>JAOWBW010000004.1:1571702-2123230 GCA_026119855.1 Campanula takesimana
AATGAGGGATCTCGGACCTTAACCTTGGGCTTAAGGATGATTAGGGTAGGCCAAACATTAGGGCTTAACAAAGCGGTGTCACCCTATACTTAATACATGACTTCGGCTAATTATGGTTGAAATTAACGCATAAGTCAAGGACCGGGTCAAAGATGACCTCGGTCACACTTGCTTTCACAAGGAGTCGTAACTCGGGCGTTAACTTGGCCATAATTAGCGTTTGGACACGTATTAGGGACGTGATGATGTGAGCTAGACCAAAAACCAACCAAAGTCACGGTATTTGGACAAGTGTGGTTGACTCGGCTCGGAATGGGAGGTGGAATGGACCCGTGCGCGCAAGAAGGGCACAAGAGCACCAATCGAGATGCATCGTGGCATCCATCCTGGGTTTTAAGGGTTTTTGAGACGTGCACAAGGTCGAGTGCGCGTTGTGTGAAGCCTTCTATGTTCCCTTTTGAGTCAAAATAGGAATTTTCGGTTCGTCTTAATATTATGAACATGAATAAGCAATGTATGAACAAGTAATTTGCACAACTAATCAAGCAAAGATATGAACAAGCAAGAATCAAAATTTTGTACATGGGAAGGTTGTGCACAACCGAAGGTTTTTGAAAACCGAAAATTTTGCAAGAGGAGCAAGGCCCTTTGAAAATCAATTTATACAAGAAGATTGTGCACAAACAAGGGTTTTGAAAACCAAAATCTTTATGGCAAAGGGTTATGCACAATGAGGCTTTGAAAACCCAACTTTATGTCCAAAAATTTGTGCATAACCATGTTTTGAAGATCCATTTTTGGCTAAGAAAATAAAGGCAAATGTGCACAGGTATAAGCTGTAAATTGGAACCTGGACAAGCAGAAGCAAGGGGACCATTAGAATGTTTCTGCCCTGCAAAAAATTGTTAATTTGAAACATTCTGTGGGCCCGGCAAAACCAGCCGTACGGCTAGAACAGTGGTTCTATTATTTTTGCAAATTTTCAGCTTCTGATCATCAAGCTCCAGTTTATTGCAATTCCCAGAGCAGTTTCATTTCCAGAAATCAAAACAGAAACATAAAACACACACAAAACATGCACAAAGTCAACAAACGGGGACGGGAGTTTGACCCACACAAAAGTGTCCCCAAAGCTTCGAAAAAGAAGTTTGTAAACACTTTATTCCCCAGCAGAGTCGCCACTCTGAGATACCCTGGGAAAAAACACACGAAGGCGTTTCCCCTCGAGAATCAAACTCGGGCGCTTTATGTTCAAATGTAAAACAGAGTCGCCACGTTAATTTAATTTTAAAACCAAATTTAATGGAAAAGGTTTAGAGAAGTTGAGTTCGGAGGTCAGGTTACGTCTCGGGAAGAACTTTATCGCGGTTCATCCAAGACGCCTCGGAAGAAACCAAGTCTCCCTAAGTTTATTGACCAAAAATGTGCAAGTGTGTGTATGTGTGTGTTTCCAAAAATGGGAGAAACTGACTTTTAACAAAACCAGTTAAAAACTTAACAGAAAGGGGTTTATTTTGCAAACAATTTTAACAGAAAAGGGGTTAAGTTGGAAAAACTATTCCCTGGACAAACCAGCCGTACGGCTAGAGGGGGTTGTCCTGGGAATTTTAACAGTTTATCAAGAATCAGTCCAGTTTCCAGCAGAAACAGAGTATTCATGCTGAAACTGAACTGTTTTGAGTCTTTTCAGTTTATTTCTTTGCATCAAACATGGATTAAATCATCCCTATGCCATTGATCACTAATTAAACACCAAAACAAATGGTTTTTGGTATGATCAAGGCAATAATTGGGGAAAATGAGCAAAGTTGATGAACATGGCCTTTGAGCCCAAAATCACCATTTGAATGATCAAAGATGAAGACTTTGACATCCAAATGGATGATTCACCCAAGGAAAAGCCTTGGGATACCAAAAATCAACCTTTGGATGAATAAAGATTGAGTCTTTATCATCCAAAGGGACATTATTATGGCTTAATCAAAATGGGGGTGGTAAAGATTGAGACTTTACCACCCAAACTTGATTATTTCAACATATTTGACATAAATAAAAGGGTTCTCTCCATATGTGCAATGGATCACCAAGCCAAATTTAAATACAAGACATAAATGTAAATGACATGAAAGTAAATTGCATTAATGTAAAGACATAAAGTAAATGTGCATTAAATCATAACAAGCCTTGATAATCCTTGGTTGTAACCCTTGATCATGCATAAAATATGATGGGCACCATGAATCAAGTCAAGGTTGGTTCCAATTTATATCATTGCAAGAAATGTAAAGACATAAGTAAATAAATGAGCAAAATGAAAATAGAACAAGAGATGAAGAGAAGATGGGGGAGAAGGAGGCCTCACCAATATTTGGTTCTGACTTATCTTCTTCTCTCTTTCACTCAAATGTGTTTGTGATTGTTTTCTACTCTCAATTCTGCAGAGTTTCAGCTCACAAAACAGTTTTCTCCCCCTCTCTGAAATGATCAGCAAGGGTCTTAATTTATAGGGAGTATACACATTCAATATAACAGGACCCCAGTTAACACACACAAAAATTATTTTTAAATAAAACTTAGCAAAGTAACAAAACTTTATCAAAACTAACGACATAAAAAGTTAGTTTTTCACCACATTAGACCACGACTCAAAAATTACATAATCAGGCCAAATCCGCCGCAAATCGCTACCAACGTTCACCGAGCTCAAACAACATTCTTCAGAGAGATCTTCAATCAACTCACTCGTTCGGCCAACGAAACATTTAACTTTCTTAGATGACATTTTTTTTTTTATAACCTATGTTTTCTTTGAAAAACAAAAAACTTTATTTGTGTTTACATCAATTTGTAACAAAATATAAATACTAAAAATCAAAATAGCAACTTTTTCAATTTGAGAAACTAAATTACAAGAAAATCAGTTACTAAATTAGAATTAGCCTTATTTTATTATACTTGATCAACTTTGAATGACCAACTATATTAAAGTGGGAGGACGGGAGTAAACACTTGCTATTTGCTGTTTGCTATTTTTATTTTATTTTATTTTATTTTATTTTCGTGTATTTATTTGTAATTTTGTATTCACAGTCGCATACTCCCAAACTGTCCGCGAGACTCACGCTCGCTTCGATCTACAAGCAAACCTCCGTGACTGACAGACAGTTTGATTAACGATTTTTTCCTTAATTAAAATCGCCGGAGGAAGGTCCTAGAAATCCGGCGAATGGCATCGTCGAAGGTGATGGCTTCTACATCACCGGCGAATCCGGATCTGCCACGACAGTCTTCTTCTATACATTCCCTCACCATCTCCGACCTCCACACCGACCCTACCAAGAATTTTGGTTCTATGAACATGGACGAGCTTTTTAAAAACATCTACGCCGACTCCGACGATTTCCCGGCTGCCGTTGACGGCGGTGGACGTGGTGGAGCCGGTGAGGTTGCTGGTGGCTTGACGAGTCAAGGGAGCTTTTCGTTGCCGAAGAGTGTTGGGGATAGGACGGCCGATGAGGTTTGGAAGGAGATCGTGTCCGGGAGTGGTGAGAATCGCGGACCGAGGATGACTTTGGAGGATTATTTGGCTAAGGCTGGCGCTGTTAGCGAGGAAGATGTTAGGTTGTCGGCGGTGGTGCCGGCGTCGGGATATGCTGTGGATTCTATAATTGGTGTGCCGCAGTTTCAGCCGCCGGCAATTAACATGCAATCCGCAGGGAGTGGTCCTGGAGGTTTCGGACTTGATTCTGTTGGATTTGGGAATGGGGTTGTGGCTGTTGGTGCACCCGTGGCAACTGGTGGAAGTGGTGGTAGGGGCAAACGGAGGGCGTTGGAGGAGCCACCGGTTGATAGGGCTACCCAGCAGAAACAGAAGAGGATGATTAAGAATAGAGAGTCAGCTGCTCGATCGAGGGAGCGAAAACAGGTTTTTACTGGGACTACTTTTTTTTTAAATATATTTTATCTAAGTTTGATTTTGGTTATCCTTGTTGAAATTATGAATGCATGTTGTATTTTTATTAAAATTGTAGGCCTACACTGTTGAATTGGAGTCACTGGTGACACAATTGGAAGAGGAAAATGCTAGGCTGGT
This sequence comes from Campanula takesimana, assembly GCA_026119855.1. Classification (NCBI taxonomy): domain Eukaryota; kingdom Viridiplantae; phylum Streptophyta; class Magnoliopsida; order Asterales; family Campanulaceae; genus Campanula; species Campanula takesimana. The sequence goes on from JAOWBW010000004.1 coordinate 1,575,796, forward strand.
GAGAGAAGAGGTATGGCTGTGTGTAAATATTTGTATTTGGCAATATTTTGCATGCTTTTCATCTCATTAATTACTGTGAAAATATTTGGACCCTAACAACTCACTAAGTCAAATATTTTAATTGGTGAAACAAGTGTTTGGGTACTCATGGTTCAATCATTCCTGCATATGTGATGGCAGAAGACACGTTTGCCAGCTTGTGAGTCTTATCAGTTAGGGAGTTGAGTTTTTTCGCCTATGATTGTTAAGTTTCAAGGGGGGGAGGACGTATTGTACACGTTGATGATTATTAGTTAAAACTTGAAATGCAGTGACACGCGTTGAGGCCAGAATTTAGGTCTTGAGATTTGCTTCTTGTGAAATGTTGGATTTTTGTGAAAGGGGGAGGGGGATCATTTTCACAAAAAAATTGCCCAACTAAAAGGGTACATTTATATATATATATATATATATATTTTAAGAAATGGATGCATTTTGCACTAAAACCCCTAAATTTTACAATATTTCACAAAAAATGCACTGCTAATTTATTTATTTAAAATCAAACTGGGGCAACTGCCCCCATAGCCTATGCCTTGGCTCTGCAAATGATCGAAGGTCTGTAACTTTGATCAGCTTTCAACCATAAATGAAGCCCTTTTATTTTGAATGTTGTTACAAGAATAAGGAAGGAACAACGACGAGATCTCTAATCTTTGATGTCAAGGCGCCAATGTGCTTCATATTCTCCATAATAGGAGATCTAGTTATATATACATTCTATATCAACAAAGATACACTTGACGCAAAATCCATTGTCAATTTAAGGATTTATCTTATTCACAGTGTCACAATAATTTACTGCTCTTTCTTTGGGTCCATAAAGGATCCTGCTTTGTTATATGCAACCTTTACTGCATTTGAACTTTACAGCATTGTGGATAACTCAACTCTGTAGTTTTGATAAAAATGCGGAAATGATGTAATTCTCTTGGTTGATACCCCCTGTGCCCTATAGTCGACTACATTTTCAATATTTCTTGTGATTTGGCTGGAAAATGACAAAAAGCAGGCCAACAGTTCCACTCTGTTGGTCTTCTTGCATGACTCTTGTTTGTATGGTTGATCTAATATGTCAAAAGATTTTAACATCAGCACTTCCAAATGCAGGAGGAGCTAACTAGGGAGAGATTTAAACAGGTACATTTGACTTTGCCCTAACTGAAGAGTTAGCTTCTTTTCTACCTTTTCTGTTTGAAGGTGCAGTTATATCTGCCCATACGTGCTATTTAATATCTATATAAATTGGCAATTTTGGTCAACTCGGTATTAGGCATTCATAATGCTAACTGCATACTTTTTAGTTTTTACGACCAAAATTATGTCATTTTATGGGGTCATCTCTAAGAGTCACTGGTAACTCTTAGCGTAGATATCCAGAAAAACATAAATATAGCCCGTCTGATGCCGTGCCAGGGGTATCATGCCATTTCATTCTAGCATTTTATGGTGATTCCATAGCAATCACTTCCTTGCAAATATTTGAATTCCTAACTGTTATTTGAAATGCAAGCAGGATGTTTTATTATTATTTTTCTAACAATCTATGGCATGTTTGCTGAACCCTTGAGTACATGACCTGCATCAAAGGCAATAACTTTAGAGCATGCCTTTACAGTCACATGTTTCTTGTAGTCGTAACTTTCCATGTCAAAGTGTAAGCTTATCTTTAGTATGGTTATGGATGGTCAAAGAAATAGATAATATCTTTAAAAATTCGAAAGTATAACCACCAGATATATATTATGTTGCCAGAAGAAATGACCATGGAACAAAATTCGTACACATGCATATGAGCCACCTATGTGTACCAAATTTTAGACCCATGGCCGTTACTCTAATGGTTTTCTAGTTGCGAAAGTGCATTATGTTGAAAATGTCAACTGCTGTATGACATAAACAGCTTATTCCTCTGTGACCTGTCCGAAAATGAGTCCTCTTTATAAAAATTTCTTGACCAAAATTAGTACTCTGTATCTCATTAGTCCCATTTATATTGGCCATGTTTCTTTTTTGTCCGTCCGGTTTTTTTTTTGGCGACTCAAAATCCCAGCGCAGTTTAATGTTTCACTTTCCCATTACATCTCTATCCAATAAAAAAAAAATCTTTTACTTACAATAAATGATTTAAGTAAGGGTATATATGGCAAATAAGAAGTTAGACAAAACAATCATTATGTTTTCTTAAACTAAGAGATTTTGTCTATTGGCCAATATAAATGGGATGGAGGTAGATACTATTTCCATGGATTCACTTATTTCACCCTTGTCAGTTATATGTCCTATTTAAGTTCATCTTGTCTTTGCTAAGCAGGATTCTGTGTACTCCCTCCGTCCCTCTTTAATTTACAAATATGAGCTTTGGCAAAAGAATTAAGGAAATGATTGTAAAGGAGATGTGTTGTGAGTGTAGATAGTTGGTGTAGTAGAGAAAACGTGGGGTAGGGAATAGTAAGTGGGTAGTAGTTGTGAGTATGACAAGTGGGTCCCATGATTTAAAGAGTATTAAAAAGTTTCCATTTTTGAATTTTGTAGATTAAAGTGGAACACCTAAAATGGCAATTTTTCTAGATTAAAGTGGGACGGAGGGAGTATGTTCCAGTCCTTATGCCTAGGAATCAAATTTTTAAGTTTCATCAAGAAAAGTTGGATATTCATTTTGGGACCTGGGGAGCATTAAATACTGACTTGAATGTGTATTGGTAAAAATTATCGGGACAGATCCCTCTGCATTTCTTTTCCTGATCCCTTTGAAATATTGTTGAGAGGCTACAAACTAAGTTGTTATAGAGTGCTACACGTGTTTAGCTTTGAAGCTGGGCAACAATTTCTATAGAAATACTCAATCTTTTACTGATTTTAATCTTGAGAATTTGGCCATCAGTAGCTCCTCTAATGTTGATTGCTCCGAGATTGTACTTCGGACATATTAACTATTACTCCCTCCATTCAAACAGAAGAGGTGTATATTCTTTTCAAAGAATCTCCCATTGAAGAGTATAGCATTTCCCTTTTAGGAAACTTTTTGTCAAATTTGACTAAACTAACCTTCATTTTCCTGCCAAGTTCAAATTCAAATATTGGCACCTAATCCGAATTCATATATATCTAAGGGCAATTAGGGATTTAGTAGAGTCAAAGTATATTCTTGATTTGCTTCTCTAGTCAAGTATTACTCTTCTATTGGAGTTTGGACGGAGGAAGTAGTACCTAAAAGGGTCCATATAGTCTCATGAAAGATTTCCTTATTACTCCCTCTGCTCCCTTTTAAGTGTCGTTGCAGACTCCTAATCAGATTTCTTTTATTTTACGTTTTGAGGTTTTCCGATTTGAATGGACCATATTACACTTTCCAGTCATTAATAAAATCTTCTCGTGTTCTCTGCCCCTTTCTCTTTCCTATTTTCTTCTTCGTCTTCCTTAAAAAAAACACCTTCCTGGAAAGCTACAATGGTGTACTATCTACACTCGCCGCTGAAAGATCTGCCATTACTGCCGTCGCCTACCGCTCATTTATTGATCCAACAAAAAAGGAGAAGACTAATTAGGTGAAAAGTCAGGAAACATGGAAACTAGCAAACTGGGTTGACATTCTTCAAGCTAACTAATGGCCACCGTCTACAATTCTAGATTAGAAGTTGATCAACTGATACTGAAGTTCAAACTGTAATACTCGCAATTTTCAATCGGGAGGTGGGTGAGTAGTGGTAGATTGAAAATTGAGAGATGAAGAGTTCTGCTCTCTGTAACTGAGAAGTACTGATCGCAATCTGATCAAACATCCTTTTTTTGGTTGCAATGTTCTAACGTCCTAACATTTGGTCTCGAAGCTCTTAATTAAAAATGCACTCGGCAGTCCCACCATTTCCTCTTTCTGCCACTGTGTGTGTGTGGCTGTGCGCACGGCAAATTTGGGAGTGGAAGGGAAAAGAGGCAGGGGAGTTGTTGTTTTGGTTGAGTTGCAAAAATGAAAGTAATTCTCTTTCAGTTTAACAAGGGAGAGAAAGGGTATTTAGGGAAACCTGAAGAGTAGTAAATGCTTTCTGGGTTTGGGTTATATTGTCTAAAACTAGAAATAAAAAGGAACCGGGGGAGTATTGTTTAGGAATGGTATGCCTTCCTTTTCTTGTTGTTGGTTCTAGAGTAACACTTGTTAATGCTCGGAACATGTCTGTTCGATGACTATTCTGCTTTAATGCATTAGCCATATCAACTTATATTCTGTAGAAAAGAATGTACAAACTGGAACCTATAGGGGCAACTGTATTCACAGCTCAATGTAGCGTCTGGAAAGAGAAACAAGTCATGGTTGAAGGGCCTGACCTGCTGGGATTCAGACTGTTTATAAGTTTTCTCTTCACTCTATTTTACAGCGAGTAAAAGACCAAACTTGGATGCATTTTGATGTCAGTTACATGAGGACATCTGCAGATTGCTTGATTAGTAAATGTGGTCCATTGTTTAGTTGGTTTTCTAAATTCCAAACTTGTCTCCTCTTGGCTGCATGGACTCATCTTTCTCCATGTCTTTATCGCTGCATGTGACATGTCGTTTCCAACTAGTATTGTTCAACCCATAGAGCCAATGTGACCGGTACTCACTTAATTGCATGGAGCTAATTAGGGAACAAGAGTCTTGTGGCAATAAAGGAAGAAAAAATTTGAAAGATAGAAATGCTACTGAGCCCCCAAAACGACAAAAACTGTACTAGAACACTCTAAAGAGATCATGTGCAGTATCAAATGATTAACTTAGCCTTTGAAGTGGCGTGTCGTGTGCAGGCAAGTATTCCCAGACCCCCATTTAAAGATCTTACCCTGAGCTAGTTGGGGAACCCTTGTACTTTAAAACTTAATTCACATTTAGCCCCTTGTGATTTTATGTGATACTGGTTAGACTTTTGATCCCAAGTTGATGTTTATTACTCCCTCCGTCCCAAAATGATCTTCGCGTTTGACTATTCAAACTTTTTAAGGATATGAGCACTTGCTTCACTAGTCATGTTTTATTTATGCACTTTTAAGCTTAAATTTTAGAAATAGGAAGAACTTTCTAGGACAATGAGAATTGACAAATGAGAAGATCATTTTGGGACGGAGGGAGTATTATTATTATTTCCGAGGCACGTCATGTATGCAATTCTCAACAGGGCAAGTCCCAAAAAGGAACCTGGGTATGTCTTGTGTTTAATATGAAACTCACATTGTAGCTATCTCTTGTTAATGTAATGATGTACAATAGACAATAAAGCAGATTAGTTAGTTAGATATATTTGAATAGGCAACAAATTTTAGTATCATGCATGAAGCGAATTGACTGATGTCCCCTCCATTTTTTATACAAAAGCAGAAACAGATTGAGCACTTGATATTTTATTTTGTTGTTTTGAAATTGATGATGCAGCTGAGGGAGAAGTTGATACCAGTTGTGGACAAGCGAAGACCACCAAGAGTTCTCCGGAGAATGAATTCAGTATGATTGACTGACGGACGGACGGGTGTTAAATTATGGTAATAAAAATATAGAAAGAGTGAGTTTGTGTGGTGGTAACTGAAGCATCAAGTAGCAGCGAGCGAGCAGGTTCAGATTGTTGATTTTGTAAAGAGAAGAGAGTTGTGACATGTTACTCTGCATAGCATTAGATGGTAGGCAGGTGTTGTAAAGAAAACTGATATAATATACCGAAACAAACCCCCTAAATTTATGCTAATTTTAAGTGAAAGCTAAAGAGCCCCCCCGGTATATGAGCTATTACATTGATTATAGTTGTAGCAGCAGCTTCAGCTTGATTTTGAGTACTCCCTCTGTCCCTAAATGAGTGTCCATTATCAAGAAATCTTTGTCCCAAAATGAGTGTCTTTTTTTTAACATAACTTTGTCCCTAAATGTTTTTTTTCGAAATTTTTTTCACCGGTTTCTTTATACGTGCAAAACAAAATGTTTGGAAATGAGATTACAAGATTATATATGAATCATTGCTAGCAAATTGTACATAAAGTTGAGATTTTCAGTCCCCCTTAAAATGAAATTTGGACACTCATTTAGGGACAGAGGTAATAATATATATATACTCCATCTCTCAGGTTACTGACCATCATTCATAATACCTGTTGGCTATAGCTGACTGACTACCATCATTATTGTTTTAACTCCAAACTTGCCTTGTTGATGCCACCACTCATATTAAGAGGAAAACGACCGTTTCATGATACATGTATCCGACCTCACCAATGAGGATAGAGGGCAAACCCCCCGTCTCATACGTGAGACCGTCTCACACACAAGTTTTTGTCTCATATTAATTGCACAAAGCAACCTTTAAGCCAAATGGAATAATAATAATACAAAAAAATCTCAACTGAGCTACCTTGATGGGGGAAATTGAAATCCTTTCTTTGTGTAGCTGCTACCTTTCTCCAGCCTACTGGCTATTGTGAATTGACATCAACTATCAGCAAAATTGGGAGACCATAACATTTGGGCTATAATATATACTCCCTCCGTCCCGCCGGAAACTTCAAAAAAAAATTATGGCACAAGAATTAAGGGAAAAAGTGAAAAAAGTGATGTGTTGTGAGTGTTGATAGTTGAGTGGGAGAGAGAAAGTGGGGTAGAGAATAGTTAGTGGATGTGAGTATGAGAAGTGGAACCCACTAATTAAAAGTATTAAAAACTTTCCATTTATGGAATGTGCAATTTCTATGGGACGCCCATTTTGGTAAGTTTTGCAATTTTCGGTGGGACGGAGGGAGTATACAATAGTCATCATGAGGCGAGCCAAGCTGTTAGTTATGTTTAATAATAATACTAATATTGACAATTACAATTTCAAAATTATACTCTACTTGTCTTTAACCTCCTCCCTCAATCAGCTGTCTTGTCTGGTCTAGGCTGTGCTGCCATACCAAATATTTTCTAACCACCAAAACCAATGACTAGTGCTCAGGCCATCTCCAATGCACCCTAAAGATATGCAAGAAAATTTGATAAACCCTAACTCTTTTCTGTTACCGTTCACTCCCGCGTGACAAGTGTTTTTAAGCAATTTATACTCTAGTCAACCACGTGCCTATGTCAAAGCATACGATCCAGCGAGCTTTTTTGGAGTTTTGTTAAGCCAAGGCCGCCGGTATCCATGCAAACATTGACATTTTTTTTTTTTTTGAAATCACTTAAAACCTTTTAAGTCAAAATAAAATATTTATTCTTTATTCAAAGTAAATTATTTAATTTTAAATCTTTTAATGTTTTTTTATTCTATTCAAATTACATAAATATTTAATAATTATTTAAAATTAATCATATTTAATTATTATAAATATTAATTAGTTAATATTTTTAAATGTAAAATAAAATTAACAATATAAAAATCAAATTTTTGATATTGATACCTACCATTAGAAATGCTAGTACTTTTTACATAGGTATCAAAATCAAAATTTGATACGTACCATTGGAGATGAAAATTTGGTACACTATGAATAGTGCTCCAAAGGTATCAAAATTTGATTTTGATACCTTTGCTTAACTCTATCAATTGGAAATGTATCTATGTATATATATATATATACTCCCTCCGTCCCAGCAGAAATGAGACTTCTTTCCTTTTTCGTCCATCCATCAAAAGTGACACTACCTAAAATAGAAATGTTTCAACCCCATTTATTCTCTCTATTCATTTTCCACCACTCAATTTATTCAACCAACACTACTATTTACTTTACTCATTCTCTCTCTTCATTTTACACCACTCATTTTATTCAACTAACATTACTATTTACCCCCACTCATTCGTTCTCTTCATTTTCTACCACACATATACTAAATTTTTCTTAAACATTGTGCACACTCTTCTAATCCTACTTATGCTGGTGGGACGGAGGGAGTATATATATATATCACCGCATTATCTACGAGTATAAAAATAACTGCTGCTAGGGGACACCATATGCTCTTTATATACTCGCTGTTTCGACATACAGTACCTACGTTGTGTTAGAAATAATTCCACAAGAAAGAATTAAAATACAGAAATAAATAATAAATAAATAAGAAACTGGAAATTAAAACTGAAATAAAAGTGAACATAAATTCGATTGTGCCGAGCCGTGTGTTTGAACACACTGTCCTTAAGACTTATTCGCCCCCTCACCGTGAGTGCTTGAGGAATTTGTTGGACGCTAGTCTCCCAGGATTACTCGCGCGGACCGGATGCTTCTCAGCACTATGAGACTCCGGCGAACTTAATAAGTGCCCGGACAGTATCACCTCTTGAATGCAATGCAGGAAGCCAAAGGGAGAGTGAACAATATGCAACAAGAAGAGACTGTAAGGAACTGCTGGAAATCTGTGTATATTCGAAAATTGTTGTCCTCAAACTGGTCTGTGCAATACTCTATTTATACTGCTCCAAGGACTGACCAAGAGTCAAAAATTTAATTCAAAAAAGGATAAGCCTAATCCTTTAATTGACTGAGATAAGGCATGTCTTTTCATTTAACATTCCAGTTCAGATGGGTTGAATCTGTTTTTTAGCAAAAAAATTTGACTGAAAATCAAAATTAATAGCAAAAGGTGAGCTCGCACGGACAAGCCAAATCGGTGCTACATTCGTGTCCGCAGGACGCGCTCACACATGAGTTCGGACCCCGCAAGCCAAATTGGGTCCATGATTTGCAACCCCACTGCGCGCGAGAGAGAGCCTCTATGCCATACAAGCTTACACTCTACTCAAGTGCTCAAGCATTTAAACTAGCTTCCTTTTACATCTTTTTCCAATGTGGGATAATGCCAATATCCCCACTTCAACCCACCAACTTTAAGCCTTTGTAACTCATTCATCCCAACACCAAATTGGACAAATGAATACATTATCTCAATGTCCTCACGGAGTAGAACACAAACCCATAAACAATTTTGTCATTCGAAAAATTATTTATCAATCAATTAATACACAAATTAAGGAAAATACTCATTTCCTTCACATTTTTTCCAACACATTGTTATCAGGAAATTGTCAATATCAGCTAGTTGCACATGTTGCCTGTTCCAATGCTGCACCAACTTCTATTATACTCCCTCCAACCCAGCACAACAGTGACACTTATTTCCTTTTCATTTCCTTTTTAGTCCGTCCCAACACAAGTGACATTGCCCAAAATAGAAATGTTTTAATATATTTATATTCAAACAAACACACCATTTAACCCCACTCATTTTCTCTCTTCATTTTCAACTACTCATTTTATTCAACTAATACAACTATTTACCCCACTCATTCTCTCTTTTCATTTCTACCACACATATACTACCTTTTTGTTGGGATTGGAGCCAAAACCAAGGAAATGATCAAAACCATGGATGATAAAGGAGTAGGAGTGACTGAAGGAGTGGGCGACCGCCCGTAGAGGGAGTGGGCGACCGCCCAGAGTGACAGGAAGCTGGAGTTGGGCCGTGGCGTGAACTGGCGTGGAATTTGGTAAAGGAAATAATTTCCTTTAGGGAATTAGTTTCACAATGTGAATTCAACTCCTTGTCCACGTAATTAGGAATATGAGGCTGGAGAGAATAAGGTATTTGTTTCTTTATTGCCTTAAGGAATTCAGTTCCAAATATACTGACTCCGGGGTAAAATCATGATTAGGTTTTGTATCCCTATAAATATATTGTGACTATCACCATAATATTTGGTACTTTACTTTGTGTAAGAAAAAGTTAGGATATCACAAGAGAGCACAAAATAGTGTGTAGGAGGGGGCCGGGGGCTTAGGAGAGCCATGGGGGCGATCCTACAACCCGGCCATAGTCATATTATTTGTGTGTTCTTAGGGGAGGTGAGATAATATGTATGAGAGATTATACATGGAGAATATCCATGCTAGATCTAGGTGAGTGCATGTACTATGTTGTAATAATCTTTACATATTATAATGATATCCGGCTTGGTGCCTCCGGATGTAGCCACAAGGGGTGGTGAACCAGGTTAACAAATCATGGTGTCTATGTTCTTTCATATTATTATCATGTGTTGATTATTTTCTCCATATTAACGACTGCTAGTATGGGCTAGTGGATGCGGAGATCACCCAATTCCCCAACACTTTTCTTAATCTCCGTGTCCCAAAAGTTGGTGTGCCGGGACGGAGGGAGTACTTTTCAGTAAGGGGTCCAGATTGTAGTCGAGATATTCACATTGAGCAGACAAGAATAACTAAGTGCAAAATTTACCTAAAATAATAAACAAATGTGTATATACCACCAATTCCAAATCGATTTTTCTTTCAAAAGAAATGAAAATTTTGATAATGAAACCATCAAGCAAGATAGCCCATAAGAAACGAAGATACCACATTCTTTACAGCATCTATACTGATAGATACATACATAAATTACCCGATAAATCCACTAATTTTTCGACAATCTGAGACGGAGCTTCCCTCAGATAAGCCGGTGAATTAAGATACATCACACCATTCTTCAAGCTTTTACAATACTCACCGTTCAATTCAAACTACTAATGAGAATTTGCTGTGCCCAACAACTCCAAGCACTCTGTTCGACAAGCCATAATTTTACGAAACACATCCCTCAACTGGACCTCCAAAGGATCCAATCCATGCTTACACGCTTCACAAACACGCGATAATTCCTCAACCCCATTCTTCACATCTTCTTTCTGTTCATCTGTCAGAGGAAATTGAGCAGAATCGACCAAATCTGTAATGTAATGAACAGACTTCTCCATTCGAAAAATCTCCTTCAATAAACCAATACAGTGTTTATGATCTCGCTTCTTACACTCATCCATGATCCTAACATGAAGCAAGTACAACGGAGTACCCCACAAGAATTGCCTTGGGATTGAGAAATTGATTTGCATCCCTCGATCTTGACAAGGAATTGCAGCAACAAGGGTCCATAGAACAAACATGAGTATGAAGGTCATTGTGAAGAGTGTGTTTGATAGCCCGTTAGTTGCTGTCACCTCGTTTGCACGTGGTGGGACCAAGTTATTTGCAATTGCTTGGAGCTGCTTACTCGCTGACCAATTATGAGACACGCTCCATGAGAGAGACCTTGAGTGGCCTGGCTTGTTATGATGTTCCTTGGTCTTATTTTGACGACCAAATGACCTGTTTCTCTGTGAAAAGACGGACCCACTTTCCTTCTCATCAAGCATTACAATGGCTAAATCCATCAATGCTTTTCTTGCCCGACGGAAGTTGCCTTCACCCAATACATTCCTCTGTCTAGAATCAAAAGCACTTATAACAATCTCCAAATGCTTCTGCCAAAGTCGAATCTTTTCTAGTCCGTCCCGTGTTGCATTGCAAATATCGAGTGCCTTAACACTTTTATCAAAATATTCAGTGATAAGCCTATCGAGAGGTGGTTTCAGGAGTTGTGACTTGTTATTGGACATGATAACCTTAAACTCTTCCTGACAACCAACAAAGGCATCGAGTAGTTTCTGAAACCACGTGACGGAGAGAAACTCATCAGCAGAAGCAGCTGAGAGTTCATGGAATCGAGTAAAGACTTGTTTTTGAAATAATTCAAGGTCGGGACTTGGCACAATAGAATCATCCATGGAATGAATTTGCTGATCGTTCCCAACACCCAATATCGAGCGACGAAATGTGGCAAAAGGCATAGGAGAGCCTTCACTACTAGTAGAATGCATTTCCTTGAGTAGTATTTAACTCGTGAAATCCCCCATAAACCCTCCTTTATAAAATCAAATCCAACCAAGATTATTACCTCTTTCACATACAATTCAACCAAAGCTTTCGAAACCAATTCCCTAGAGTTACAAACGAATACAGATAACAGTTCATTAATTCAAATCCCACCTACAATACAGGCAAAGTTATCCCTTATGCCCCAAATCCAACTAACATAAGCGGACAAGAATTTAAAGTCAAATACGTTCAATATGAATACAAGTTCACAATAATTCAACCACATGAGTTAAATGAATCCACTGTTCAAAAGCTAACTTCAAATTCCACCCTCGTCGTCACAGATCACAAAATCACAGATAACCCGCAACAGAAAAAAAAAAAAAAAAATCAAATCCAACAGACTATTCAAACAAATTCATCAGAAAAACACCTAAATTCCCCCCAAAAAAAAAAAAAAATCTCGCAGCCCAAAAAAGGAAAAAAAATATAAGAAAACCCAGATCAGATTGACGAGTGATTCGAGCCAAGAAACTAGAAACTTGAAATTACAAGAAAGAAAATGTAAACGTAAGAAAAGAAGGGATCAAAGAGAGTACCTTGAAAACCAATACCAAAATGATTGAGTGGGTTCCAAGGAGAAATCAGAAATGAGAGAACAAGGCAAAGGATAAAGGAGAGAAGAAACAGAGATTTGGAACCCTAGCGATGGAAGGAGCTGATGCCTGGCGCCTTGGTCTGTCGAAAGATAAACAAATATTTTGACACTGCCCAATCAAGAAACAGACACTGCATTCGTCCCATTTTAATTTTAAGAGTAAAAAATTTCCTAAAAGGGTGTCCCATTTTAAGAGTCAAAATCCTAAAATAGAAAGTGAGTCTTATATGTCATACTCATAACAATTATCCACTAACTCTTCTCTACCCCACTTTTTCTCTCTTACACAACTATCAACACTCACAACACATCACATTTTTCTTAATTCTTGAACTCACCACTACTCCTTCCGTCCCAAAATGATCTTCATGTTTGACTATTTAAATTTTTTAAGGATGTGAACACTTGCTTCACTAGCCATGTTTAGTTTGTGCACTTTTGAAGCCTAGATTGTAGAAATAAGAATAACTTTTTGCGACAATGAAACATGATATTTTGGGACGGAGGGAGTATAAAAAAGGATGGATATTGAGAAGAACAATTAACGACAACCAATTTATGTTAGAGAATTTTCTTTTTTAGCTGCACACACTTACACACTTGTAAGAGATAAAAACAATATTTAAATCCATGATCAATTTGGGCCGATTTTAATATCATATATTAGAATTAGATCTTCATCGCTTTAAAATGCATTTAAGGAGTGAAGTTAGCCAATCTATAATATCATATTAGAATTAAATCTTCATCTCTTTAAAATACATTTTAAACGGTGAAGTTAACAAATTTATATAATTGATCAATTTTATTTTCAAGTTAATATGAAATGCATAACCTTTAGGTTTGCGTACAAATAGGGGCTTATTTCTTTGTAATTTCTTGAGATGATGAATAGAATGAAATATAATACTCGCTACACCCTACTTTAGCAATCGATCAAGTTTTACCTAGACGTGTCCATCCGGTTATAACCGGCGGTTGACGGTTATAACCGCCGGTTATGTTTTTCGTTAAATGCTAACCGTAACCTAACCGTCTAACCGTTATGTCCGGTTACGGTTAACCGGTTAACCGGTTAACCGGTTAATGCGGTTAAACCGGTTAAACCGGTTACCTTTTTTTTTTTTTTTTTTTTTTTCAAAACAGTTTTATTAACAGTTTTTTGTTAAAAAAAAAAGATAAAATAAAAAAACACTTCATTTTTTTAAAGGGTTTTTTTTTTTCAAGTAAAGTTTTTTTTTTCAAGTAAAAAAAAAAATTTAACTGTTTTTTTAAACAGTTTTCTTAACAGATTTTTTTAACAGTTTTATTAACAGATTTTTTAACTTTTTTTTTTTTTTAAACAGTTTTTATAAAAAAAAAAAAAACGGGAGTATATGTATGAGTCATACATATATTAAACAGTTTTCTTTTGTTTTTTTTGTTTTTAAGTTAAAAACTTAAAATGTATAAGTGTATAACTATAATGTATAACACAAATTTTTTAAGTAAAAAAGGGACGGTACCCTTAAATTTTATTAATTAAAATTAAAATTACAAAGAGGGGGACAACCAATCCTTGCCCTTTTATAATTAAGGGAGGAAAAAATGGAGCCTTATTACCTCAACTAAATTATTACAATGAAATAAAAATAAACCTATTCTAAAAATTAAAATAAAAACTATCTACATTCCGTCCCCTTCCGAACTTCCCGTAGAATCTTCCAAGTCGTATTGATATTGTGGATCTACATTTACTAAATCCTCTTCATAAGGCATATCTTGCTCCCTCTTTTCCGCTCTAACCCAATCACCAAGCAAGAGTTGATTTTCCAAATTTTCACAAGTTAGTTGGGAACGTCTTGCATCCAAAACATTTCCTCCCACACTAAATGCCGATTCGACGGCCACGGTTGAAGCGGGAGAAGCTAAGACTTCTTTTGCAATTAAAGAGAGTATGGGATAAGTTTCTTGCCTTTGTGACCACCACCTCAAAATATCAAAAGAAATTGGATTTGAAGTGTTTTGTACAACTTCATGTCTAGTAGAGAAATATGCTTCCAACTCGTACGGAATGCTAGAGGTAGAAGAAGAAGAAGGAGACGTTCTAGGACGTTTTGAAAAATAAATATCATTAACAAAACTATATGGATCGTTATTCACATCATATTGTGTATCAATATCTTCTTCATTAGGACTTGAGCCATATTGAGAAACATTTCCATGAATTGCATTATACTCATTATAAAGAGTCACCAAATCTTTTTTTGTATTTTCAACAATAATCGCCGGGTTTTCGTGTAATCCGTCCCCATTGGGGTATAAATTTGCATAATAAAACGTTATTATGCGGACTAGATCTTTCAATTTAATACGGGGATCCAACATCTTTGCAAGCAAAAATAGAGACGGAATGTTATCAAAATATTTGACCCACTTTTGCCTCATGGAAGCAATGCTTTCGTTTAAAATGGTGCAATTTTGCAAATTTTTAAAACTTAGAACTATTGCAATACATTGATCAAGTACCAAAACGGAAGTTGGATAATAAACTCCCGACAAAGCCAAAGTAGCGGTATTGAAAATCTTTAATAATTGACATAAATTAGTGCAAGCGTTCCATTGATACGCAAATAAAGGAATTTCATAGCCCATACTAATAAAAAAATCCATGATATGCTCTTTATACTCAAAACCATCAATTAACATTTTGTAGGTAGAATTCCACCTAGTCGGAACATCCATAGAAAAATATTTTTCGGGAAGACCCTTATTTAGTAAATATTTTATCCATTTTCTTGTAATTTTATTTTTTTTTGCAATAAAATAAAGAGCCTCTCTAATGGGTTTAACATATTGATCTAAAGCATCCAAACCATCTTTAACACATAAATTTATGATATGACATAAACATCTAATATGAAAATACTTACCCCCAAGTGACGGTTGACAAATGAGCATCAATTCCGGTATACTAGCGGTATTAGCACTAGCATTGTCGAATGAAATAGAAAATATTTTTTGCAAAAGACCATATTTTGCCAAAATGGCGTGCAACTTTCTACAAATATTTTCCGCGGAATGAGGTGGTTCAAAACTATCATATGCAAGTAGTCTTTTTTGTAAAGTCCACGAATTATCGATCCAATGGCATGTAACACCCAAATAACTATTTCTTTGCCAATGATCACTCCAACCATCGGCACAAATTGAAACTCTTTGATCTAATTTTGATAAAACATCAATTAAAAAATGTTTATATTCCAAAACCACTTTTTTAATATCGCGTACGAGAGTCGTACGTGGTACTTTGGAGGCGGCCGGATTTAAAGAAAGTCTAATAAACCGTTCATAAAAGTCATCATCCGCAAAGTTAAAAGCAAGCCCTTTAACACACACAAATTTGCACAATTCTTTCCTATAAACGACATTATTAAACTTAAATAAGACCGAAGACGTACCTTGGGTGTTAGGTTGAGCAAATTGTAATTGAGCTTGATCACTATCAATCCCAAGTTTTTCAGGATGTGTTGATCTCAAGTGATGGTTCAATGTTCCATGCCCATTACCTTTTGCGAACGGGTAAGATTTGGTGCAATAGTTGCAACACGCTCGAAAATGTACAAAGTCGTTGGGGTCAATTTGTACTTTTCGGAAATGGATCGTGAAAGTGTCGGATTTGGATTCTCGTGCTTGACGTTGCCCCCGACCACCTCTTCCCACGCCTCGAGCTCGGCCGGCCCCGGCCCTACCACTTTGAGGAACATTTTCTTCAACATTTTGCTCACTTTCCTCAAAATGTGACTCAATTTCCGGGTTAAGTGAGGAAGAACCAACATGTTCCTTGCCGCTCCTTCGAGATGAGGCCATTTTGTTAACAAACTAACTGAAACTGTTTAGAAACTGACTGAAACTCGCTAAAAAACTGACTGAAAATGATGAAAAACACAGATTTTGTTAAAAAACTGACTGAAACTGTCAAAAAACTGACTGAAACTCTCAAAAACTGACTGGAATTCTGAAAACTAACTGGAAAATGATTTGAAACTGACTGGAAATGGTTAACAAAGTGACTGGAATTTTCTAAATAAATTAAAAAAGTGATTTCGTTAAAAAACTAACTGGAAAGCGTTAAAAAACTGACTGGAATTATGCAATCTAACTGGAAATATGAGAGAGTGTGAGAATTAGTAGAGAGAGAAAGAGTATAGAGAAGATGTGGAACTAAAATGGTAGGAGGGAGGGGGTATTTATATGTAAGCAATTTTTGGTTTTTTTTTTTTTTTTTTTTCATTTAAGGCCGAAAGTTAACTGAACTAACGGCTAGTTGGAAAACTAGCCGTTTTTGGACAGTGGTGGTCAGTCAGACATGGGGAAATGGGGGGGGCCCGGTGCAAATTTTTGAAAAGTAGCCGTTAGGCGGTTAACCTCCGGTTTTATAACCGGTTTAACCGCCGGTTATCCGGTTGGCGGTTATCCGGTTATAACCGGCGGTTTACCGGTTTTGAGAAAGGCCTAACCGAAACCGAACCGGGGAATTACGGTTGACGGTTGAGCCGGTTTCCGGTTAACCGGTTTCCCGGTTTTGACCCGGTTTTGACCGGTTATCAACCGGCGGTTAGCCGGTTGCCGGTTTTTTTTGGTCACGTCTAGTTTTACCATTATACTCACTTCATTTCAAATAATTTTCACATTTTATTATTTACTAGTAAATTTTGATCAATGTATTTAATTATTTTAATGAAAATTTAAACTTGAAATTGATAGTATTTTTGATGATGTATCAATTACACGTTTTAGATTTTCATTAGTATTGATAAATCAACCTATAATAATTGCTCAAAATTCATTTATAGTAATGTCGGAAAAATTGAGAAGATTACTTGGGACGGAGGGGGTATTATATTGATCTTTATATCCCACTTAATTAATAAAATGTTTTATTTTAGTTTTTGAATAAATAATTTTTTTATAGAAGTATTTTATTTAATTTTATTTTTCAAATTTATTGTATTTCATTAGTATATTTTTTGTAACATGGTAAAATTATGCCATGCGGCATTTTTTTTTTTTTTTTTATAGCAAAAACTATGCGACATTGATATTGAAAGATGTAAGAAATGAAAGTGTGACCTTTTATCAGTGTTCTAAAAAGCGCTAGGCGTGGACTAGGCGGGGCCTACGCGGGGCCGAGAAATTAGCATTTTTTTAATATATATTTTTATAAATCTGTAAATATATATATATATATTTATCCAAAAGTTAGTGCCACTTATTTTTTTTATGGGTCAAAAATTAAGAGTTCACTTTATTTTAAATAAAAAATAAATCATAATTTAGAGTATATTATGATGTTCAAGTGGAAAATTGATACACTAACCCATTGTTTTCAGCCCAACAACATATTTACAGCCCAACTACATATTTAAAGCCCATTTGAGCCCAATTGGCCCTCTCCTCATAAATAAAGAAACCCTAACTCTAATAATCTCCCTTTTCTCTATTTTCTTTTCTCATTTCTTCTTTCCATCTTCAAAGCCGCCACTCTCCTTGGTTTTCAGATTTCACAAAAGCCGCCGCCTTTTTTCTGGCTCCAACCGCCGTCCACATCTGACCCTCCAACCGCTGTCCACTTTCCGATCGGGGTTTCGGCAACCAACGACGACGCCCATCCCGCCTAGCCTGCGACGCCGCTGGACCGTCGAACCCGCCTAGTCGCCACCGAGACCGCCTAGTTGCCGCCGAGCCCGCCGAATCTCCGCCTAGTCCACCTGACGCCTAAGATGACCGACTTGGCGGAAATCGCGGCGGTGGAGTGCCGCCTAGCGCCTAGGCAGGGCTGGTCCTGTCGAATTTGGGGCCCTAGGCTAAGTTATGCTGTCGGGGACCTTTATTCTCACTATAAGCAATAGTGTCATGCGGCGTTCGCAAATCTCTACTCTCCATTTTCGCCTCTTTTCATTGTTTCGTATATAAACAACGAAAATTGAATAACTTTATTTAGAAAGACTGACTTAGCTAGTTGAGTTTGGTGATTAAATTGAGTGATGATAAATGCAAAGAAAGTAAAAAAAGTATTGCAGCGAATTGTATTGATTGCAAAAGTTGTAAAAAATTATTTCACCATATTTTAGTGATATATGCAAATATTTCAATGGAATAGAAGTAATAGTTACAAATCTATATGATGACGCCAAAATCTGGTTGGATCAGCCTTCGTCCGACGGGTTGGATAATCCCAGCAACAGTTCTTGACAACGGAATCTGCACACACGAAACAAATGTAAACTGCACCGGGGCTTCACCGGCGAAGGCCCTCCGGTGTATGAATAAGGATATGGGTGATTAGAAATGGAGAAATCAATTGACTAGATTAGAGCCAAAAGTTCGTTACCCGTTTCCTGTGTTGAGGACCTGTTTATATAGGCGTGGGTGTATGAGTTCTGACTTGATAGGAAAGCCAGGAAGCCCGTGGTGATGTAGGACTCATATTCCTTGAAGATAGACTCCTGATAAGGATGGATGATATCCTGTTATCTGATAGGAGAGTTATCTTGGTTCAGATAAGGACTCTTGATTTTAGAGTTGTAATATAACTCTGTAAGAGGTTTCCCGACGATAATGGGAAGTTTACGACGTAAGTCGGCCCGTCATCCAACTCGGCTCGTCATAGAGGCCGGCTAGGGATTAGGCTTCTCGAACTCGGCCTAGGCAAGGGCTGCCTGCTCGGCCTCACTGATATCGACCTATAAACATGGGCTTGTGAGTGGGCCTCTCGGTATAGGTCCATTAGGTACGCTGGGCCTCCCGTCCGGATTCCCATCTACTAGGTCGGTTTATGTCGTTCAGTGGCCCCCGAGTTTCTATCTCGGCATGCCGAATAGAAATTGTTGGGTATTTAATTCCTGGTTGATTGATGTGACAGTTGTAGCCGCCAAAATATTTGCTTCGATTTGCTGATGCCAGTATGATTTAATGCTAATTGAATCATTGTTCTTCTTGGAATGGGAAAACTCCAGTTGGACTCCACATATGAATAATATTAATTACCCTTCAACTAACTCCCTCTCAAGTACTATAAATAGAGAATCTGTGTTTCAATTTTCCACATTATTCATGCCTTCTTTCCTTCTCCCAAACTTTATCCATGGCCAAGAGAGAGTATGATAATGCTTTTCCAGAAGAATGTGATTCCTCAGATGACGCGAAGGACTCACCTGTCTTGAATGACGAAAAATCTGCTGATGGCTCCTTACTTTCGCCTGAGGATTACTGTCAGGATGGTGAAGACTCGGATGATAGCAATCATGAATGGGAGGAGTCCATCGCCGAAGGTAGTGATGAAGACTCAAGTGATGATGGGGACATCAGCTCCAGCGAGGTTGATGAAGAGGACGAAGAAGAAGAAAAAGACTTCAAAGCTTTCCAGGAAGAGATGAAGTCATACCGAGAGAACCAAAAATAAATAACTTCATGTTGTCCTACTGATAGTAGTAACCCTCTTTTTTTTTTCTTTCTTTTTTGTACAGGCTAAGCCCCCGGCCTTGCTGTGGGGGCCTTTTGTTGAATATATATATATATATATTGGGGCTCTCTCCTTTGCCCTCCTTGCTCCGTCTTTGAATTCTCTATGCTTTGTATGACCTTGAATCTTTCCATTATCATCACCTTTCATATGATGCTGCTACAAAGTAGTGCCGATCGTTCAATCTTAGTCGTTATGCCGGCACGGAAAGCATTTATATTTGTCGTTCAACCATAACTTCAATCTCCGCCCGACATCGACTTGACCTTTCCTCATCTCGGCTTCGTCCCGTTCCTGGATACCACTAAGGATGTCGGTCCGTCGTAAAGGTGTCGGCTACCTCTGTGTGCTGAACCCTTCAATGTCGATACAGGCATCCAAAAGCGTGATTTTTGAAGCCGACTGGCATTCCTGCCGTAGGTCTCGGCTTGACACGTGTCGATCTAGCATTTGGCGGTCTGTGTTTCTCAATGACGGTTAGTTCAATCGCTAAATCTTCTTTTCGTACGGCGCACGTCAGTTGATGGGACATTTGCCTTGAAAAACGCGGCCCATTAATTAGGAATAATGATGGGGTTTAAGGGGAAACGTGCCAACCCGTGGGTATAAGGATATGGTCGGGTCAAATTCGGATCCGACCCGCTCCACCCGGGATATAACTTCAAATTTTCACTCCTTGTTTCACTTTTCGAATTTCAAAAAAGGGGAACCTAAACCTTTGCATTTCACTGGCCTGCATTTCCCACTGGTGTTGAGCTTTTCCGTCGATCTATTCCGTCTAAAGCGTTCAGAACGACTTCCCGACTAATTTCGTCCGATCCTTTTCCATTTCCAAGGTATTTTCTCGCTTTCCTTCCTTTTGTCCATTTCTAGGGTTCCGACTAATTTCTCGAACAGTACATCATTCTCCGTCGGATTTAGTTGTTTTCGCTGACTAAGAAATAGACCCTCCTCTTCCCCAATGTCGGACCTACCAATTCCTGATGCCAAACCTGTGTATGGTTTTTACCGAAGAAACAATAGGATTTATGTTAAATCGAATGGGCATTGGGGGCTATTGTCTTTACTCGCCGTAGGAGAAATTTTGTACTTAAATGGGTCGCCGAGAGAGGATCTTAGATATCCTTCTGGTCTCTACGTGACGAGTGTTAGGACTGACGAGGATGCCAACATGGTCGTCCTTGATAGCTTAAGCGAGGTCCTTGGATCATATTTATCTGTTTTATGTAAAGGATAAATCTTTGTTTCGGTCTCGTCATATGAGTGCAACCTCCTCGGCCCCAGTAGTCGATTCGGGGGGGGAAAATGGCCTTTTCAAGGCTTCTTGATGAGTCTAAACCCTCTGTTTCTTCTACAGGTATGGCCGGGGAAAGTACCTCCGAGAGAATTGTGGATCGTTTTGACTCGAGCGTTGTCAGGCAGGGGCGAGGGGCCAAAACTAAGGGTAAAGGGAAATCAGGGCCAGCTGCGAGCAAACATCCCAAGCCGGGCAAAGAAATGCTTGAGGTGCTGTATTCTCGGTATGGAATAGACCGTGATGAGTATTGCTTGCATTATAGTAAGGTCGTTCCCTTGGATTCGGAGGAAAAAATCCAAAACTTCTACTATAATAAAGCTGTCGTTTCTTTCTTTTACAAACAGTTTCAACTAGGGCTAAGACTTCCTCTTGACCCCTTTATAAATGAGTTCTTGGAGACGTGGGGGATTGTTCCAGCCCATATTGGCGCCAATGCCGTCAGATATTTGATCAGCTTCATAGTGTTGTGCCGTAGTCTCAACTTCGAACCTTGTATGTCCGCTTTTGATCATTTCTTCAATGTGAGCTATAATAGGACTTCTAGGACTGTGAGCATCAAGTCTGACCCTGCTAAACCCAAAATTATCTCCCCCATCTCTACCACTGTCAGCAAGGTGTCGGGGTGGAACAAACATGTAATTGGGGTTGAATCTCGTAGTGGTTGGGAGTTCGCGCTCCCCGAGCTTGGTCCTAGTCGTCCCGAAGAGGTTCACAGACCGACGTGGAGTGATAGCCTGATTGCAAAGCTAGAAGAGTTTGCCAGTCTCGGTACCCTTGACTGGAGTGAATTGGAGAGGGATCCTCGCTATTACGTTCAGGCCGGGTTGATGGCAGGCCCCCTTGACGGCGTTATCCCCAAAGTCATCGTTAAGAAGGGGAATAGATTTCCGAACTGGATCGTTCATCCCAACTTTCTTTTTCATCATGAATGTACCCGTTGCCAGGAGCAGAACGACATCTGTCTTAAGGCCGTCGACACGATAGGCTGTAATTCCTAGATCTTTCAGCGTGAATTTATCCTTTTATCTTGTCCCATTTTGACGCTTATCTGTTTCGTGCAGATCTGACTATGGAGCAAGCTGATGAGATCGACTCCACTTATGTTGATCCCGTTGCGGCAGCGAGGGCCAAGAAACAAAGATCTCGGTTGGCCGCCTTGGAGCAACGTCATCAAGATATGGATGATAGGCAGCTCCTGTTGCAAAACAAAGATGCTTCTGCAGTGCCCATGGCAGATCGGGTCTTTGAGGTGCCGAGTGTTAACACCGACCAAATAGCTCCTGAAGCCGAAACGAATGTCCCTGACGACCAGATATCATGCCGAGGCCAAGACCAAAGTGCCGATGTGGATGTTGAGGTGGACCAGGACGATACTCTTCGTCGTTCGAAGAGAGCAAGGGTGGAACCTAGGGAAACACCGGATCATCCTTTGAGAGGAACCCCTCGGCCTACTCAAGCATCAGTCTCCGCCTCAGTTTCACCAGATGAGGAGGTTAGGAATTGGTTGGAACAACACGGCGGAGCCCCTGTCCTATCCGGGCTAGATGTCTCGGTTCGTGCCGGTCCGAGTTTGAAAAAGGGGGGCGTGGTTGTCAGACGGGCCATGAATGTTGAAACTCTTGAGCAGCTAGTCTTCGAGAAACCAACCTCCCTCCAGCTCCTGAACCGCAAGGGTTTAATCCTTAGTGAGGTAACGCTCCCATTATTTCGGTCCGGTTTTGTTTTCCTTTTCACCGTTTGTCTAATCTTTTCCTTTGTCTGCAGCTTGCCTCCCTTGCCCAACAGGACTATGCTATGTACCGACAGGCCTACGAACTTTTGAGGAGCACCGAAGCCGAGGTCGCGAAACTCAGGGATGCCAACAGTGACCTGATTGAAAAGGAGACCGCCTTAGAGAAAGACAAGGCTTCCCTTGACGAGCTGTACCGTGCTTCCCAAGCCGAGGTGGAGAGATTGAAGGATTCCTTGCTAACTTCTCAGACCGATGTTGAAGGGGAGAAGAGGAAGGCCGAGATGATTGCTGGGGAGAAGGCCACAGTTGAAGAAAAGCTTGCTTTATTGGAGGACAAGTATGCACGTTTAGAAGAGGGCGTGGCGGATAAAGAGAAGGCTGCTGTAGAAGCATATAAGAGGGGGCCCCAGTTTAGGGAAGATTTGAGCGATCGTGTCAGCACGGTGTACAACGACGCATGGTCCAACCTGACTCGCCTCCTTTATATCGATCCGGAGGTTGACGTCCCGTTGGAGAAGTGCGCCCGTCTCTTTCAGCAAGATGCTTATAGCGTAGAGGCGAGGGCGGCTCACTCTATGGTTCCGTTTTCAGAGGGTGCTCTCAGGATAATCAAGGCTAAAGACAGGAGCGCCAACAGACCTGTTTGGGACCCACCGGCATTGGACCCCAACAACTTCGAGAAGCTTTTGGAAAAGGCCGAGGCAGATCATGAAGCCGGGCTAGATTGATTTTCTTTTGTAGTATTGGCGAAGTTCCTTTTTTGTAGTACTTGTATTTATTCGACTCGGCCCAGAGTTTTCTGGGGGAGTTTAAACAGTCCTGAGCATTCCCACGACTCGGCCCGTAGTATTTGGGGGAGTCAAAACACTTGGTTCTTTGTAGGGATTTGCTTGCCTCGTTTGAGGCGTATGTTATCCCCAGTCTTCTTTACTGTTGCGTATTTAAGCATTACCTCGTCATTTGTTAGCGTTCTATCTTGGTTTGCAGGCCGTGGTCGTTCACCGTTATTGCCGTGTCAAACGTCTATTGCTCGGTTTTGCCACGTTAGATCTGTCCGTTAGGACCGACTCGAATCATCTTATGTGCTAGTCGTTAGAACTAGGCTTTAGAAGTTATGCGTAAGTGTGCTCGTCAACTTCGTTGGGGTGCTAGCTATTGAAACTAGGCTTTAGAAGTCATGCTTTAAGTATGCTCATCGACTTCGTTAAGTTGCTAGTTATTGGAACTAGGCTTTAGAAGTTATGCATAAGTGTGCTCGTCAACTTCGTTAGGGTGCTCTCGGCGTTGTAAACAACACTAAGATCGTGCTATGCTCAACTTGATGTAAATGAAATAAAGGAAATTTTATTGATGAAATCAAACTAAGACAACTAGATATCAACTATAGAAATCTAAAACTGAAAAGATGATAAAAAGGATAAATAGCTAACCGAGATGCTACTGATAGTACTTTCTCAAGTGCTCAGAATGCCATGGGTGTTTAAGCTCTTTTCCTTCCGGAGTTTTGAGCATGTAGGTCCCTTCCCGTATAATGTGGGTGATGACATAAGGGCCTTCCCAGTTTGGCGAGAGTTTATTCTGTTGTGACTTCAAGTGTGTCGACTCAATTTTTCTGAGTACCCAGTCGCCGACTTCAAAGGTTCTCTTTTTTACCTTGCTGTCATGGTAGGCCTTGGTTCTTTGCTTGTAATTGATCATTCTGAGCTGGGCGGTCAGCCTTTTTTCGTCGACTAGGTCCAGGTCCAGCAGTCGGTTGTATTCATTGACGACCTCATCATAGCTGGTTACTCTGAATGTCGGCAAGGCCATCTCGGCTGGTGCCATTGCTTCTGAACCGTAAGTCATGGCGAAGGGTGTCTCCCCAGTTGGCCCCCGAGTGGTTGTACGGACGGCCCATAGAGCTAGGGGGAGTTCGTCCAGCCACTTTCCTTGACTTCCTTCTAAATTCTTTGTGAGTGCTCTCAAGACAAGTTTGTTGGCGGCTTCGGCTTGTCCATTGCCTTGAGGGTGGCTGACTGACGACTTCTTGTGCTTGACTCCCAACCTATTCATCTCCTCGGTGAAGGCATCAGAGAATTGTAGGCCATTGTCAGTTACTATAGTGTGGGGCACGCCGAACCGACACCATATGTAATCATGGATAAAGTTGATGGCGTTCTCTTCAGTGATCTTTGCTAGTGGTTTCGCCTCTACCCACTTGGTGAAGTAATCGACCGCCACAATAACATACTTGTTGCTCCCTTTGGCTAATGGAAATGGTCCAATGATGTCGACTCCCCACATGTCGAATGGCCATGTCGGTATGACCAAGCTTTGCTCTACGGCAGGTACTTTGGGCAGGTCGGAGTAGCGTTGACATTTGTCGCATCTTTTTACGTAGGCTTGGGCTTCCTCCCTCATGTTTGGCCAATAGTAGCCGAGTGTGATGATTTTGTCGGCAAGGGTTCTGGCCCCCGGGTGTCCCCCACAGATTCCCCCATGTACCTCGGCGAGGAGTTTTTCGGTGCTTTTTGGCGCAACACATCTTAGGAGAGGTCTAGAGAATGATCTTCTGTACAGGATGCCATTCCAGACCATGTATCTTGCCGTCTTCTTTTTGATTGATTTGGCCTCTAACTCGTCCTCGGGGAGTTTTCCCTTTTCCAAGTAATCCTTGTAGTCATCAATCCATGTCCTTTCCTCGTCATCTAGGAGCAAAATCTCCAGTCTTTCATAGGCAGGTTGGTCGGCGTAAATGATCAGGGGGTCCGAGTCCTCAGCTGTTGCCATCTTTGAAAGTAGATCGGCTTCCCGGTTGTATTCTCTACCGACTTGTCGTATATCCCAGAACTCAAAGTTCTTGGTCAGATTTAGGACGAGGTCTTTGTATTTGGTCAGCATGTGGTTTTCGGTGTTGTATTCCCCTTTAACTTGGTTCACCACCAGTTGGGAGTCACTGTATGCTACTAGTCTTGTTGCGCCAAAGAACTTGGCTCTTTCAAGTCCCAGGATTAGGGCTTCGTATTCAGCCTGATTATTTGAGGCAGGGAACTTGAACCTGATAAAATCACGTGCAACATGCTCACCGGTAGGACTAGTCAAGTAGACCCCGGCGCCGCTTCGTCCTTGGGTAGTCGACCCGTCGGTGTATAGGACCCAACAGTTGGGCGGTAGATCTTCCAAGGGCTCTCTGTCCGTAGGGAACTTTCTCTTTCGGGTGGTCGCCGTATGTTTACTTGTAAAGGCGGTTTCGACTAAGAAGTCAGCAAGAGGTTGGGCCAGAAGAGTCTTCCTTGGCTTGTAGGTTATATCGAACTCGGTCAGTTCGATAGACCAGTTAAGTAGGCGTCCTGAGCTGTCCATCTTGTGAAGTATTTTTCTAAGAGGAGCATTGGTATAGACCGTGATGGGATGAGCCGAGAAGTAAGCTCGTAGTTTTCTGGCTGCAATCACCAAGGCATAAGCAATTTTCTCGGCATTGAAGTACCTGCTCTCGGTATCTAACAGTGCCTTGCTGACGTAGTAGACCGGCTTCTGGATACCGCCTTCTTCCCTAACTAGCACGGCTGCTACGGCTCGGTCGGTTGCAGCTAAGAAAACGTACAATGTCTCACCCATGACCGGGCTACTAAGTAGGGGTGGAGAGCCGAGGTAGTCTTTCAGCTGCTGGAACGAGGCCGAACACTCTGGCGTCCAAGCGAAATCCTTGGTTCCCTTCAAGGCTTTGAAGAAGGGGAGGTACTTTTCTGCTGATTTAGCAATAAACCTGCCGAGTGCTGCTACTCTCCCATTCAACCTCTGAATCTCCTTAATACAAGTCGGCTCCCTCATATCAATCAAGGCCTGGATCTTTTCTGGGTTAGCCTCGATGCCTCGCTGAGAAACCATAAAACCAAGAAACTTGCCCGCTGTAACCCCGAAGACGCACTTGCTAGGGTTGAGCTTCATATCGTTAGCTTTTAAGTTGTTAATGGTTTCCTCTAGATCTGGTATATGGCTGCCGATCTTGGTCTTGATCACCATGTCATCAATGTAGGCCTCCATATTCCGGCCTATCTGAGATTTGAAGACCTTGTTCACCATCCTCTGATACGTGGCTCCTGCGTTCTTCAAACCGAAAGGCATCATGACGTAGCAGTATACGCCGCCTGCAGCTTGAAAGGCCGTCCTTTCAATATCGTCCTCGGCCATTTTGACTTGATGATAGCCAGAGTAGGCGTCCAAGAAGCTGAGGGTTTGATGGCCGGCAATGGAGTCTACGAGCTTGTCAATCCTGGGGAGGGGATAGCTGTCCTTGGGACAGGCCTTGTTCAGGTCCGTAAAATCTACGCACATCCTCCATTTGCCGTTGTGCTTCTTTACCATGACGACGTTTGCGAGCCACTCGGGGTGAGTTGCCTCTCTTATGATGCCGGCTTTGAGGAGTTTGTTGACCTCGGTCTCGATTGCTTTTTCCTTATCGGTAGAGAAGGCTCGTCTTGTCTGCTTGACCGGTTTAAAGAACTTGTCGACTTCCAGTTTGTGGAGGGCTACAGCTTCCTTCACTCCCACCATGTCATCTACTTTCCAAGCAAATACGTCTAAATTATTTTGGAGTAGGGAGATGAGCTCTTCTCGTTCTTGTTGGGAGAGTTGCTTCCCAATCTTCACTTTTTGATCTGGATAGTCTGGGTTGATGACGACCTCGTCTAACTGCTCCACTGGTTTAAGTTCGGGGCCGTCTCTGAACTCTAGGGTTTCGACAATGATCTGTTTGACCTTTTCCTTGTCTTCCCCTTCCAAACTTAGGTTTTCCATGTCCAACAGTTTATCGATCTCGGTTTCCATATCAGTCGGCTGTGTGGCCCCCGAGCTAGGGACAACGGTGGGAGCACAATTGTCCGTAGCTGTGTTCATCGAGATGCAACCAAAACCGTTTAAACCGTAGGTAACCTTGTCCCTGGTTGGGGTGTCGCTGTCAGGAATAACCAACTCGTCAGGCTCATCTGCAATTTTTGCCAATATAACACCGATATGTGGCGTTGAGGTTGTGACCGTGGTTGATTTGGAAACCGTGATTCTACTATCAGGAGTATCAATTTCCATTTTGGCCTTTGCTTTCCTGGATTTCATCACGTGATCCAAAAAATTCTTCGGTGATCCTAGGACGCACCCGATTCCAGCCGGGGTGGGGAACTTCACCCTTTGGTGAGGGAGGGAAGCAACCAGACCCAACTTTCCTTGACTGGGTGCGCCTAGGATAGCATGGTAATCACTGTCTAGATCCATGACTATGAAGGTGACCGTGGCCGCGGTTTTGTAGGGGTGAGTGCCGACTTCCAGGAGTAAGTCAACGGTTCCTTTGGCATCGGCCTTATGATTAGTGAACCCTTCTAGCCTTCCATTATACGGGGTTAGCATTGTATCGGGAAGTTCCATCTCTTTAAAGGTGCGGTAATATAGCACATCCTTGGCCGCTCCGGAGTCTATGAGGAGTCTGTCCGACTCGCAATTATCAATACGGCCCGTGATGACTAATGGTTGTTCTCTCATTGTACGGTTTCCTGCCAATTCATTCGGAGAAAAACTGATCACTTCCTCCCTCTCATGGATCCAGGGAGGGATGTGGAAGACTTTACTTAGCTCGTAAATCTGCTCCTTGAGTTTCTTATTGGATGGAATTTCCTCTCGGATCACGCCTATCAACCTAGCCCGAGGTGGCCTGTCGATCTCATCATTGTTTTTGTCTTCTTCCCTTGGGCGTTTGTTGTCTCTGGTCATGAACTGATTGAGCTTGCCTTGGTCAGCCCATTTCTGCAGAATCTTCTTCAAGGCAAAACAGTTCTCGGTGTCGTGACCGTTATCTCTGTGATAGGAGCAATACTTTGTGGTATCCCTTGGGTATTTCGGGTTGTCTTTTAGGGGCTTGGGGTTGGGGAGATCCACCAGATTCATGATCTCAGAGATCGGTTTATTTAATGTGGTGAATGTCTCGGTCCCCCTGGTCCTGTTTTTGCCCTTGCCGTTTCCCCCATTGGTCCCCTGGGAAGAGTTCCCGTTATGTGACTTGTCATGATCTCGGTCTCGTTCCTTGTGACCATATAACGTCTTTTTCTTCTCCTCGGCGATGGCCGTGGCATAAGCAACGTGGTACAACTCGGCTTTGGTGAGGGGCTCTCTGACCGACAATTCATAAGTTAGCTGCTCTGATCTTTGACCATTCGTGAAGCATACAATTATCTCCCTGTCGGTCAGGCGTTCCTCTATTGATTCGGCCAGATCCCTAAACCGGTTGTAGAAACTCAGGGTGGACTCATTCTTGCTCTGGACCATGTTGGCTAGGTCAGACAACCTTTTCTTTCTAGCACCCGCAGTAGCAAAATATTCCAGAAATTGTGATTTCAACCTGGCAAAGGAATTGATGCTACTTTTCTCAAGGTCCATGAACCAGGACCGAGCTGCCTTTGTTAAGGTGCTTGCAAAGGCCTTGCACAGCACGTCATCCTGATTGGACACTAGGGCCATGGTGGCCTCAAAGGCTTGGATGTGATCCAGAGCGTCAGCGTTGCCGGAGTATTTGTCTAGATGTGGGAGCTTTAACTGCGGATTAGGTGGTGCATCCTTAATCCTCTGAGCGAAAGGGCGCATGGCATCGTAATCATCATTGGGTTTCCTGTGCCCCTGATTCATCATCTCAATGTTGTTGAGTCTCTCTCTAAGGTCAACAATGTCCCTTGTGCTGAATGCCGAGGTATGACTGGAGCTTACTATGCTTCGATCTCGGCGTCCTCTTGCACCTTGGATCGGTTCAAGGCGATGCCCTGAAAGAGTACGGCGAGGTGGAGTGTGCCGGGGTGGGTCCTGCAGGGGTGGTGTGCGCCTTGGTGGATCACGTCTGAGAGGCGAATGACGTCGGGCGTCCCCACGACGTCTTTCCCCTACAATTCTCACTCCAGGGGATTCATCTTCTTGTTCTTCCCGACGCGATTAATGCGGTCCCTAAGATCTTCATCTGGATTGGGTCTTCCTAACTGTCCGTCTGGGCGGCTTACTCGGCTTCGGGGAGGCATATCCCGTCTGTAATTTTGTAGGGGCTCCCTTCTGCTCACTCTGTCGTCCAGATTTGTTTCCCTCGTTCCAGATGGCTGAAGTAGGTTAGCCATGGAATTTTCGGGGTCAAGATCTAGCAGGGCCCGCTGGGCTTCGGCCAGCTGTTGGAGCGTGTGAACGTTCTGTTGAAGCAACGCACTTTTGTCTAGTGGCGGCGGTTGGGATGGTCCTGCCCCATTATTGCGGGATCCTGTCCGTCGGCGACGCCCGTATTGGTTAACAACATTGGGGGCCGGACCCTTTGAGCGGGTATGGATCCCTCCCCCTTGCGCGGGTGCCGTAGGTGGGAGCCTCTGGTTCTGTGCAGCAGTGTTTGTGTTGTCGGGGAGCGGTGCGTCCCTTGCGGTTTCTTTAGAAGGGGTGGCCTCTCGCCCGTCAACTAATTCTCCGGCCATGATCTTGGAATTGTCTGACTAAAGAACTGATCAATCGATTTCTCGGCAATGGAACCAAACTGATGACGCCAAAATCTGGTTGGATCAGCCTTCGTCCGACGGGTTGGATAATCCCAGCAACAGTTCTTGACAACGGAATCTGCACACACGAAACAAATGTAAACTGCACCGGGGCTTCACCGGCGAAGGCCCTCCGGTGTATGAATAAGGATATGGGCGATTAGAAATGGAGAAATCAATTGACTAGATTAGAGCCAAAAGTTCGTTACCCGTTTCCTGTGTTGATGACCTGTTTATATAGGCGTGGGTGTATGAGTTCTGACTTGATAGGAAAGCCAGGAAGCCCGTGGTGATGTAGGACTCATATTCCTTGAAGATAGACTCCTGATAAGGATGGATGATATCCTGTTATCTGATAGGAGAGTTATCTTGGTTCAGATAAGGACTCTTGATTTTAGAGTTGTAATATAACTCTGTAAGAGGTTTCCCGACGATAATGGGAAGTTTACGACGTAAGTCGGCCCGTCATCCAACTCGGCTCATCATAGAGGCCGGCTAGGGATTAGGCTTCTCGAACTCGGCCTAGGCAAGGGCTGCCTGCTCGGCCTCACTGATGTCGACCTATAAACATGGGCTTGTGAGTGGGCCTCTCGGTATAGGTCCATTAGGTACGCTGGGCCTCCCGTCCGGATTCCCATCTACTAGGTCGGTTTATGTCGTTCACTATATATATATATATATTAAAGTTGGTGAGGAGGGCTATGGCTTTGACACATAAACAAACATAGGTTAAAGCTTCATTTGTGTGAAGCCACATCATCACTATCCTAAATGTTTGTGACTTTTGATATTCTCATTATTAGCTAATACTATTAGCTCATAATAATAGTTATGATATGAGTTAACTATTACTATTAATAGTAATAGTTAACTATAATAGTTACTATACAAGTTAACTATTACTATTAATAGTATTAGTTAACTATAATAGTTACTATACAAGTTAACTATTACTATTAATAGTATTAGTTAACTATAATAGTTACTATACAAAAAATTAACTATTACTATTAATAGTATTAGTATTAGTTAACTATAATAGTTACTATAGTAGCTAACTATTACTATTAATAGTATTAGTCAACTATAATAGTTACTATAATATATAAGTATTACTATTAATAGTATAATTAACAATAATAGTTACTATACAAGTTAACTATAATGGTTACTTTATAAATTAACTATTACTATTAATAGTATTAGTTAATCATAACAATTATAATATATATTAATTTTTACTATTAATAGTATTAGTTAATCATAGTAGTTACTATATAGGTTAACATTATTATTAATAGTATTAGTTAATTATAATAGTTACTATAAATGTTAATAAGTATTATTAATAATATTAGTTATTGATATTATTATATAGATTAATTTTTACTATTAATGGTTTTAGTTAAGATGATGTTTACTATTTTAGTTAACTATAATTAAAAAATTATTTTTCATATACAATATATTTATATTATAAAAAACTGTTATGCTACTTTATTAAATAAAAATATAAAAAAAAAGTAAAATGCAAAAAAAAAAAAATAGCAAATTAGTTACCCGTGCGGAGCACGGGTTACCCACTAGTAAGTCATAAAAGCGTATTGTAAAAAAGAAAAAAACACCAAAATTGCTATTAATTAGATTAAAAAGAATGAGAGAAGAAAGTGACAAATTAAGGTTGGATTGGAAGGGGGGGGGGGGGATGAAGTAGTTTGGAGAGAAAAAAAAAGTGGGCATAGACGGGGATACGTAGCTACCAGGTTTCGAACCCGGCTATCAGTGACACGCGCCTGATTCCTAAGCAAAACACTTTAGCCACTAGAACAAGCCAGTTACTTGATTTAAAAGTGTGGCCTTTTATCTATATACTAATTTCATAAATTTGAGCCCTAAAATTGGCGTAATTTTCGGTGGCCCTAGGCGGCCGCCTCACCCGTCTTGCTACAGGGCCGGCCCTGCGCCTAAGCGGCCGCCTAGGCCGATTTTTAGAACACTGCCTTCCATATAGATGGGTATAATTTTGTTCAAATCTTATCATTGTAATATGCATTCTGATTTCATGCTATTACAGTGCAATTATCTTGGCCTAGAGTATTATAATAATGTTCTTTTTTGAGCTAATCATTACTATATTCTTAAAATCTTATTTTTGAATTCTTCTTTGCACTAAGATAATGTGTATCTGGCATTATTTCTAGAGTAGGTTTTTGGGGAAATTACTTCCTCCATAAGTTATAAAAAAACTCACTCTAAACCTTAAATCCTAAAGATTAAATCTTAGAGCTTGTCTCCTGTACACCCGCCGCATAGCGTGCGGCGGGCCAGGCGACTTTTCCAATTTTTTTTTTTTTTTTTTTTTTGCAACCCCAACTTTTTTTCCTCCCAACAAAGTAACACTTGTTATAACGAAATGTAACACTTTTTTCTTTCAAATGTAACACTTTTTTTTAAAAAAAAATGTACCACAATTTTGCTGCAATAGATTAAAGATAACATAAAGATTGACAACTAAACTAATGTCACACTCTTTTAAAAGGAATGTAACACTCTTTTTTTCAAATGTAACACTTTTTTTTCAAATGTAACACTTTTTTAAAAAAAAGTGTACCACAATTTTGCTGCAATAGATTAAAGAGACCATAAAAATTGACAACTAAACAAATGTCACACTTTTTATAAAGAAATGTAACACTCTTTTTTTCAAATGTAACACTTTTTTTTTTCAAAATTAACATAAGATTGACAAAATAAAATAGTGTTACATTTTATAAAAAAATGAATGTAAGATTTTTTTCTCAATTGTAACAGTTTATATTCTTAAATGTAACATTATATCTGAAATGTAACAATTTTTTTATTGAGAAAGTAACAATTGAAAATGCAAAACCAATTTTTTTTTTTTGTAAAATTGCTGTTACATTTGACTGTAAAAAGTGTTACTTTTTGAATATGAAACTGTTACTTTTATCAAAACAGAGTGTTACATCCCAGCTGACAAAGCAACTCAAACTTTTTGTGTGTATTTTTTTTTTTTAAATCAAACCATATCATGACCTATGTAGTTTTATTCGGCTCGTCGAGACGAACACAACGGTATTTTTAATTTTTTTTTTCTGAGTTATAAATCTCAAGATATAGCATTTTAAAGTTATGAGAGGGTTTTTTTTTTAGCGACACGTGTCACGAGCTGAAAGGGGCAGAGGCTGACGCGTCAGCTGGATAATAACCGCTGGGTAAAAGACGCCAGGTATTAACTGTTGGGTAAAACCGAAAACCCATGGAAGAACCCGTCGCACAGTGTGCGACGGTTGTACGGGAGAATTTGTCTTACTACCTCTGTCCCTAAATGAGTGTCCAAATTTCATTTTAAGGGACATCTGATAATCTCAACTCTTTGTACAATTTGGGGGCAAAGATTCATATATAATCTTGTATTCTCCTTTCCAAACATTTAGTTTTGCACATATAAAGAGACCGGTGAATAAAAATTCGAAAAAAAATATTTAGGGACAAAGTTATGTTAAAAAAAGACACTCATTTTGGGACAAGGATTTTTTGAAAATAGACACTCATTTAGGGACAGAAGGAGTATAAAAAACAAGACTTTTTATAGCCTAGGGAGGAACTAGTTTCCACTAAAATTTTCTGTTAATTCTATAAAGAAGAGTAGATTTTTTTTTTTTTTTTTTTTCAAATTTTTAGCCAATTTTCTTTTTGTTAAAAAGGACTCTTATTTCATTTTTAGTTATTGTTTATTCTATAATCCGTATACCTTATTGGTGGGAGTGTGAAGTATTCATATATCTCGAGTCCTTGCAATATTTAGTATGGTTCTTTTCTTGTTATTTGTGTTAGTGCTAAGCTTGCTTATTAACAGGGGCGGAACTAAGGCATAGACACTGGGGGTGGTTTACTCAATATCTAAAGTTGTTGTATTATAGTGGTATGATCGAAACTAAAAATGGGATCAATAATGTCGGATCCAAGGTTGGATATTTGGAACGCTTTGCTTAGCCTGAAAAAAGATGAACAAACGTGAACTAGGTCGGGGCTTCACCGGCGAAGGCCCTCCGGCGTGAGAATGAGTTAAATGCTCTTGAGAGAATAAACGTGGAAAGAAAAGAGAGCTAGGAGAGAGAAGTTAACCTTTCCAAATGAGGTTGAGGTGCCTATTTATACCACAAAATAGATGCCTCGTCACCTAGATTCCCTTCCTCCAATTTGGGGATTTGGATCAATCCATATTAATGAGTCACCTTGTCCGTACTAGGGCAACAGTTCTAGATGCCGTTAATGGGCCTTTGCTACAGATTAGGCCAGGCCTCTGATCTCTATACTCATGACGGAGATTGTTGTAAGTCCCAGTCCAGCTCGTTTATACCGAGTAGAGGTACGCCGAGGTCCGACCAACGAAGGGAAGCGCGCTCGTGGGGACAAGTTAAAGGGCCTTCGGTATCCTTAATCATGGACAATCCTTATCAGTTCAGCTCGTTGACGACGAGCCGAGCTCGTTCATGGTACCGCTTGGAGAGCGTGGCAATGATTGGAACACACCTAGTGTGTGCTCGGTTCCTAGATGATGTCTCCAACTCGTCTACTAGCTGTTACCGAGCTGAATATGAAGGAGATCGATCAGACGATCTGGCCCAATTAAGCTTGGATAGCTTGAGCTGCATACCCACGCATCTTAAGTCGGGTTATTCCTTTCAGTGGCCCCCATGATTCCGATTTGAGAGTAGCGAAAGTGGGGATCATATGTTCACGGGTATGACTTTCCAATTGCTTCTTCAGGTTGATTCTTAGTGGTGGTGTTGGCGTCATCGTTAGCTCGTATAGGAACGAGTGGCTGAGGGGACACGTGGCGGCTTATGTGCCGAGGGTGGGGTGCAGCTGTCATGCGTAGAAAGGGTGATGGTGTGATGGGACGGTTCCGGTTCCCCAGTACCGTCAGACGCTTCGTCACCCACAATGATGGCTAGGCGCTGACATGCGCCTAAGGAAGGTACGGATCATTAATTACGACCCATTTTGGGGCGATGGATAACGGGTCAGGTCGGGGCAACCTGCGAGAATTTTGAATTGAAGGGGGGGGGTTATAAAACCCTTATCCCTCTTCTCTACGCTTTATTTCGTCTTCCATAGAGATTTTCAATCGATTGAGCCGCCGCCGAAATTCCGACGAGTCTTCAAATCTTCTCATTTTCCCGTTCAAATATTCAGATTCAGGTATATTCTCATCGTTAACTTTCATTCTGTCGGTTTATTTTCTTTAGTTTATGCTTTCTGGTCACAAACCTAGGTTTGGCTTCGCCGGTAAGTTTGAATTTTCCGGCGGACGGTGGTATACTTTGAGTGTTCTTCATCCATTCTCCAGAAATAACGCTGGAGTTCCTGAAAGTGGTAGGAAACCTTTCGTTCTGCTTCCACGATCGTACCAACTTGATCTATCATAGTGTCGCCGGCGGTTGGAAAAAACTGAACTTGGAAGAGATTAAGAAAGTTTTGAATGCTTATGGATTTAATGGAAGTTAGAGGTGGCCGTATGTTGGTAGTGAAGATTTCATGCGGACCGAGCATCCCAGTACTGTGCCTTTTGAGTTTTATAACGAAATGATCAACCATGTAATTAATTACTATATAGTGGGGAAGAAACCTCCCCTTTCGTGTGTAGAGTCTGGAGCTCGAATAGGTGGCGGGCCCAGACTTCCAATGAGCTCTAGTTCAGTTTTTAACTTGGGGTCTGGCCCCCATGTCATTCTTGCAGATATGGCCCGAAGTGATGAAGGTTCTGATTCCCAGAACGATCATCTGTCCGGTGACAACCTGGGGTATAATGTCGCGCAGGGTAGTGATCCTTTATCGGGGGACGACCTGATATACGATGTAGAGCCTGTTTCAGTTCGATACAGGGAGGATGCAACCTCTTCGAGACCGTCGCTTCCTCTAGAAGAATCTCTAGATTCCTGAGAAGACAATGGGGTCGAGATCGTCGGAGAAAAAGAAGAAGCTTTCATTTTCGAGAATATACAAAGAGAACTGCTCCGCATCGCACTTCCAACTAGTGCTCATTCATTAGGGTTTGAGAGCTCTCTTGAGAATCAAGGCATAGTTCTCCGGCTTCCTTCCCCTTCTCAGGCAGAAATTGTAGATGATATGTACAATAAGTATAACATAAGAAAAGACGACTACTGTTGGTAGTGGTGCCCTAGGCACGTTTAATAAACGTTGTAATTGTTATCATTTATTTCATATCAATAAAGAGATGTTTTGATTATTATTGTTGTTCATGCTTACTTATAATAATCCCCGTCCCTAGTACTTATTAAGCACTAGTATAAAGGCTAAATGATCATGAGATGATCATGTTAGATTTATGGGTACTTGTTTGGAACAAGGTACTGGACATGACCCGCTGTATGAGATTTATGTCATGGTCTATGTCGAACATATATCTCATATTAGTTATGTCATTTGAATCCTTAGACATGAAGTTATTATAGTCTTCCACTTGATGAACATTGTGTTTGACATATTCAAACGCTACCTTAACACGGTAGTTATAAAGGGTATGATTGGCATAATCGGATTCCCGTTGGGAAGAATAATAAGCTAAATGGATTTGTCCCTCCACGGAGAGATGTCAAGCTTGGGCCTCTCGTAGGAATGATGTTGATGAAATGTTCGGCCGGACTCAAATGAATTGATTGGATCAATGTCATTTGGATTATCAACATATTCGGAATCGAGAAAGTATTGAACAAAAACAAGTTGACTGTTTGACCATGACTTGTGTTCAATGACATCGTGGACAAAGGGATTGTGACATATTCTAAAGGAATGCGAACTTGTATCTAGTTATACTATTTGGGTAGGTATGACGGTTTGCTAGAACCTAATCATATCTTATGGGATCATGTTTGAGCCCATTGCCAACTTAGTATAATCCTAGAGGGTCACACACAATAGAACGAATCTTTAATAAGAGGAATATATTGGAATTTAGAGTCAAAGGACCTTGGAGGAATTTTGGAAACATTCTGGGCTGTTTGGTCTACCGAGCGGGCGCTTGGTTCAGACCAGGCGGGCGCCTGAAGTAATTCCAGAAAGACAGGGACCTTCTGGTCATTCAGGCGGGCGCCTGGCCCTTTACAGGCGGGCGCCTGGTGCTGCCGACAGGAAAATTCCTAATTCGATTTGGGAAGGTTTTTGGCACAAGATTCCTATTTGGAATAGGTCTTAATTGTGTATAAAAACCCCAATTCGGCCAGACCATATGGACAAGTGATTTTGTGAGTCTCAAAGAGTTTGAGAGAGATATTATTTTGTTCTAAGATATCCTTGATTGAGGAACAAAATAATTCACAAATAAATTCAATATAGTTCTTTTATTATATTGTGAAAGTGTGTTTCATAATATTGGTCTAGCAACCAAGATCAAAGATCCTTTGATATTCGTTCGAAGTGTGGATACCGCTAGAGGGTGAAAATCATCATCTTCAAAGTTCGTGTTCAAGCTTTGTGATCGTGATCAAGTCTTCAAGTTTCTCCACCAAAGACCAAGAGAAAATTCATAGTCATCAAGGGTTAGTTATTCCTCTATTCATCTTGTTGTATTTGATTTAATCATATGAACGGATCCATGGCTTTGGGTTTCTTAAAATTTTAATTGCTAAATTCCGCTGCGCATGTTACTAGGAAACCCAACAGTGGTATCAGAGCCCCGTTCATGTTGATTAATTCAATACTTGGATCATGTTGTGTATATAAATTGTTTATGTGCCAAGCATGATATGAATATTGGATTATATGATGTTTATGTGTTTTGTGATTTTATGTGGTTTATTGTTTTTCGAACCTTAATCGCACGATTCAATCGCAATAAAAAATTATGGTGGATTCTGAATTATTTCGATTATTGATTTTTGATTGGATCAAAGTTTTAATAATCGGGGAAAAATAATTTTGAGACAAAATTTTCGAACTTGAAAATTCCATACCATTCTGACCATTCAGGCGCCCGCCCGCGCTGGACCAGGCGCGCGCTCGCTTCAGGCGCCCGCCCGTGCTGGACCAGGCGCGCGCTCGCTAGGCCAGAATGTTCTGATTTTGTTCAAAATCTGATTCTGGAATTTTTCGATAAATCCGACAAAACCAGTAACAAGACCACTTCAGACTTGCTGATCTGGAATGGGTCTTGGGTAGTTGGTTTGTGTGTGGATTTTGGGGTTTGATTTTCCTATTTGTTTTAGTCTTGTGATTCCTAGATTGGTTCAAGTTTTGGATGGCTAATCTGCGTTCATCGAGATTGTGTTTCCCAAAATTGATCGCAATCAAAGTTTCAAAGATAAAACGAAGTTAGAATTATGAAGAGTTCATAATTGCTAAAATTGAGAAACAAAGTTCTTGATTCAATGATTGGAGATCCATGTGGAATTGTGAATGCAATTGGCCTACGTTCATCGAGACCATCTATTGCTTAGTTTCGGCCACATGGACTACTTTCTTGGTTTCTTGAATTAGTGCGGGATTGTGGTTGCCTAATGGCTTAGTTCGACCGCACTTCTTGTTGTCTTGATTTGGAGATAATAACCAAAGTTGAAATAGTCTCATCCTCATAATTATAGAGAAACTAATGACACATAAATATTATGCTTAAATTAATGGGATTAATTTAGTGGCTAAACTTGATGTGTAACATGTTTATATTATGTGCTCATAAATGTGTTATATGCTATATGTGATGAACCTTCAAAGAAAGTTTTAAGTCTTTTATTGCCATGCCATGATTAAAACACTTGTTAGTACATGAGTGATTTTAATGTAGATTCGCCCTAGCGAGGTGCATTAAATTTATTTATGTTTGAGCAAGATAGATAATGTGGGCACGCCCTAGCGGGACACATTAACTATGCGTTTAAAATGGTTAGACTTAATTGGGCGTCAAAACAGTTTTGGGCCTAGGCAAAGATGAGGTTTAACATGCTTTTGAAATTGGATTTCTAAAAGAATCTCATAAAAGGAATTAAGAGTCATATGAGATATGATTGACAAGAGTTGTCTACCTAATTAATTTGATTTTGTGTAATCCGCCTTAGCGGACTTGAAATTAAATTAAAGTTGGATCTTAACCCAATTAAATTATATTATACATTGGATGTATAAGAAGGTTATATAATTTAGTGGGAGTATTTTGTTTAAAAAAAAATACATTATTTATCTCTTTAATGAAAATCGGTACTTATTAAATTTTGGAAATTTTGCATATTTGTAGATTATGACTAATAACACTCAATCAATGTCGTTGCGATCGATCCTTGAGAAGGATAAGCTCGAAGAGAATGGTACAAACTTTATGGATTGGATCCGAAGCATAAGAATTGTTCTTAGGCAAGAAGATAAGTTGTACATTCTCGATGGGCCTCTCCCTGCTGAACCACCGCCTACTGCCCCTAGGGTAGAAAGAGACAATTACAAGAAACATCGTAATGATTCTAGAGATGTAAGTTGTCTCATGCTTGCTGCTATGTGTTCAAAACTCCAACAAAGTTTGGAACATTTGGAAGCCTATGAGATAGGCGTGGAGTTGAGAACCATGTTTCAAGAGCAAGCTAGGCAAGAGAGGTACAAGACCATTGTTGCATTCACTACTAGTAAAATGAATGAAGGGCAACAAGTGAGTCCTCACTTTCTTAAAATGAAAGGTTATGTAGAGCACCTTGAGAAACTTGGCTATCCAATCCCATTGGAGCTAGCCACGGATCTCATTCTTAATTCATTGCCTAAAAGTTATAATCAGTTTGTGATGAATTATAACATGCATGGAATGGATAAGAATCTCTCTGAGTTGCATGGGATGCTCAAAACTGCAGAGATGAAAATTGTGGAGAAAGGTTCTCCCGTGCTCTTGGTTCATGATGGGAAGAAGGCTAGTGCCAAAGGAAAGGGTAAGGCAAAAGTTGTCAAACCTAAGATAAGCAAGGCAAAGGTTGCCAAGGCTTCTGAGGCAAAACCTGATTCACAAAAGGATGCAATCTGTTTCCATTGTCAAGAAATTGGTCATTGGAAACGTAATTGCAAGGCTTTCTTGGAAGAGCAAAAGAAGAAGTAGAGCAGCAAGGCTGCGTCGACTTCAGGTATCTATATGATAGATATTCTCCTTTCTACCACTGATTCTTGGGTATTGGATACCGGATGTGGTTCTCACATTTGTCTAAATGTGCAGGGACTAAAGAATAGGAGACTGCTTAAAGAAGGTGAAGTAGATCTACGCGTGGGAAATGGAGCAAGAGTTGCTGCATTAGCCGTAGGGACTTATGAAGTCACTTTACCTTCCGGATTAATTCTTGTTTTGAACAATTGTTATTATGTTCCGGATTTAAGCAGAAATATTATTTCAATTTCTTGTTTGGATAATGAAGGTTTTAAGTTTCTTATTGAGAATAAGAAATTTTCTATTTATTTAAATGATGTGCTTTATGGTATTGCTAATTCATTTAATGGCCTTTATGTCTTGGATGTCAAGAATGAAAATAATGTCTATCATGTAAATAAGAAATCTAAACCTAATGATGTAAATCATACTTATATGTGGCATTGCCGTCTTGGTCATATTAATGAGAAGCGTATCTCAAAACTCCATGGGGACGGACTTTTGGGTTCATGTGACTTAGAGTCATATGATACTTGTGAGTCGTGTCTTCTTGGAAAAATGACTAAGACACCTTTTACCAAGTTGGGTGAAAGGGCAAGCGACTTATTGGGGTTGATACATTCCGATGTATGCGGACCATTAAGTAGCAATGCTAGGGGAGGATTTCAATACTTCATAACCTTCACTGATGATTATAGTAGATTTGGGTATGTTTACCTAATGAAACATAAAAGTGAAGCATTTGAGATATTTAGAATATTTCAAAATGAAGTAGAAAAACAACTTGGCAAAAGCATTAAGGCACTTCGATCAGATCGAGGTGGAGAATACTTAAGTCAAGAATTTGATGATCATCTAAAGAATTGTGGAATAGTTTCACAATTGACTCCACCTGGAACACCACAATGGAATGGTGTGTCCGAGAGGAGGAATCGGACTTTGTTAGACATGGTTCGATCAATGATGAGTCAAGTTGATCTTCCAATATCCTTTTGGGGTTACGCTCTAGAAACCGCTGCTTTCACACTAAATCAAGTTCCAACTAAATCGGTTCCAAAGACTCCATATGAGATGTGGAGTGGAAAGAAACCTAGTTTATCTTTCATGAGGATTTGGGGTTGCAAAGTTTATGTCAAGAGACTCATCTCTGACAAACTAGCACACAAATCTGATAAATGTATTTTCGTGGGATATCCTAAGGAAACTAAAGGATATTACTTTTACAACCGAGAGGACAACAAAGTGTTTGTTGCCCGAACTGGTGTCTTTCTAGAGAAAGAGTTTCTCTCCAAAGAAATCAGTGGGAGTAAAATAAATCTTGAAGAAATTCGAGACCCAGAAAATAACATTGAACCAATAGTGGAACAAGAACAAGAACCACAAGGAGTTGTGGAACCTGTTCAAAATACACAAGCATCTCGCAGATCTAGTAGGTCACGATCCGAGCCCGAGAGATATGGATTTCTCGTAACGGATAGTAATGAGGTAGAAATCATTGAGAATGATGAACCGTCAACCTACCAAGAGGCGATGTCTTCTCCTGATTCGGACAACTGGCTTGGAGCCATGGAATCTGAATTGCAATCCATGCAAGACAATCAAGTTTGGAATTTGATTGATGCACCCGAAGGTGTAAAAACCATAGGATGCAAATGGGTCTTCAAGAAGAAGACTGACATGGATGGGAAGGTGCATACTTACAAAGCTAGGCTTGTAGCGAAGGGGTATAGGCAAGTTCATGGTATTGACTATGATGAGACCTTTTCACCCGTAGCAATGATCAAGTCTATAAGAATTTTGCTTGCCATTGCCGCATATCATGACTATGAAATATGGCAGATGGACGTCAAAACCGATTTCCTGAATGGAAAACTCCAAGAGGATGTGTATATGACACAACCAGAAGGTTTTGAACAAGATTCTAAGGTATGCAAATTGCAAAGATCCATCTATGGATTGAAGCAAGCTTCAAGGAGTTGGAATCTCCGTTTTGATGAATCGGTCAAAGAGTTTGGTTTCATCAAGAACGAAGATGAGCCTTGTGTATACAAGAAGATTAGTGGGAGCATAGTGCTATTCCTTATTTTATATGTGGATGACATATTGCTCATTGGAAACGACATTCCTACACTTCAGTCTGTGAAGACTTGGTTAGGAAAGTGCTTCGCAATGAAAGATATGGGTGAAGCCGCATATATACTTGGCATTAAGATCTATAGAGATAGATCAAGAAGGCTACTTGGTTTAAGCCAAAGTACATACATTGACAAGGTCATTAGAAGATTCCGTATGGAAAATTCTAAGAGAGGCACCTTGCCAGTGTTACATGGAGTTTCTCTAAGCAAGACTCAATGTCCTAAGACAAATGATGAGCGTGAGAAAATGAATGATGTTCCATATGCTTCGGCAATTGGGTCCATCATGTATGCCATGATTTGTACTAGGCCGGATGTATCTTATGCTTTGAGCATGACAAGTAGATACCAATCCGACCCTGGCGAAAATCACTGGATAGCTGTAAAAGCGATTCTAAAGTACTTGAGAAGAACTAAAGACTCGTTTTTGGTCTATGGAGGAATGGAAGATGATCTCGTTGTAAATGCCTACACGGATGCAAGCTTCCAAACTGACAAAGATGATAGCCGATCGCAATCGGGTTTTGTGTTTATGTTAAATGGTGGAGCTGTAAGCTGGAAGAGTTCCGAGCAAAGTACAACCGCTGATTCTACAACAGAAGCTGAGTATATTGCTGCATCGGATGCTGCAAAGGAAGCTGTTTGGATTAAGAAGTTCATAACTGAACTTGAAATGGTTCCTAGTATTGCTAATCTAATAGACCTTTATTGTGATAATAATGGTGCTATTGCTCAAGCAAAGGAACCAAGAGCACATCAGAAATCCAAACACATACTTAGGCATTTTCATATCATTCGAGAGATCGTTGATAGGGGAGACGTAAATATATGCAGAGTACCTACTGATGACAATGTTGCGGACCCGCTAACAAAGGGACTTCCACAAGCTAAACATGATGGTCATGTTAGGTCCATGGGTATTAGATACATGGGAGATTGGGCCTAGGGCAAGTGGGAGATTGTTGGTAGTGGTGCCCTAGGCACGTTTAATAAACGTTGTAATTGTTATCATTTATTTCATATCAATAAAGAGATGTTTTGATTATTATTGTTGTTCATGCTTACTTATAATAATCCCCGTCCCTAGTACTTATTAAGCACTAGTATAAAGGCTAAATGATCATGAGATGATCATGTTAGATTTATGGGTACTTGTTTGGAACAAGGTACTGGACATGACCCGCTGTATGAGATTTATGTCATGGTCTATGTCGAACATATATCTCATATTAGTTATGTCATTTGAATCCTTAGACATGAAGTTATTATAGTCTTCCACTTGATGAACATTGTGTTTGACATATTCAAACGCTACCTTAACACGGTAGTTATAAAGGGTATGATTGGCATAATCGGATTCCCGTTGGGAAGAATAATAAGCTAAATGGATTTGTCCCTCCACGGAGAGATGTCAAGCTTGGGCCTCTCGTAGGAATGATGTTGATGAAATGTTCGGCCGGACTCAAATGAATTGATTGGATCAATGTCATTTGGATTATCAACATATTCGGAATCGAGAAAGTATTGAACAAAAACAAGTTGACTGTTTGACCATGACTTGTGTTCAATGACATCGTGGACAAAGGGATTGTGACATATTCTAAAGGAATGCGAACTTGTATCTAGTTATACTATTTGGGTAGGTATGACGGTTTGCTAGAACCTAATCATATCTTATGGATCATGTTTGAGCCCATTGCC
Source organism: Campanula takesimana (assembly GCA_026119855.1). NCBI lineage: Eukaryota > Viridiplantae > Streptophyta > Magnoliopsida > Asterales > Campanulaceae > Campanula > Campanula takesimana. The sequence goes on from JAOWBW010000004.1 coordinate 1,620,219, forward strand.
AACTTAGTATAATCCTAGAGGGTCACACACAATAGAACGAATCTTTAATAAGAGGAATATATTGGAATTTAGAGTCAAAGGACCTTGGAGGAATTTTGGAAACATTCTGGGCTGTTTGGTCTACCGAGCGGGCGCTTGGTTCAGACCAGGCGGGCGCCTGAAGTAATTCCAGAAAGACAGGGACCTTCTGGTCATTCAGGCGGGCGCCTGGCCCTTTACAGGCGGGCGCCTGGTGCTGCCGACAGGAAAATTCCTAATTCGATTTGGGAAGGTTTTTGGCACAAGATTCCTATTTGGAATAGGTCTTAATTGTGTATAAAAACCCCAATTCGGCCAGACCATATGGACAAGTGATTTTGTGAGTCTCAAAGAGTTTGAGAGAGATATTATTTTGTTCTAAGATATCCTTGATTGAGGAACAAAATAATTCACAAATAAATTCAATATAGTTCTTTTATTATATTGTGAAAGTGTGTTTCATAATATTGGTCTAGCAACCAAGATCAAAGATCCTTTGATATTCGTTCGAAGTGTGGATACCGCTAGAGGGTGAAAATCATCATCTTCAAAGTTCGTGTTCAAGCTTTGTGATCGTGATCAAGTCTTCAAGTTTCTCCACCAAAGACCAAGAGAAAATTCATAGTCATCAAGGGTTAGTTATTCCTCTATTCATCTTGTTGTATTTGATTTAATCATATGAACGGATCCATGGCTTTGGGTTTCTTAAAATTTTAATTGCTAAATTCCGCTGCGCATGTTACTAGGAAACCCAACAACTACCGGATCTCATATGTTCCCCAGGGCTGTATCAGGGTCGCTGAGTTGATGCAGAACAGGGAGAAGGTGGCTTTCTATATCGGCCAGTTCGAGATGGGCCTTCGCCTACCCTTGGACCCTTTTATCAACCATTTTTTGTAGGATACTCGTTTCGTTCCCCTCCGGTTGGTGGCGAATACAGTGAGGACGGTGAACATTTTTTTGGTCGTTTGCCACTATCTCGGTTATGAACCAACCGTCCATGTATTTAAGAAATTCTTTAGGATATCTCGTACCAAGAATAGGTTTGGTAAACCACCGTACAGTACTCATAGCGTGGGAGCTAATCCTAACGCTCCTCATCTTCTTCGGTCCTTCCCTAGCAAGATAAACACTTTTGCAAGTCATACCGTGCTCGTTGAGAGCAGGAAGGGTTGTGAGTTCCCATGTTCCTGAGGGGAAAATTCTCATCTATCGGGGTTGTGGGAACCGGAATGAACGGACAATCTGGATAAAGCGCTTAAGAAGCTCGTTGCTTGGAGAAAGGAAAAAGAGTGGGTGGTGAATTGGGACAAGTTAGAGAAATCTCCTCGTTATTTGCCTAGAGCCGGTATCCATGGCTTCTCTTCAGAGGGTGTGGAGCCGTTGGTGCCAATCCTCCCAAGGCACTGTTTCCCAGAGTGGGTGTGTTGGTGTTATGCCCTAGGCATGTTGTTTGTAAAACAAATGTTATTATTTATAAAGATATTGAATGTTTGATTATTATATCTTTTGCATGTTTATTATAATAATCCACGTCCCTGACAATTATGATTAATTATTAGTATAATTTTAATAGATAATCATATGATGATTATGGTGTATGGGATACAATTAGACTTATGGGTATTTGTTGGAGAACAAATACTGGACTGACCCCTATGAGATTTATGTCATGGTCACAATGTCATAATTAAGTCTCATATAGTTATTTCACTGGAATCTCTAGACCTGAGGTTATTACAGTTTTCCACATGATGAACATTACGTTTGACATATTCAAACGTTATCCTTAACCGGATAGCTATAAAGAATATGATTGGCATAATCGGAATCATGTAGGGAAGAGTAATAAGCCAAGATGAGATTTGTTCCTCTTCAAGAGAGATGTCAAGCTTTGGCCACTCGATGAATGGTATTGATGAAATGCATGGCCGTGCTCAAATAAGATTTGTATTATCAATACATTCGGGATCGAGAAAGCATTGAACAAATGTAAGTTGACCATTGACCATGGCTTACATTCAATAGACATCGTGTAACAAAGAGATTGTGTTATGTTCTATTTTAGGAAACTTTGGATTCCAAAGTTATACTAATTAGGTAGTCATAATGGCTTGCTAGAGTCCGCTTATGACTTACGAGGTTTGACTGGTTCGGACTCGTTGCCAACTTAGTATAATCCTATTGGGTCACACACGCAGAACGGATAATTAAAAGGAGCGAAAAATGAGGAAACTGAACAGGACGTCCGTATGGTTTGACAGGCGGCGTACGCCTATCTAGGCGCCGTACGGCGGCGTGCCCGTAATTCAGTTTAATTAAAGCAGTTCTTGTTGGACAAGTAGACCTAAGTCCAAAAGGGTTTTGGACACTCATTGAATATAAATACAGACTGACAGGAATTGTTCCCTGGTTGTTGATTTGATCAATTCCAAAGTCTTTCTTAGAGAGAGAAATCACACATTATATTCTTGGGTTATTGTGATTGATTATTCCAAAATCATTAAGTCACAATAATAATTAGGAGCTTTGAAGAATCGTTCTTCATCATCGTTAATCAATCCGAAGACCTAGCAGTCAAGTTCAAGAAAGCGTTCTTAAAATCTGTTCGTTGTGTGGATCACCGGTAGAGGGCGTTTACCTTAACGCTTAATCCAAGTTTTATATAACGATCTACAAGGGTTAATTTCTTTCATCTTGTTATTATGAATTATTGTTCATAGCGGATCTATGCTATTGGGTTTTATTCATGTCTATCTTCCTTCAGGTGCGCATGATTGCACGAAACCCAACAGTGGTATTAGAGCCCCGTTGATGATCAATAATTCTAATATAGTCATGATATAATTATTTAATTCGATTATTTAATTGGTATGATCATGATCTAGATGAATTTATGTGATGAATTTTATATGAGATATAAAATATGCATGCTAGTTGATGTGATTGTAATATTGATTCGATTAATATGTATGATCGCATTCTTAGATTATCATGATATAATTGGATTATACTTGTTGATAATGTTGATCTTATTTGTATGAGGAATAAATTGGTTATTGTTTGTATGAATAAAGTGGGTTAAAATTCGTATTCTGTATATTTCGTATTTCTGTAATCTGATTATGTATAAATGCGATATTGGATTGATCGAATTTGTGAAAAACTGGAAATCTGGAGAAACTGATGGCGGCATCCGTACGGCTGGACAGACGGCGTACGCCTAGGTCCAAGCCGTACGGCGCCGTCAGATTTTTCCAGATTGTTGCTCTGTTTTCTGGTATCCAGATTGTTCGGTAAATCGTTTACGGAATTTAATCTGGAAACAGAAACTGGTTTCAGACGGCTGGTTTTCGAAACCGTGTTTCCTGAAACAGTTTTCTGCGAAGAATTCAAAGTAACTGCAGAAATCAGAGTTCTAAAGAGTTTAGAACTGCTGTAATATGTGAGATTAAGAGACAATAAAAGATCTTGAGACAAGTGGCCAATCTATACGGGAATGTGGATGCCTTTTGGCTTAGTTTCGACCGTATAGAGAAGTTGCTTGGTTTCTTGATCCTAGTACGGGAATGTGGATGCCTTTTGGCTTAGTTTCGACCGTACGGTTTGTGCTCTCAATTTTAAGATGCTCTGCGGGGTTTGGACTATACTGATTTTGATCCATTTCAGATGGCTGGTTTTTGAAACCGTGTTTCCTGAAATAGATGTAAGTTCAGAAGTCCAGACATTGAGATTAGAATCTTAAAGGAGTTTAAGATTGGCGTAATCTCAAAGTTTTCAGACTTTAATCCTTAACTAGCGCAACTAATGTCACATAAAATTAATTCGGTTAATTGATTAACTTTATGTGTGTGAACCTTCTTAAAATTTAAGTTATGTGTCAAGCCATGATTAAAACACTTGTAAGTACATGGGTAGTTTTATGCGGGCTCTTCCAAATCGAGGCGCATTAATTCTATTTATCTATGAGCAAGATGAGGAAAGAGTGATTCCTATACGTTTAAAATTGTTTGACTTAATTGGGCTATCAAAAGACAAAGTTTTGGGCCTAAGGCACAGATGAGATTAAAATGTGTTAGACATATGATGTCAAAATCTCATAAAGAATCTAAGAGTCATATATGATATGATTGACAAGGAGTTGTCTACCTAATTAATTTAATTTTGAGCAGTATCGCCAAAGCGGACTTGAAATTAAATTAAAGTTAGATCTTAGCCCATTTAAATTATATGATACATTGGATGTATTTGAAGGTTATATAATTTAGTGGGAGTATTTGTGAAATACTCACATTGATAATGTAACGACCCCAAAACCCGTCCCGATTTATTTTATATTTTTGGGATTTTAATTTGAACTTATGTGTGTATTTTATGTGTTGCATCATATTTTATGACTTGCACACATTGTTTGATTAATTGTGTTATTTACTTAGTAAGTAGTAATAATGGTTAAGAGAGTTAATTGAATTAGTTGAAACTATAAGGTCCTTAGTGGAATTTAAAGTAGAGGGGTTTAGTTGTTTAAAATGAAACTAGGAGGGGTTAAGTGAAAAATGGAAAATATCAATTCTTACTTATCGCTACCCATCTCCCTCTCTGCGTTTCACATACATAATCTCCCAAATTTTTCTCTGAGCAAAGAAGAAGAAAGAAAAGGTTAGGGTTCCTGACTTTGGTAATTTTTATCATTTTATTTACTACTCCATTTTAAAATCTAATTATACCAAAATGTTCAGGGTGTTGAGTAGAGTATTCCTACCCGGTCAAATATTATTTTCTCGATACTTTTCCAGAAATAGGTAAGTTACTAATTCCCCTTAAATGTTAAAATGGTCATATATATGTTATATGTGCTATATATGTTGTGAATTTATGTTTTGAATGAGTTTTGTGATACTTGTGATTTTGGGATAAAGGGAGTTGTATGAGACTTGGTTCTAAGAAGGGTTGTAATGTCCCTGGGTGAGTTTTATACTTGGTTTTAGTTGTGTTAAGCAATTGTTGTGAAGAGTATGTTAGTACTTTTGGGACGGTGGAACAAAGGGAGTAAAATTATCAAGTTTTAGGCTACCAGGAAGGCCAAAAAAGCTTAATCGGGCGAGGGGCGCGCGCTCCCTTTTAGGGAGGGCGTGCGCACCCTTTAGTGCACTCAAAAACCACCATTCTGATCAAAGGGGGCATGCGCTCCCTTTTAGGGAGGGCATGCGCACCCTCTTCTTTTGCAGTTTGTCCGTTTTACGTTCAATCTTCCGGAGGCCATAACTTCTTGATCCGGACTCCGTTTTGGACGTGTAAACTATCGTCGGAAATATATTTTCGAGTAATACATGATGAATTGTTTTATTCAACTTGAATTAAGGTTCAAATCATGACTAGGTTCTGGTTATTACCCTATGATACTCCGATATGTGTTTTATCACACAAAAGAGTATGAATTAGTCCGTTTGTGATCGAGTTTGGAATGATGTAACCGTTTAGGTTCATTTTGGGTGTTGTACATCTTTATGATGATTTCGTGGGGTTTCTTACTTTTAAATCCCTTGTGTGAGAAATGGGTTTAACGTACTTGGTTGTTGAGGATCGTGTTCTAGTGTGTGTAAGATTGTTGTTTGACTTAATGTCATTGATAAAGGATTGTGTTGTGACTTAATGTCAATGTTGTGAACTATTTTATGAGTAACGTGTTTACATCTTTATGATGAGTTTTGTGTGGTTCCATACTTTGGAATCATGCCCCGGTTGTTGTTTAAGCAAGTATTTATTACTGTGCTCTCGTGTAAAGTCCAGCTGGTACTTCTTGTTGTGATCTCGGGCAATGGTAGGGATTATAATGGCACGCGAGCCAAGTTCATTATAAGGCTTCTACCATTGGTTTCCCAAACATGGGTTTAACGTACTTGGTTGTTGAGGATCGTGTTCTAGTGTGTGTAAGATTGTTGTTTGACTTAATGTCATTGATAAAGGATTGTGTTGTGACTTAATGTCATTGAAAGTTAAATGGAAGTCTTTGAACTTCGAGTGTGGATTTTGTTACGAGGCGTCGCCAAGAGCTATATCTGTATAGCCAAAATGACCCTAGGCATTCTCCCGGCATCTTATACCACACATGCTCCAACAGAAAGAAAGGCCAATGCCGCTACGGCTGCTTTGGGACCTGCTACTACTACTACTGTGATATAAGCGCTTCAACCTCCCACTCTTCCTCTCCTGTCTAATCTCGTATGTAGTCTAGAATCAAACTTTATGAAAGTATATTTTGAAATTTTTTCTAAAAGTGTTTTATGACGTCTTCCGTGCGTGTCCCAAACATGGGGCCAAGAAGGACCACGGGTTGGGGCACGAAAGATAATATCTTTAATTAAGTTGGTACTTATATTTAATTATATGTTTGCATAATTGTAGATAATGGCTCAAAGTACTGGTTCTTTATCATTGCGATCTATCCTTGAGAAGGAAAAACTTCAAGAAAATGTAGCTAACTACACGGATTGGATCCGTAGCCTTAGAATTGTTCTAAAGCATGAGGACAAGCTCTATATTCTTGATGAGCCCGTTCCTGAAGAGGAACCTGCTTCTAATGCTCCCAAGGATGAGAGAAACGCGTACAAGAAACACAAAAGTGATTCTCGTGAGGTGGGTTGTCTTATGCTTGCGACCATGTGTCCAGAGCTTCAGAAGACTCTTGAACACTTGGAGGCTTTTAACCTTGCTGTTTCATTGAAAGATATGTTTTAAGAACAAGCAAGGGAAGAGAGGTTCGACACTATAGCTGCCTTGGTCTCATGCAAGATGAGCGAAGGGCAGTCTATGGGCCCTCATGTTTTGAAGATGAAGGATCATTTTGAGCATCTAGAGAGGCTTGGCCATCCCATTAATGTTGAGTTGGCCACTGATTTTATTTTTAATTCATTTCCCAAAAGCTATAATTAGTTCGTCATGAACTTTAATATGTTGGTAGTGGTGCCCTAGGCACGTTTAATAAACGTTGTAATTGTTATCATTTATTTCATATCAATAAAGAGTTGTTTTGATTATTATTGTTGTTCATGTTTACTTATAATAATCTCCGTCCCTAGTACTTGTTGAGCACTAGTATAAAGGCTAAATGATCATGGGATGATCATGTTAGATTTATGGGTACTTGTTTGGAACAAGGTACTGGACATGACCCGCTGTATGAGATTTATGTCATGGTCTATGTCGAACATATATCTCATATTAGTTATGTCATTCGAATCCTTAGACATGAAGTTATTATAGTCTTCCACTTGATGAACATTATGTTTGACATATTCAAACGCTATCTTTAACCGGGTAGTTATAAAGGGTATGATTGGCATGATCGGATTCACGTAGGGAAGAATAATAAGCTAAATGGATTTGTCCCTCTTCGGAGAGATGTCAAGCTTGGGCCTCTCGTAGGAATGATGTTGATGAAATGTTCGGCCGGACTCAAATGAATTGATTAGATCAATGTCATTTGGATTATCAACATATTCGGAATCGAGAAAGTATTGAACAAAATAAGTTGACTGTTTGACCATGACTTGTGTTCAATGACATCGTGGACAAAGGGATTATGACATATTCTAAAGGAATGCGAACTTGTATCTAGTTATACTATTTGGGTAGGTATGACGGTTTGCTAGAACCTAATCATATCTTATGGTTTCATGTTTGAACCCATTGCCAACTTAGTATAATCCTAGAGGGTCACACACAATAGAACGGATCTTAAATAAGGACTATATTGGAATTTTGGAAATTCTGGAATTCTGGGGAAGTGGGCGACCGCACAGTATGGACTGGGCGGCCGCACACTTAGCTCAGTTTTGTACCAGTTTGTTTCAGATAGTTGTGCGACCGCACAGTGGCTTTTGGGCGGCCGCACAGTGCTGTCGGGAGGCAGATTCCTAATTTGATTAGGAAACGAATTTTGGACGGATTTTGACACAAGTTTCCTATTTGGAATAGGTTCTACTTGTATATAAAAGACCAAATTCGGCCAGCAATCTTAACCAATGATTTTGTGAGTCTCCAAAGAGTTTGAGAGAGTTTATTTTGTTCCAAGACATCCTTTGATTGAAGAACAAAATAATACACAAATAAAATTCCATATAGTCATTATCAATTGTGAAAGTGTGTTTCATAATTGTTGGTCTAGCAACCAAGATCAAGAAGCTCCTTGATATTCGTTCGTTGTGTGGATACCGCTAGAGGGTGAAGCTCATCATCTTCAAAGTTCGTGTTCGTACTTTCTTCGTGATCAAGCTTCAATATCTCCACCAAGTTTAAAGACCAAACTCAAAGTCATCAAGGGTTAGTTTTTCCCAATATTCATGTTGTTGTATTTGATTTAATCATATGAACGGATCTATGGGCTTTGGGTTTCATAAATTTTAAATGCTAAATTCCGCTGCGCATGTGTCTACGAAACCCAACAGTGGTATCAGAGCCCCGTTCATGTTGATTATTTCAATACCTAAGATCATGTTATATGTATATAAATTGTTTGTGTGCTGTTGGTCCCAAAGACACAAGAAGGGTATGAAAAGAGGCTAGAGGGGGGGGGGTGAATAGCCTATTAAAATTTCAACCCTTTTTCAAATTCAACCAAGTGCTTACTCTTGAATATGCGGTCAAGTTAAAACCACACGGTCAAGGGGTAATATGCACAGCGGAAGCTTTCGTTAGAAATGGGAAAGGTTGGTTTTGACTAAAATCTCTAAGTAGGAATACCAGCACTCACGGTCAACCAGGTAGCGGTCGAGTGAGTCCGGTCGAGGGTGAAGTGCGGTCAAGAGATTGCGGTCAAGAGGTTGAGATTTGAAAGTTGTTGTCTTAGAAGTTTTTGGCAAAAGATAAGTTAGTCAGATTTTAACTTAGGCAATGTGGAGAACAAACAAACACAATTCACAGCAAGTTATTAAATCTGAAAGATCAAAACACTAAACGACAAACAAAGTTAATATGAACAATGAAGAACAAGATGAACAATACTTGAAAGTAAATTTGCATAAAGGTAAAATGACACAAGTATTTGGAAAGGTTCGATCTGTTAAAAAGATCTACGTCCTTTACCAAGATGGTCAGTCTTGGATTTTAAATGGAGGTATATATTGATTCTTGAGTGTACATATTACAGAGATGAAGTATTGAATCAACACCTACTTTCTATGAAGAACAAATCCTAGACTTAGACCAGTGTATCCCTTTTGATTCAATCTAAGTGATTGATCAATTGGGGTGAGTGTGTGTAAGAATCTGAAGCTCTTTGAAATCTATATGATTTAGAGCCTAAAGAATCTTATGTGTTACAAGGCTTGAGATGACTTGAATGTTGCTGGAGATCTTTGAAGGTTTGAAGGTGAGTTCTTTGAAGATTCAAAGGATTCTGGAAATTTTGAGTATGATCTTCAATCACCAAGTATTTCAACAGCAATTTCTCTCTTTTAAATCTCAGCTTGGTTCAATGAAGAACTTAAGGGCTATTTATAGCCTTGAATGAGAAAATAGCTGTTGGATTTACTTGGGCTCCAAGTTGAAGGACAATGAGCTGTTGAATTCTGATTGGAGCTCAATCTGAGTTTGTCCTTTTTGCAGATAAGAGGTGGTCCTACTTAGATGAATTCAAATTTGAATTACTTGGGATCCAAGTTCTGCAACGTTCTAAACTAACCATAGTTTGACCATGGTTAAGTTTTAACAAACTTGGGTTCTTGGACAACTTCATCATTTGCGGCAAGACTTGCGGTCGAAGCTCTTGCGGTCAATATGCCTAAGGGCATCTGCGGTCGAGGGGTCATATATGACCAGTCCAGATATGCCACAAAGCTTCACGGTCACTGACTTCCGGTCAAGTGATTCACGGTCCAGTGGTCTTCCACGATCAGGTGGTCTACCACGGTCAAGTGAATTCACGGTCGAGGTCTTGACCACTAAAATTCCAGACTTAGAAAATTTTCAGCCTATCAATCTAAATCCTATACTATCAAAGTGGACTATTCTAAAAATGAAGTTTAACACTTCTTACAATATATCCTAAAGTCCACAAAAAGATAAAATTAGGTTATGGGATCAATCAAATCTAGGTAATAGGAGTGGTTTATAATAAGCATACCCAACAATCTCCCCCTATTTGATTGAGACCATTACCTACTATAACAAAGGCTAATTCATTGTCCTTGGTAATAACATGTTTTCAAGAAAATAATATTTTATTAATTTCATGCCCCAAGTCAATGCACACTCTAAGCCAGTGTCATAGATTTCTATCAGCCGAAAAAGATAAAAGATACTAATCCTAGCAAGATAGACATATAAGGTTTGAATGCATTTTTAGAGAAAATAACAATAAGTACGCAAATGCATCAAACAATCATTCAAGAGGTACTCCACAAAAATATAACCATTGAGGTGAGGAGTGCAGACAAAAGAGAGATTAGAGTTTTACAACCCAAATACAACAAACAGAAATAAAAAATTGTTTAGACAAACATCAACAAATTGTTTTAACATGACCACACACGGTCATAATCAAATGGTAGGATTAACATTGCGGTAGAGGATAGTTTAGAAGCGGTCGAAGGTATGGAGATCATCTTCAGTGAGATCAGAGAAGGGAGAGCGGTAAGAGGGCATGGAACGACCGGGAATGAGAATAGGTACGGTCACTCCATCTTCATCATCTTCACCCTGAGCATTTACATTACCGTGGCCTGCTTCTGCCTCTTGATTTGCAACTAGATTACCGTGGCGGTTGATCCTGTTCAGCACGGTGTTAGCTCGATTGGATAGTAAATCAATTTTGCTTGATTGGTCATTGAGGCGGTTGGTGTGGACAATCATGGCTTGTTTGAATGCTTCCAATTTCCTACTCAAGCTTTCATTCAGATTTGTCATAGCGGTTTTTAGGGCAATATCAACATCTTTTTCCACCGACATTCTTACTTTCTTTACTTCCAGAGAGAGTTCATCTTTAACATCCTCCATAGATTTTGAGATATCTACCGAGGCTTTTAAGACTTCCTTTGAAAAGCACTTCATGATGGCCCTTGTTTGAATAAGGAAAGATTTGTTCATAAAGTCGGAGTTACCATGAAGGCACTTGGAGCAACAAGAGCGGTAGAAGTAGAGCCAGCAGCTTGACCGGGCCTCGAAGAGCTGCTGCCTGCTTGACCGGAGAGGGCATCTGATATAGCCTTTGATACGTACTCTCTCTCCCCCTTAATGGTCTCAATCAGTTGAGAGGGGAGAGCAACAATCTGGTCTTTAAGCATTGAATTGGCAGACTTCAGTTCAGAGATTTCTTCATGAAGAGCGGTCTGATTGGCGGTCAGCTTTGAGATATGGGTTTGGGAATCCAGATTGATTTGTGTAAGCATTTCCACTGCAGTCAATAGATGAGCAATTTGATCGACCGGAGGTTCAGAAGGGGATTGCATGATTGGAGACATGGTCATATTACCAGTATCATTAACTTCGCGGTCACTGGGTTCATGGTCATCTTCTTGACTGCGACCTTCATGCTCAGGAAGCTTTTCAACATTTGCTGGAACTTCATCATCACTAAGCACCGGGCTACCAGAGTTGATACCCTTATCAATCTCAACATTATCACCAGCATTATGATCAGAATGTTCTGATCCATCATCAGATACATCCTTTACCTCTTTATCTGTAGATTCATCAACTAAACCGAGTGTTGGTTTAGAAATTGGTTGCCTTTTCAGGCGCTGGGGTGGAGCAATTTCAATAACAACTTCACGGTCGCCCTGAGTAGGTGAACCGGACGGGGTAAATACTGGAGATGCGGTCGAAGGAGGCGGTTGAGATACCTTGGTTTTCTTTGAGGTTTGGATGGGACTTAGAGAAAGATCCCTTTTCTTGGATTTCTCCCCCTGAGACGAAGCGGGGAGTGCAGAAGACTTTGACTTGAAGGATTTGGATGGAGCGGTAGGAGAGGACACGGTTGGTTTGGAGACCGTTGATTTGGAGATGGGAGCGGTAGACTTGGTTTTCAATGGTGCGGTAGGAGGAATATTGGAAGGAGACTTATCGGTTGAAGGTTCCTTGATGACAACTCCAGTCAATGGTCTTGGTTTGGGAGGAGCGGTCGAGGAACTAGCAATTCCTTTGCCTTTGATTCGTCTTGATACTTGTTCATCCTCAGCTTCTTCATCATCATCATCATCATGGACAGATGAGGACTTCCTTGGTGCGTCAAGTCCTAAGGCTATTCTGGCAGCCTTGGTGTAGGCAGGAGGGATGTATTTTTCTCTTTTGTGCTCAGGTTCACGATTTCTGTATTCCTGGTATTGATCATCACCAAAACGGTTGCGGTAGGTAGATCTCATGGTCTTGATATCAAAGACTTTGGATATAGAGATGGGAACTTTGGCATCTTTATCTCTGTTGATATCCCTTCTGAGTTCAGGAATGAACTTAAACAGTAGAGAAAGGAACCTTGAGTTTTTCTTGTATTTGGTGGCGGCCTTTTCAGACATCAGCTTCTTATAATCAGAAATGTGATCTAACAGGAGATCATATAGAATCTTGGGCCAGTTCATCTTCCTGCCCAGATAGATTGCAGTAGACAGCCTACATTGAGTGGTATTGAAATTGCCATGGTTACCACTCTTGCAGAGCAGACCGTGGCCAACCAAGTGACCAATGTAATACATCACCTCTGGAAAGGTTTTCCGGTAGGGCTTGCACACGTCTGTAGATCCAATCAATCTCATTGCCAATCCATCATATTCTTCGTCAGATAGAGAGATAGGAGCCTCATTGTCAATGTCGAGACCAAGGGTGGAGGCAATATCAGTGTAGTCAATCTCTATCTTGTGACCGTAAACTTCTGCGGCAATCCAGTTAAGAGAATTATTCTGCTCATCTCGTCCTTTGATTTCCTTCGCGGTAGAATAAAATTCTCCGACTGCGGCAAGGTAGTGACTGGTTTGATTCATAGTGAAAAAATGAAATATGTCTGATTTCTTCATTCTTTTGATCAAGTGCCTCCCAATAGCATCTTTCTGGAGGTCTTCATAATCAATAACGCAGCCAGGAATAAATGATTGCTCCTCCTAAAACAATTAGAAGTTAGTAACACTGGTGCGGTCAACCAGTATGCGGTCGAATGACCGAGAGGATGTGGTCGACATGCATACGGTAGACAGAAATGGCGGTAGGCGAAAACACTTAGAAATATTTCAATGACAATTCTAAAAACACGCACAAACACCATATTACTATGTGTAAATGAATTTAGGGATCAAAAAGTGATGCACTCAAAAACACGAAGAACACTGTTCATACCAGAAACCCAGAAAACAAGTTAGGGCACGAAAATCCATAAAAGTTATACCAAAATGAACACAGAAACCGATTAAACACGAAAATATCATCAATTTCATTATCAAGAACACAATAATCATCAGAATATGAAAGGGCAAAATGAAGAACATTAACAAAAGCTTTGAAAAATTCATGGTATAGAGAGATTTAACAACTAGAATATGAATCGAAACATTATGTTGAGCTCGAAATCTCGAAAATAACAAGAATAACTAGTAAAACAATGAGAATTTAACCCAGAAACAGAGAGAATCGAACATGAATACCAAGGGTTTTAAACCCGCCAAAACTGAGAAACGAAAATTGAAAAGTGATGAGTTTTGGGTCAAGAAATCATACCATTGTGTCTTCAGAGGGTAGTTCTTGTGATTTCTTGGATGATTTCGTTGGTTGGGACGATTTTGGTGCCATTTATAGATGAAAGTCGAGTAGAAATGAGAGAGAATAAACTGGGTTTATAGAGAGAGAAAGTAGAGAGATGAAGAGAGAGAAGGGGTTTCTGAAAAAGTGTTTTGCAGAGAGGTGGATGTTAAGGAAGTAGTGGAGCCGTTTGTGCAGAGAAGTGGGAGGTTAACTCTGCAAATTCAGGGATTTGACCAATGATGTCCTTTCGCCATAAATGCATGGATAGTGACGGCGGACATAAATATGGAATAAAATTAATTGCAAATGATTTGAATTAAATGAAAAATGAGGGAAGAGAGGAAATTACAAAATTACCCCTTTGGATGACTAGGAGGATCCTAAAAATTGCTAAGTTAGAAACACTTACCTGGTCACCAAACTTTTGCGGTCAGGTGCTTGACCGTGAGTATTTGCGGTCACGAATGTTACCTTGGCCTATGTATGCTTCTTTAAAGCAGTGAACGAATATCATCATTTTCCCATGCGGTCGGCTTCTTTAAAGTCTGAACAAATTACATCTTTGTATGCGGTTAATGGGGCGGTTGGCATATGAGCGGTCGACATTTATGCGGTCAGCATTGATGAGGTTAGCTTTGATAGATTTTGATGCTTCGACCGTAATTACTTGACCGGTGAGATGGTAATCGACCGTGATTGCTTTACCGGTAAGGGGGTTGACCGTGACCTACTTGTTTTTGAACTTGGATAAAACATAAGACATTAGCACAATCAAAGTATATGGACAAGTAATTAAAGTTCTAGCATACCCATCTCTCCTCTAAGATACCTAAATCTCTTGGAATCCAGAGCCTTGGTGAGAATATCTGCAATTTGATTGTCAGTACTCACATACTCTAGATGGATATTACCCTTTTCCACATGATCCTTGAGAAAGTGGTATTTGATATCAATGTGTTTGGTTTTTGAATGCATGACAGGGTTGTTGGAGACAGCAATGGTAGATGTATTGTCACAAAAGATTGGACAATTTTCTTCGTTGATTCCGTAGTCAACCAATTTTTGCTTCATCCAGAGCACTTGGCAGCAGCAGCTTCCAGCAGCTATATATTCAGCTTCTGTGGTAGATACAGAGACTGAGGCTTGTTTCTTGCTTGCCCATGAAACGAGTCGATTTCCAAGGAAATGACAAGTTCCACTTGTGCTTTTCCTGTCTATTGTACATGCTGCATAATCTGCATCTGAGTAACCTATAAGATCAAAATTTGAATCTTTGGAGTACCAAAGTCCAAGGTTAATAGTCCCAGATAGATATCGAATAATACGTTTAACAGCAATAAGATGTGCTTCTCTAGGATCAGCTTGATAACGTGCACAAACGCAAACACTAAACATGATATCTGGTCTACTAGAAGTTAAGTAGAGGAGAGAGCCAATCATACCTCGATATAAGGTTTGATCAACCTTCTTACCTTTCAAGTCTTTATCCAGCTTGTTACCGGTAGCCATAGGAGTGTCGTATGCCTTTGCATTTTCAAGTCCAAATTTCTTGATAAGATCTCTTGTGTACTTTGCTTGATTGAGGAAGATGCCTTCAGCACATTGTTTAATTTGAAGCCCAAGGAAGAATGTTAATTCTCCCATCATGCTCATCTCGAATTTGCTTTTCATTAGCTTCTCAAATCGCTTACATAACGATTCATTAGTAGAACCAAAAATAATATCATCTACATATATTTGAACTAGTAAAGTATGATCATGATATTTTGCAATGAATAAAGTTGTATCGATCTTACCACGCTTGAAGCCTTTCTCTAGGAGAAATTTAGATAGAGTATCATACCATGCACGTGGAGCTTGTTTGAGTCCATATAAAGCTTTACGGAGTTTGTAGACATGATTTGGAAATTTGGGGTCTTCAAATCCGGGCGGTTGAGCAACAAAGACTGTTTCTTGAAGTTCTCCGTTGAGGAATGCACTCTTCACATCCATTTGGTATAGCTTGAATCTTTTGTAAGAGGCATAAGCTAAAAATATCCTTATAGCTTCGAGTCTTGCAACGGGGGCAAATGTTTCATCATAATCAATGCCTTCTTCTTGTCTATATCCTTGAGCAACCAACCTAGCTTTGTTCCTTGTGATGCTTCCATTCTCATCCATCTTGTTTCGGAACACCCACTTTGTACCAATCACTCCTTGATCTTGTGGCCTTGGAACTAAGGTCCAAACTTTACATCTTTCAAATTGGTTGAGCTCTTCTTGCATAGCGACAACCCAAATTGAGTCTTGGAGTGCTTCATCAACTTTCTTGGGTTCAACTTGAGATATAAAAGCGGTAAGTGCATCGTAGTTTGATCTTGTTCGAACACCAGAATGCAAGTCACCAATGATATTCTGAATAGGGTGATCTCTAACCTCACGAACTTCTTGAGGTATATCTGGTTGAGTTGATGGTGGTTGTAAATCTTCTAGTGGTACATCATTTGTGCCATCCCAATCATAAGTAATTTGAGGGATAGGTTCTTCCATATTGATGGGTGTTTCAACTTTAACTCCATTTGAGGTAGCAGCAGATGTGGTAGTTTCTGGTGCTTCATATGAGGTAGATGGAGGTGCAGTTGAGGTAGATGGGTTTCCTTGAGTTGATTGATTTTATGGTTGATTTGTACCTGTCTCATTAAGCTCAACAAAATCATCAGCAACATTTGGAGCCATATGTGGCTCAAGGAGAGAATGTTCATCAAATGTAACATGGACAGATTCAACTATCTTAAGAGTGGTTTTATTAAATACACGAAAAGCTTTTGAGTGTTTAGCATACCCAATAAATATACCTTCATCGGCCTTAGGAGCAAATTTACCTCGATGTTCTTTACCGTTGTAGAGTATGAAGCATTTGCATCCAAATATCTTGAAGTATGCTATGTTGGGGGTTCTTCCTCTCCAAAGTTCATAAGGAGTTTTGTTGTAGGTCTTGTTGATGAGGGATCTATTTTGAGTGAAGCATGCTGTGTTGACGGCTTCAGCCAAAAAGTATTGAGGTAGCTTTGCTTCAGCAATCATTGTCTTTCCAGCCTCTATCAACGTTCTGTTCTTCCTTTCCACAACACCGTTTTGTTGTGGAACTCCAGCAGCAGAGAAGTTGTGGTCAATACTGTGGTCATCACAGTACTGAGCTACACCGTTGTTCTTGAATTATGTACCGTTGTCGGATCGAACACTAACGATGTCATCTTCCTTTTGTGTTTGGAGCTGTCTAAAGAGTGCGGTCAAAATGTCATAACAATCATCTTTGGAGCTCATCATCTCGACCCACGTATATCTTGAGTAGTCATCTACCACAACTAAGGAATATCTATTTCCTCCAATACTTGCGGTAGAAACAGGTCCAAACAGGTCCATGTGAAGTAATTGCAAACATCTTGAAGTTGAAGGGGTCGTCTTGCTGGAGAAAGACGATTTTGGTTGTTTGCCTAGTTGACACGCTGTGCACTTCTCATCATGGTGATCAGCTACTTTGGGTAGACCACGAACTAGATTTTCTCTCCCAATCTTGGAGAGATACTTGAAGTTTAAGTGACTTAGTCTTTTATGCCACAGCCAACTATTCCCACTAACATTCTTTGCTACAAAACAGAGATTAGAAGAAATGCAAGATGAATTAAAATCAACAACATAAACATTTTTCTTACGAATCCCTTTGAGCAAAGTGACGCCGGATATGCCATCTTTGATGAGACAGAAATTTGAAGTGAAGTGGCATCGCAATCCTTTGTCGCAGAACTGAGATATTGAGAGTAGATTGTGTTGTAGTCCAATAACTAGAGAGACTTCTTGGATGGTGATTTTTCCTTTACGAATGACTCCATATCCTACAGTCTTTCCTTTGTTATTATCTCCGAAGGTTACTGATGGCCCTTTTTCTTCACGGACATCTTCCAATAAGTTGATATCTCCGGTCATGTGTCTTGAACAGCCACTATCGAGATACCATAAGCTTGATTTATCCTTGGAATGTCCAGCCATTAAGCAGAGGACCTATAAAATAAACATTTAAGAACAAGGTCCCCTTTTTATTCTTTTGGGTCCAAAGGGTTAGCAACTTTTGACAACCCACACTTGCCTCATAGAAGGAGGGTTACTCTTTCTGGGATTGGGTGTGAATCTCAAAAGACATTCAGCAGTCTTGTGACCATAACCATCACACACAGAACAATGGTGGAAGCCACCCAACTGAGGGTTAACAAACTTCGTAGAAGTCTTGAGCACAACATTGTTTACTGGTATGGATGAGGTCTCCTTAACAAAGTTCATCCTCTTAAACTTTGCTATCTTGCCGCCACTTGCGGTCGCCGGCTTCTAGGATGCGGTCGCCAGCTTCCTAGGTGCGGTCGACTGACCTTTGCGGTAAGTACGTGCGGTCGGGAGACTTAGCAACCTTGCTGGTGCTTGCCGCAGCAGCAGGTTCATCCATGGCAATACCTTTCAACTTTGCCTTGCCAGTTTGTTTCTTAGGGTAGACATAATTAAACACTAGTTTCTTCTTTGGTTCTAGTCCTACACCCTTTGAAACATGATGTTTAGCCTTCGACTCTTTCAAAGTTTGCTGGGTAAATTTCTCATCTCTTTCACAACAAGATGCACATTTAAAGTTGTCACTAGTTTGGAATCCCAAGCCTTCCTTATCACCACTAGACTTTTGGGATTCTAAGATTTGTTCCATAGTGACACGAGAATTGGTCCACTCATTTGTGATCCTTTTCAGGTCATTTATCTCAGCAACCAATTCTTCGTTTTTAACCTTAAATATAGCATTTTGTTCTTCTAAGAAACGGTTTCGATCAGTAAGAGGAGTCATGCTCTTGATCTACTCCTTAAGGAGGGTGAGTTCAGATCTTAATAGAGATTTCTCCGTCTTAAGTTGAGAAATTTCTTCAGTTGAAAGTGCTAAAGCTTCCTTAATGCCAGAGAATTTACTAATTACCTGTTCAGCTTTTGCAAACATCTTTTCTTGTTCATCGGGGGAAATGTCAAATTTGACTTGTGGTGTGGTAGACAGAACTTCCTTTACTTTGGGGTTTAGTAGAGCCTTCTTTGCTGCACTCACATCACATCTTGAAAATAGAAGATCACCATTCTTTTGAACCGGAGTTAGGAATCCTTTTTCTGCAAGTTCATCGGCCGTATAACTTATCCGTTTAGGTTTTGCATTTGGTGAGCGACGACTTTTATTATCATCCTCATCATCGGACTGAACGACCAAACAGATGTGACCTTGTTCAGAATCCTCATCGCTTTCATCAGAATCTGACTCTATCCAGGTAGCTAACTCTTTTGTGGTAGAGTCCTCTTCAGCAACCATCCCCTTTTGCTTTGAGTATCTTTGATTGAAGTTGCTTTTCTTCTTCATATACTCATACTTGGGAATTGGGCATTCTGATGCGAAATGACTGGGTTTCCTGCAATTAAAACAAACGAGATCCTCTTTCTTCTTGGAGAAGTTGAAGTTCTCTTTCTTCTTTGAAGGGCTGCTCCTTGAAAACCTTGTTGGAGCTTTGCTTGTTGATCCGGGTCTTGCTGTCTTTCTGAACTTTTGGAATCTTTTCACGAACATAGCAAAATCATCATCATCCATATCAAGTAAATCTGATGTGGAGATTTTTGGATCTTCTTCCTCGATCACTTCTTCCTTTTGAGCAACCAACGATAAGCTCTTTGTTTTTCCTTCCATTTCAGCAATGTTGTTAAGCTTGATATCAAAGACCTTGAGGTTGGCATAGAGGCTTCTGAGAGACATGTCATCTAGTAGCTTGGTATCTTCAAGAGTGTTTCCTTTGTGTAGATATTGCGAACCAAGAGCGGCAAGAAAATTAACATTGATTTCTTTCTTGGTAAGCTTCTTTCCGAGTGCTGTATAAGTACTCACGATCTCACAATAACGATCATAAGTGGCTCTTAGTGATTCACCGGGGATCTTAGCAAAGTTGTTGAATCTTCTTTGAATTGCAAACTTTTTGCTTTCCTTGCAAGCTTGATCTCCTTCGATGTAATCTTCAATTGCATCCCAAAGTTCTTTTGCAGTAGAACATTCCATGATCTGTCGACGCTGTGACGTACTCAAGGTACTTAGAAGTATGCTTTTTGATTTCACATCCATTCCAACTAGTCTTTTCTCTTCATCGGTCCATTCAGCTTTTGGTTTCTTGATAGTTGGATTTGCACCATTGGTTTCTGGATCCGGATTAGCTTTCATTGGGAAGTATGGTCCAATGGTAAGACAATCACCAAGTTGCTCATCCATGGAGTAGAACTGAGTTAGAATACTGTGCTTCCATACGTCAAAATTATCTTCGTCGAACGCTGGAACGTGAGTGAAGTTAACCGTTGCCATAGTTTTCTGACTTGCCATTTTGAATCGGCACCCAAGCTGTTAAGCTTGAAAAACAGAAGTTTTATAAAGGTGTTTGCCCTGATACCACTTGTTGGTCCCAAAGACACAACAAGGGTATGAAAAGAGGCTAGAGGGGGGGGGGTGAATAGCCTATTAAAATTTCAACCCTTTTTCAAATTCAACCAAGTGCTTACTCTTGAATATGCGGTCAAGTTAAAACCACACGGTCAAGGGGTAATATGTACAGCGGAAGTTTTCGTTAGAAATGGGAAAGGTTGGTTTTGACTAAAATCTCTAAGTAGGAATACCAGCACTCACGGTCAACCAGGTAGCGGTCGAGTGAGTCCGGTCGAGGGTGAAGTGCGGTCAAGAGATTGCGGTCAAGAGGTTGAGATTTGAAAGTTGTTGTCTTAGAAGTTTTTGGCAAAAGATAAGTTAGTCAGATTTTAACTTAGGCAATGTGGAGAACAAACAAACACAATTCACAGCAAGTTATTAAATCTGAAAGATCAAAACACTAAACGACAAACAAAGTTAATATGAACAATGAAGAACAAGATGAACAATACTTGAAAGTAAATTTGCATAAAGGTAAAATGACACAAGTATTTGGAAAGGTTCGATCTGTTAAAAAGATCTACGTCCTTTACCAAGATGGTCAGTCTTGGATTTTAAATGGAGGTATATATTGATTCTTGAGTGTACATATTACAGAGATGAAGTATTGAATCAACACCTACTTTCTATGAAGAACAAATCCTAGACTTAGACCAGTGTATCCCTTTTGATTCAATCTAAGTGATTGATCAATTGGGGTGAGTGTGTGTAAGAATCTGAAGCTCTTTGAAATCTATATGATTTAGAGCCTAAAGAATCTTATGTGTTACAAGGCTTGAGATGACTTGAATGCTGCTGGAGATCTTTAAAGGTTTGAAGGTGAGTTCTTTGAAGATTCAAAGGATTCTGGAAATTTTGAGTATGATCTTCAATCACCAAGTATTTCAACAGCAATTTCTCTCTTTTAAATCTCAGCTTGGTTCAATGAAGAACTTAAGGGCTATTTATAGCCTTGAATGAGAAAATAGCTGTTGGATTTACTTGGGCTCCAAGTTGAAGGACAATGAGCTGTTGAATTCTGATTGGAGCTCAATCTGAGTTTGTCCTTTTTGCAGATAAGAGGTGGTCCCACTTAGATGAATTCAAATTTGAATTACTTGGGATCCAAGTTCTGCAACGTTCTAAACTAACCATAGTTTGACCATGGTTAAGTTTTAACAAACTTGGGTTCTTGGACAACTTCATCATTTGCGGCAAGACTTGCGGTCGAAGCTCTTGCGGTCAATATGCCTAAGGGCATCTGCGGTCGAGGGGTCATATATGACCAGTCCAGATATGCCACAAAGCTTCACGGTCACTGACTTCCGGTCAAGTGATTCACGGTCCAGTGGTCTTCCACGGTCAGGTGGTCTACCACGGTCAAGTGAATTCACGGTCGAGGTCTTGACCACTAAAATTCCAGACTTAGAAAATTTTCAGCCTATCAATCTAAAGCCTATACTATCAAAGTGGACTATTCTAAAAATGAAGTTTAACACTTCTTACAATATATCCTAAAGTCCACAAAAAGATAAAATTAGGTTATGGGATCAATCAAATCTAAGTAATATGAGTGGTTTATAATAAGCATACCCAACATGTGCCTTGCATGATATGAATATTGGAATATATGATGCTTATGTGTTTTGTGATTTTATGTGGTTTATTGTTTTGCAACATTAATCGCACGATTAAATCGCAATAAATAAATTATGGTGGATTCAGAATTGTTGGTTATTAATTTTTGATTGGATCAAAGTTTTAATAATCCGGGAAAAACAATTTTGAGACAAAATTTTCGAACTTTGAAAATTCTGCACATTCTGATGGCCATGGGCGACCGCACATAAGCACCTGGGCGGCCGCACAGTTTTGGGCGACCGCACAGGCCTTTTTGGGCGGCCGCACAAAGGGATCAGATTGTCTGATTTTGGTGGAAAAACAGAATCTGGAAATTTTTCGAAAAATTCAACAAAACCAGTAACAGAACCCGTCCAGACCTGCTGATCTGGAATAGGTTTTGGGTAGTTGGTTTGTGTGTGGATTTTGGGGTTTGATTTTCCTATTTGTTTTATTCTTGTGATTCTAAGATTGGTTCAAGGTTTGGATGGCTAATCTGCGTTCATCGAGATTGTGTTTCCCAAACTTGATCGCAATCAAAGTTTCAAAGATAAAACGAAGTTAGAATTATGAAGAGTTCATAATTGCTAAAATTGAGAAACAAAGTTCTTGATTCAATGATTGGAGATCCATGTGGAATTGTGAATGCAATTGGCCTACGTTCATCGATACCATCTATTGCTTAGTTTCGACCACATGGACTACTTTCTTGGTTTCTTGAATTAGTGCGGGATTGTGGTTGCCTAATGGCTTAGTTCGACCGCACTTCTTGTTGTCTTGATTTGGAGATAATAACCAAAGTTGAAATAGTCTCATCCTCATAATTATAGAGAAACTAATGACACATAAATATCATGCTTAAATTAATGGAGATTAATTTAGTGGCTAAACTTGATGTGTAACATGTTTATATTATGTGTTCATAAATGTGTTATATGCTATATGTGATGAACCTTCAAAGAAAGTTTTAAGTCCTTCATTGCCATGCCATGATTAAAACACTTGTTTATACATGTGTAATCTTGATGTGGGTTCGCCTCCGCGAGGTGCATTAATTTTATTCATGTATGAGCAAGATGAGATTCATTAATTTAATGTGGGCTTGCCTCCCAAGGTGCATTAAATTGAATGGTTCCTATACGTTTAAAATGGTTGGACTTAATTAGGCGTCAAAACGGTTTTGGGCCTAGGCAAAAGATGAGATTAAACATGCTTGGAAAATTGGATTTCTCAAAGAATCTCATGAAATGATCTAAGAATCATATGGGATATGATTGACATGATTGTCTGCCTAATTAATTTAGTTTTGAGCGGTCCGCCTCCGTGGACTCAAAAGTTAAATTAAAGTTGGATCTTAGCCCAATTAAATTATATTATACATTGGATGTATATGAAGGTTATATAATTTAGTGGGAGTATTTTTGTTTGAAAAATACATTATTTATCTCTTTAATGAAAAACCGGTACTTATTAAATTTTGGAAATTTTGCATATTTGTAGATAATGACTACTAACACTCAATCAATTTCGTTGCGATCGATCCTTGAGAAGGATAAGCTCCAAGAGAATGGTACTAACTTTATGGATTGGATCCGTAGCCTAAGAATTGTTCTAAGGCAAGAAGATAAGTTGTACATTCTCGATGGGCCTCTTCCTGCTGAACCAGAACCTACTGCCCCTAGGGCAGAAAGAGACAATTACAAGAAACATCGTAATGATTCTAGAGATGTAAGTTGTCTCATGCTTGCTACTATGTGCTCAAAACTCCAACAAAGTTTGGAACATTTGGAAGCTTATGAGATAGGCGTGGAGTTAAGAGCCATGTTTCAAGAGCAAGCTAGGCAAGAGAGGTACAAGACCATTGTTGTATTCACTACTTGCAAAATGAATGAAGGGCAACAAGTGAGTCCTCACATGCTGAAAATGAAAGGTTATGTAGAGAACCTTGAGAAACTTGGCTATCCAATCCCATTGGAGCTAGCCACGGATCTCATTCTTAATTCATTGCCTAAAAGTTATAATCAGTTTGTGATGAATTATAACATGCATGGAATGGATAAGAATCTCTCCGAGTTGCATGGGATGCTTAAAACTGTGGAGATGAAGATTGCGGAGAAAGGTTCTCCCGTGCTCTTAGTTCATGATGGGAAGAAGGCTGGTGCCAAAGGAAAGGGTAAGAAAGTTGTCAAACCCAAAATAAGCAAGGCAAGTGTTGCCAAGGCTTCTGAGGCAAAACCGATTCACAAAAGGATGCAATCTGTTTCCATTGTCAAGAAATTGGTCATTGGAAACGTAATTGCAAGGCTTTCTTGGAAGAGCAAAAGAAGAAGAAGGGCAGCAAGGCTGCGTCGACTTCAGGTATCTATATGATAGATATTCTCCTTTCTACCACTGATTCTTGGGTATTGGATACCGGATGTGGTTCTCACATTTGTTTAAATGTGCAGGGTCTAAAGAATAGGAGACTACTTAAAGAGGGTGAAGTAGACCTACGCGTGGGGAATGGAGCAAGAGTTGCTGCATTAGCCGTAGGGACTTATGAAGTCACTTTACCTTCCGGATTAATTCTTGTTTTGAACAATTGTTATTATGTTCCGGATTTAAGTAGAAATATTATTTCAATTTCTTGTTTGGATAATGAAGGTTTTAAGTTTCTTATTGAGAATAAGAAATTTTCTATTTATTTAAATGATGTGCTTTATGGTATTGCTAATTCATTTAATGGCCTTTATATCTTGGATGTCAAGAATGAAAATAATGACAATGTCTATCATGTAAATAAGAAATCTAAACCTAATGATGTAAATCATACCTATTTATGGCATTGCCGTCTTGGTCATATTAATGAGAAGCGTATCTCAAAACTCCATGGGGACGGACTTTTGGGTTCATGTGACATCGAGTCATATGATACTTGTTAGTCGTGTCTTCTTGGAAAAATGACTAAGACACCTTTTACCAAGTTGGGTGAAAGGGCAAGCAACTTATTGGGTTGATACATTCCGATGTATGTGGACCATTAAGTAGCAATGCTAGGGGAGGATTTCAATACTTCATAACCTTCACGGATGATTATAGTAGATTTGGGTATGTTTACCTAATGAAACATAAAAGTGAAGAATTTGAGATATTTAGAATATTTCAAAATGAAGTAGAAAAACAACTTGGCAAAAGTATTAAGGCACTTCGATCAGATCGAGGTGGAGAATACTTGAGTCAAGAATTTGAAGATCATCTAAAGAATTGTGGAATAGTTTCACAATTGACTCCACCCGGAACACCACAATAGAATGGTGTGTCCGAGAGGAGAACTAGGACTTTGTTAGACATGGTTCGATCAATGATGAGTCAAGTTGATCTTCCAATATCCTTTTGGGGTTACGCTCTAGAAACCGCTGCTTTCACACTAAATCGTGTTCCAACTAAATCGGTTCAAAAGACTCCATATGAGATGTGGAGCGGAAAGAAAACTTGTTTATCTTTCATGAAGATTGGGGTTGCGAAGCCTTTGTCAAAAGACTTGTCTTTGACAAACTTGCACACAAATCTGACAAATGTATTTTCGTGGGATATCCAAAGGAAACTAGAGGATATTACTTTTACAACCGAGAGGACAACAAAGTGATTGTTGCCCGAACTGGTGTCTTTCTAGAGAAAGAGTTTCTCTCCAAAGAAATCAGTGGGAGTAAAATAAATCTTGAAGAAATTCGAGACTCAGAAAATAACATTGAACCAATAGTGGAACAAGAACAAGAACCACAAGGAGTTGTGGAACCTGTTCAAAATACACAAGTAACTCGCAGATCTAGTAGGTTACGATCCGAGCCCGAGAGATATGGATTTCTCGTAACGGATAGTAATGAGGTAGAAATCATTGAGAATGATGAACCGTCAACCTACCAAGAGGCGATGTCTTCTCCTGATTTGGACAAGTGGCTTGGAGCCATGGAATCCGAATTACAATCCATGCAAGACAATCAAGTTTGGAATTTGATTGATGCGCCCGAAGGTGTAAAAACCATAGGATGCAAATGGGTCTTCAAGAAGAAGACTGACATGGATGGGAAGGTGCATACTTACAAAGCTAGACTTGTAGCGAAGGGTTATAGGCAAGTTCATGGTATTGACTATGATGAAACTTTTTCACCTGTAGCAATGATCAAGTCTATAAGAATTTTGCTTGCCATTGCCGCATATCATGACTATGAAATATGGCAAATGGACGTCAAAACCGCTTTCCTAAATGGAAAACTCCAAGAGGATGTGTATATGACACAACCAGAAGGTTTTGAACAAGATTCTAAAGTATGCAAATTGCAGAGATCCATCTATGGATTGAAGCAAGCTTCTAGGAGTTGGAATCTCCGTTTTGATGAATCGGTCAAAGAGTTTGGTTTCATCAAGAACAAAGATGAGCCTTGTGTATACAAGAAGATTAGTGAGGATCATAGTGCTATTCCTTATTTTATACGTGGATGACATATTACTCATTGGAAACGATATTCTTACACTTCAGTCCGTAAAGACTTGGTTAGGAAAATGCTTCGCAATGAAAGATATGGGTGAAGCCGCATACATACTTGGCATTAAAATCTATAGAGATAGATCAAGGAGGCTACTTGGTTTGAGCCAAAGTACATACATTGACAAGGTCATTAGAAGATTCCGTATGGAAAATTCTAAGAGAGGCACCTTGCCCGTGTTACATGGAGTTTCTCTAAGCAAGACTCAATGTCCTAAGACAAACGATGAGCGTGAGAAAATGAATGATGTTCCATATGCTTTGGCAATTGGGTCCATCATGTATGCCATGATTTGTACTAGGCCGGATGTATCTTATGCTTTGAGCATGACAAGTAGATACCAATCCGACCCTGGCGAAAATCACTGGATGTCACGACCCGAAATATAGACTCTATTTTATTAGTAATTAAATGATTTTTATTTAATTATTTGCTTATTTATTTATTTAAATTATTATTTATTTAAATAATTATGTGTGCAATTTATGTGTTATAATAAAATATGCCTAGCATTTTGTTTGGGTCTTTTGGGTTAGTGTAGTATTGTTGGGTCTAAGTTGTTAGTGGGGAGTTTTGAGTTGGGTAGTATTGAGGAGGGGGTCTTTGTGTAAGTTTTTAAATTACTCCTACCCTCTCCCTACACCTCCTTCTCCCTCTTACACTCCATCTCCCTCACCCTACTCCCTCCCATTCCCAGCATTTCTCTCTCTCCAAAGTAGAAAAGGGTAAGTTTCTTTCTCTTCCTTCTCTCTTCTTTTTCTTCATCTTCTTCTCATTATTATTCATTTCTTAAAACGTAAACATTGTTTAGATCGTCGATAGGATCGCGTAGAACCAAAAAGAATTGAATTCCGTCAACTTTGAGAAAATTCAAGTAAGTTACTTTTCCCCCATTGTGATGCTAAAATGTTCATATCATGTTTATATGATGTTTGATGTGTTATATTTGAAGTTTGATTGAGTTTTGAATTTATTTTGAATTTATTTGAGTTTTGGGTAAAAATGGTGAAAACTTGAATGTTGGTTTTAATTCTTGGTTTTGGTTTATAAAAGGTGTATTTGGATTCCCATTCTAGTTATAAATGATGTTTGGGTACCTTAGAAATCTTGTTGGGAGTGTTGGTTTTGAGTGTTTATGGATTTGGCATGAAATGGTTGGGAAAATTGATGAACCCAGCTGGGAATTCTTCCCAGTCCGTAGACCAGGCGCCCGCCCGACCCCCTCCAGGCGCCCGCCTACATATCATTTTCTGATGACCAGACCTTCTGGTCATTCAAGCGCCCGCCTGCCCCATCCCAGGCGCCCGCCCGCCCCTGTTCCAGAAATTTGACCTTTTTGCTTGGTTTAAGACTTAAGGCTTAACTAGTTTAGGTTTAATCCTTCTAATTAACTTAAGATAACACCGTGGAACACTTTATTGTGTGGATTTGATTCTTTTGTGAATAAATATGATGTGAAATTTATTTAAGTACCGTTTTGGTAATGTAGTTCATCTTTGATGTGCTGTTTGCATTGGTTGACCTTTGTGGTAACTTAATTTGATTGGTTCCCTACTTTGGAACCTTAAGTTATTTATTCATGCTAAATTATTATTACTTAGCATTTATTTGAAAGTCCAGCTGGTATTTTGTGTGTGTTTGGGCGATGGGAAAGATTATAATGGCAAAGGCAAGTCCATTATAATGTTGACCATTGTTTTGCCCCCTTCTATACCCCTTCTCCAGATTGGCCTTGGAAAGGATAAGTCAGCGTTCCTTTGTGAATGTATCTGGCTAACGGGCATGACTTTGTGTCATGGTCCTTGTCCCTTGTGACACTTTTATGTTATTGGTTCCGGTACCGGGGTTTTCTCTTCGGCTTTCATGCTATTATGAAGATGATGATTTGTTGATTATTGAAGCTGCGCAGCGATCCTTTATTTGGATGTTCCGGTTTGGAAAACCTTGGCTATATCCTTTGTTATGTGTTTATTTCCGCTGCTATCTGTTATGTGATAAATGCTACGTGCTACGTGATATTTGTTATTGCTTATTGCTTATTGCATCATAGCATGTCATGTAGTTGCATTAGTAACTTATTGAGATTTATCTCACCCCCTTTCCTTTATCTTTGTTTTTCCTTAACCCCCCAGGTGCTAAGGATTAGTCTCGCTGATCACGAGAAAGAGGACGTCGAGTGTGGATACATTCTTTTGGGGAAGGTTGTCATAGGTTGGTTTACATTATGTAAATGTGTAACCTTTTGGGGTAGTTGTACCAATCAATGACGTCACTAAGACTTGTACGTTTGTATTTTGTTGGGCATAAACTTGTGGAAGTTTATGACAGTTGTAATTGGTTTTTATCAAACTTGATTTTGTAAAACTTTGGTTCTTCACCTTTTGGGTATCAAATGAAATTTTTGACTTCGGTATTTCACATTTTTGGTTTTAGAGTCGACGTCCAGATCGCGGTCTCGGGGCCCGCGGGGTCCGGGGTCGCGACAGTTGGTATCAGAGCTATGGCATTAGCTCTAAGTATAAGTCTATGTGGATTAGTATGACCTAGGTGGGTAGTAGTGTGCGGAGTGATTAACGGTTGATGTTTTATGCAGGTAATTGTTCTCAATGTCTGGAAGAAGAAACAGAGGAGGTACTAGTGGGGCACAGAATCAGAATGACACAAGGGAAGAAGCACGTGCCATGTTTCAAGGCATGTTCGAGGCGGCCATGAAGGCCATACATGATCAAGGTCCGAGGGTAGAACAAGCACCACCCCGCTATGGATTGGAGCAATTTCTGAAGTTGAAACTGGTTGAATTCAATGGGGAACCCGATGTAAGGAAAGCAGAGTTGTGGATTGAGTCTATGGAGAAGATTTATGATGTGTTTGGGTGTTCGGATGAGGACAAGGTCCGGTTTGCGGCTTACAAGCTTGTGGGAGCCGCCGAGCATTGGTGGAAAGGTGTTAAAGCTACTTGGGATGATACTCGCACAGTGTATGCGTGGGAGTTGTTCGTGCGCAAGTTCAAGGAGCATTTCATTCCGGTTGTTGATCAAAACCGAAAGGAGATCGAGCTACTCAACCTAGAGCAAGGTGTGTTGTCCATAGCACAATACTCGGCTAAGTTCATAGAATTAGCCCGGTATTGCGACTATTTGGTGAGGACCGAGGAACAAAAAGCTATGAGATTCATTCGGGGATTGAAGACCTCCATTCGTACTCAACTTATTGCTCAACGGATTGTGACATTCCAAGATGCGGTGGACCGAGCCTATTTGATAGAGCAAGATATTGGGGAACATAAGAGGAAGACCGAGGTGGCCAACCCGAGTAAGCAAGGAGCGCAGAGCAAGTCGCAACCAAGGATCGAGAATCGAGGTAACTTTGGGGGACAATCTCAGTCCCGAGGGCAACCGATCCCAAGGAACCCGGGTACCACTTCCGGGAACCAAGGGAGCCAAATTAGGAAGCCTTGTACCTTTTGTCAGAAGGTAGGCCATTCGGAGGATAGGTGTTGGAAAAAGCAAGGCAAGTGTATCAATTGTGGTGAAATGGGGCACTTTGCGAGAGAGTGCACGAGGCACCGAGGACAAGCATCCGGGTCAGGAGTTGGTACTAATCAGGGTCAGAAAAGGGATGCCGCAGGGAAGCCCAAAGTTCAAGGGAAGGTTTATGCCATGAATCAACAACAAGCTACCGATGATCCTTCGGTTATTGGAGGTATTGTTTCTGTGTCTAATGTGAGCGCACGAGCGTTAGTAGATCCAGGATCATCTCATTCATACATTTCTGTGCAATTTGCTTCTCTGTTAAATGCTGCATTCGAGTCTTTACCGTACGTGCTAGAGGTGTCGACCCCTATAGGAGAATGCTTGATTTCTGATCGAGTCTTTCGTGCTTGTGATGTGGTTATTTGTGGTCGAGTCCTTTGTGCGGATTTGGTAGTTCTTCCTATCCAAGACTTTGATGTCATTTTGGGTATGGATTGGTTGAGCAAGTTTCATGCGTCCGTTGATTGCCGTAAGAAAACTGTTACTTTTTCTATTCCCGATGTGCCTAAATTTGTGTTTGAGGATAGTCCTCTGAGTGGAAAGGTTCGCTTAATTTCTTTTATGAAAGCGAGAAAATTATTGCATAGTGGTTGTGAGGGTTAGTTGGCTAGTGTTCTTGATACTAGGAAAGAATCCCCTAGTTTTGATAGTGTTCGGGAATTTCCTGATGTTTTCTCTACCGAGTATGATATGCCGCCCGATCGAGAGATAGAATTTTGTATAGATCTTTTGCTGGGTACGGCTCCAATTTCGAAAGCGCCTTATAGGTTAGCTCCCGCAGAGTTGAAAGAATTGAAAGTTCAGTTGCAAGAGTTGCTTGATAGAGGGTTTATCCGCCCTAGTGTTTCCCCGTGGGGAGCACCGGTTTTATTTGTGCGGAAGAAAGACGGTTCCTTGAGATTGTGCATCGATTATAGAAAGTTGAACCAGGTTACGGTGAAGAATAAGTATCCCCTACCGCATATCGATGATTTATTTGATCAACTTCAAGGGTCCGTGGTTTTCTCTAAACTTGATTTGAGGAGTGGGTACCATCAGTTGAAGGTTCGATCGGAGGATATTCCGAAGACTGCCTTTCGCACTCGTTATGGTCATTATGAGTTCTTGGTTATGCCGTTTGGGTTGACTAACGCGCCGGCTGTGTTTATGGATTTGATGAACTGTGTTTTCCATCCCTATCTTGATTCGTTCGTGGTAGTCTTCATCGACGACATTCTTGTTTATTCGAAATCTCGAGAGGAGCACGAGCAGCACTTGAGGACAGTTTTATCCGTTCTTGCGATGGAGAAATTATTTGCGAAGTTCAGTAAATGCGAATTTTGGCTCGAGAAGGTGTCATTTCTGGGTCATGTGATTTCGAAAGACGGTATTTCGGTGGATCCTTCAAAGATAGAGGCCATAGTGGATTGAAAGAGACCCGTATCAGTGACCGAGATTCGTAGCTTTCTGGGTTTAGCCGGTTATTACAGAAGGTTTATTGAAGGGTTTTCGAGGATTGCTACTCCGATGACTCAGTTGACCCGGAAGAATGTTCCGTTTGTGTGGACCGAGAAATGTGACAAGAGTTTCGAGGAATTGAAGAAGAGGTTGACTACCGCACCGATCTTGACTTTGCCTAATGGGAGAGATGGCCTAGTGATTTATAGTGATGCTTCGAAAGAGGGTTTGGGTTGTGTGTTGATGCAGAACGGGAAAGTGATTGCTTATGCTTCGAGGAAGTTGACCCCTAGTAAACAGAATTACCCGACTCACGATATGGAGTTGGCGGCGATAGTCTTTGCGTTGCACAAATGGAAGCACTATCTTTATGGAGCGAAGTTTGAGATTTTTACCGATCACAAGAGTTTGAAGTACCTTTTCTCCCAGAAAGAGTTGAATAATAGGCAGCGTCGATGGATGGAATTGTTGAAGGATTATGATTGCACGATTTCTTATCACCCGGGGAAGGCGAATGTGGTAGCCGATGCGATTAGTAGAAAGTCTTATGTGGCTTCGATGATGGTCCGTGAATGGAGAATGCTTGAGGATGTTCGAGATTGGTCTCCTCGTGAATCGAGACATGGGGCTATTTTTGCGAATATTTGGGTGTCTCCGACCCTAATTCAGAGGATAAAGGAAGCTCAGAAAGAGGATCCCGAGTTGGTGAAAATAATGGGTAAATTGAAGGAAAAGAACTTCGAGGATTTTTCATCGAGTTCGAGTGGAGTGTTGACTTTCCGTGGTCGTTTGTGTGTTCCGGATGTTGATGGAATTAAACAGAGAGTTCTTGATGAGGGTCACAAATCGAGGTATACTATTCATCCGGGTAGTACGAAGATGTATCAGGATTTGAAGCAACAATTTTGGTGGATTAATATGAAGAGGGAAATAGCCGAGTATGTATCGAGGTGTTTAACTTGTCAGCAGGTCAAAGCCGAGCATCAGAGACCCGCGGGATTACTTCTGCCGTTAGAGATTCCCGAGTGGAAATGGGAGCATGTGACTATGGATTTCGTTACGGGACTGCCTCGTACCCGTAGGAAGTATGACAGTGTTTGGGTAATAGTGGATAGATTGACCAAGAGCACCCATTTCTTGCCTATTGACATCAGGTATTCAATGGAGAAGCTTGCGA
The DNA here is from genome assembly GCA_026119855.1 of Campanula takesimana. Classification (NCBI taxonomy): domain Eukaryota; kingdom Viridiplantae; phylum Streptophyta; class Magnoliopsida; order Asterales; family Campanulaceae; genus Campanula; species Campanula takesimana. The sequence continues at coordinate 1,652,736 of JAOWBW010000004.1, forward strand.
CCCTTTACATTGATGAGATTGTTAGATTGCATGGGGTTCCGGTTAGCATTGTGTCAGATCGAGACCCGAGATTCACTTCTAGACTCTGGAAGGCGTTTCAGGAAGCTTTGGGTACAGATTTGCGATTCAGTACAGCTTTTCATCCTCAGACCGACGGTCAATCCGAGAGGACTATTCAGATTTTGGAGGATATGTTGCGAGCGTGTTCGATAGACTTTTCCGATTCTTGGGATTCGCACCTACCGTTAGTGGTGTTCTCTTACAATAACAGTTATCAGGCTAGTATCGAGATGGCACCGTATGAGGCCTTGTATGGAAGAAAGTGTAGATCGCCTATTTGTTGGGATGAGGTTGGTGAAGCGAAGATCGTGGGTATTGATTTGCTTCGGGATTCGGTTGAGAAAGTTAGAGTTATCCGGGATAGATTGAAGACAGCCCAGAGTCGACATAAGAGCTACGCAGACAACCGAAGGCGAGATCTTAGTTTTCAGACCGGTGATTTGGTGTTCTTGAAAGTATCTCCAAAGGTGGGTATTCATAGGTTTGGGAAGAAAGGCAAGTTGGCTCCGAGGTTTATTGGCCCGTTTGAGATTTTGGGAAAGGTTGGACTTCTGGCGTATCGACTCGCGTTACCGTCATCTTTGGACCGGTTGCACAATGTTTTCCACGTTTCTATGCTTCGGAAGTATGTTCATGACCCATCTCACGTGTTACCGAGGATACCGGAGGATATTGAGCCCGATATGACCTATGAGGAACGACCGGTTCGGATTTTAGATTCCAAGGTTCAAGAGTTGAGGAACAAAAGGATTGCGTTGATTCGAGTTCTTTGGAGTAATCACAATGTCGAGGAGTCGACGTGGGAGCTTCGTGATGAGATCGAGAGGAAATTTCCGTGGCTTTTTGTTTAAGGTAAGTCTCGTTAAAATTCGGGTCGAATTTTCTTTTAGGGGGAGTGAATGTCACGACCCGAAATATAGACTCTATTTTATTAGTAATTAAATGATTTTTATTTAATTATTTGCTTATTTATTTATTTAAATTATTATTTATTTAAATAATTATGTGTGCAATTTATGTGTTATAATAAAATATGCCTAGCATTTTGTTTGGGTCTTTTGGGTTAGTGTAGTATTGTTGGGTCTAAGTTGTTAGTGGGGAGTTTTGAGTTGGGTAGTATTGAGGAGGGGGTCTTTGTGTAAGTTTTTAAATTACTCCTACCCTCTCCCTACACCTCCTTCTCCCTCTTACACTCCATCTCCCTCACCCTACTCCCTCCCATTCCCAGCATTTCTCTCTCTCCAAAGTAGAAAAGGGTAAGTTTCTTTCTCTTCCTTCTCTCTTCTTTTTCTTCATCTTCTTCTCATTATTATTCATTTCTTAAAACGTAAACATTGTTTAGATCGTCGATAGGATCGCGTAGAACCAAAAAGAATTGAATTCCGTCAACTTTGAGAAAATTCAAGTAAGTTACTTTTCCCCCATTGTGATGCTAAAATGTTCATATCATGTTTATATGATGTTTGATGTGTTATATTTGAAGTTTGATTGAGTTTTGAATTTATTTTGAATTTATTTGAGTTTTGGGTAAAAATGGTGAAAACTTGAATGTTGGTTTTAATTCTTGGTTTTGGTTTATAAAAGGTGTATTTGGATTCCCATTCTAGTTATAAATGATGTTTGGGTACCTTAGAAATCTTGTTGGGAGTGTTGGTTTTGAGTGTTTATGGATTTGGCATGAAATGGTTGGGAAAATTGATGAACCCAGCTGGGAATTCTTCCCAGTCCGTAGACCAGGCGCCCGCCCGACCCCCTCCAGGCGCCCGCCTACATATCATTTTCTGATGACCAGACCTTCTGGTCATTCAAGCGCCCGCCTGCCCCATCCCAGGCGCCCGCCCGCCCCTGTTCCAGGAATTTGACCTTTTTGCTTGGTTTAAGACTTAAGGCTTAACTAGTATAGGTTTAATCCTTCTAATTAACTTAATATAACACCGTGGAACACTTTATTGTGTGGATTTGATTCTTTAGTGAATAAATATGATGTGAAATTTATTTTAGTACCGTTTTGGTAATGTAGTTCATCTTTGATGTGCTGTTTGCATTGGTTGACCTTTGTGGTAACTTAATTTGATTGGTTCCCTACTTTGGAACCTTAAGTTGTTTATTCATGCTAAATTATTATTACTTAGCATTTATTTGAAAGTCCAGCTGGTATTTTGTGTGTGTTTGGGCGATGGGAAAGATTATAATGGCAAAGCCAAGTCCATTATAATGTTGACCATTGTTTTGCCCCTTCTATACCCCTTCTCCAGATTGGCCTTGGAAAGGATAAGTCAGCGTTCCTTTGTGAATGTATCTGGCTAACGGGCATGACTTTGTGTCATGGTCCTTGTCCCTTGTGACACTTTTATGTTATTGGTTCCGGTACCGGGGTTTTCTCTTCGGCTTTCATGCTATTATGAAGATGATGATTTGTTGATTATTGAAGCTGCGCAGCGATCCTTTATTTGGATGTTCCGGTTTGGAAAACCTTGGCTATATCCTTTGTTATGTGTTTATTTCCGCTGCTATCTGTTATGTGATAAATGCTACGTGCTACGTGATATTTGTTATTGTTTATTGCTTATTGCATCATAGCATGTCATGTAGTTGCATTAGTAACTTATTGAGATTTATCTCACCCCCTTTCCTTTATCTTTGTTTTTCCTTAACCCCCCCCAGGTGCTAAGGATTAGTCTCGCTGATCACGAGAAAGAGGACGTTGAGTGTGGATACATTCTTTTGGGGAAGGTTGTCATAGGTTGGTTTACATTATGTAAATGTGTAACCTTTTGGGGTAGTTATACCAATCAATGACGTCAGTAAGACTTGTACGTTTGTATTTTGTTGGGCATAAACTTGTGGAAGTTTATGACAGTTGTAATTGGTTTTTATCAAACTTGATTTTGTAAAACTTTGGTTCTTCACCTTTTGGGTATCAAATGAAATTTTTGACTTCGGTATTTCACAGTTTTGGTTTTAGAGTCGACGTCCAGATCGCGGTCTCGGGGCCCGCGGGGTCCGGGGTCGCGACACTGGATAGCTGTAAAAGCGATTCTTAAGTACTTGAGAAGAACTAAAGACTCGTTTTTGGTCTATGGAGAAATGGAAGATGATCTCGTTGTAAATTCTTACACAGATGCAAGCTTCCAAACCGACAAAGATGATTGCCGATCACAATCGGGTTTTGTGTTTATGTTAAATGGTGGAGCTGTAAGCTGGAAGAGTTCCAAGCAAAGTACAACCGCTGATTCTACAACAGAAGCTGAGTATATTGTTGCATCGGATGCTGCAAAGGAAGCTGTTTGGATTAAGAAGTTCATAACTGAACTTGAAGTGGTTCCTAGTATTGCTAATCCAATAGACCTTTATTGCGATAATAATGGTGCTATTGCTCAAGCAAAGGAACCAAGAGCACATCAGAAATCCAAACACATACTTAGGCGTTATCAACATATTCGGAATCGAGAAAGTATTGAACAAAATAAGTTGACTGTTTGACCATGACTTGTGTTCAATGACATCGTGGACAAAGGGATTATGACATATTCTAAAGGAATACGAACTTGTATCTAGTTATACTATTTGGGTAGGTATGACGGTTTGCTAGAACCTAATCATCTTATGGTTTCATGTTTGAACCCATTGCCAACTTAGTATAATCCTAGAGGGTCACACACAATAGAACGGATCTTAAATAAGGACTATATTGGAATTTTGGAAATTCTGGAATTCTGGGGAAGTGGGCGACCGCACAGTATGGACTGGGCGGCCGCACACTTAGCTCAGTTTTGTACCAGTTTGTTTCAGATAGTTGTGCGAGCGCACAGTGGCTTTTGGGCGGCCGCACAGTGCTGTCGGGAGGCAGATTCCTAATTTGATTAGGAAACAAATTTTGGACGGATTTTGACACAAGTTTCCTATTTGGAATAGGTTCTACTTGTGTATAAATGACCAAATTCGGCCAGCAATCTTAACCAATGATTTTGTGAGTCTCCAAAGAGTTTGAGAGAGTTTATTTTGTTCCAAGACATCCTTTGATTGAAGAACAAAATAATACACAAATAAAATTCCATATAGTCATTATCAATTGTGAAAGTGTGTTTCATAATTGTTGGTCTAGCAACCAAGATCAAGAAGCTCCTTGATATTCGTTCGTGGTGTGGATACCGCTAGAGGGTGAAGCTCATCATCTTCAAAGTTCGTGTTCGTACTTTCTTCGTGATCAAGCTTCAATATCTCCACCAAGTTTAAAGACCAAACTCAAAGTCATCAAGGGTTAGTTTTTCCCAATATTCATGTTGTTGTATTTGATTTAATCATATGAACGGATCTATGGGCTTTGGGTTTCATAAATTTTAAATGCTAAATTCCGCTGCGCATGTGTCTACGAAACCCAACATAATATGCATGGGATAGATAAGTCCCTGTCTGAGTTGCATGGGATGCTAAAGACAGCGGAAAAGAAAATCGGTAAAGAAGTCGCTCCTGTGTTCGTAGTGACAAAGGAATGAAAAGGCTCTAAAGGCAAAGGCAAAAGGGTTAAGACAAAAGTTGTCAAACCAAATATTGGCAAGGCAATTGTTGCCAATGCTAATGTGGCTAAACCTACTTCCCAAAAGGATGCAATCTCTTTCCACTGCAATGAGATTGGTCATTGGAAACAAAATTGGAAGGTTTACAAGGAAGAGTTAAAGAAGAAGAAGGGCAGTGGGACTGCGTCTACTTCAGGTATCTATGTTATAGATATTCTACTTTCTACTTCTAGTTCCTGGGTATTAGATACCGGATGTAGATCTCACATTTGTTTGAATGTGCAGGCACTAAGGAATAAGAGGTTACTTAAAGATGGCAAAGTGGACCTACGTGTGGGGAATGGAGCAAGAGTTGCTGCATTTGCCGTAGGAACATATGATGTCATTTTACCTAGCGGATTAATTCTTGTTTTGAACAATTGTTATTACGTTCCGGATTTGAGTAGAAATATTATTTCAGTTTCTTATTTGGATAATGAAGGTTATAGTTTTCTTATTAAAAATAAGAAGTTATCTATTTATTTAAATGATATGCTTTATTGTACTGCATGTTCATTTAATGGCCTTTATGTTCTTGATGTTGATAATGGAAATAATGAGAATATTTATAATGTAAATAAGAAATCCAAACCTAATGATATAAATCATACTTATTTGTGGCATTGCCGTCTTGGTCATATTAATGAGAAACGTATCTCAAAACTCTATGGGGACGGACTTTTGAATTCACGTGATTTTGAATCATATGAAACTTGTGAGTCTTGTTTACTTGGAAAAATGACAAAGACACCTTTTACTAAGAGTAGTGAAAGGGCTAGTGACTTATTGGGATTCATACATACTGATGTGTGTGGACCAATGAGCAGCAGTGCTAGGGGAGGATATCAATACTTCATAACTTTTACTGATGATTTTAGTAGATATGGCTATGTCTAGTTAATGAAACATAAAAGTGAATCTTTTGAGATATTTAGAATATTTCAAAATGAAGTACAAAACCTACTTGGCAAAACTATTAAAGCACTTCGATCTGATCGTGGTGGAGAATATTTAAGCCAAAAATTTGACAATCATCTTAAAGATTGTGGAATTGTTTCACAATTAACTCCACCTGGAACACCACAATGGAATGGTGTGTCTGAGCGGAGAAATAGGACATTATTAGATATGGTCCGCTCCATGATGAGTCAAGTTGATCTTCCTTTAACCTTTTGGGGACATGCACTAGAAACTGCTGCTCTTACACTAAATAGAGTTCCAACTAAATCTGTTCCAAAGACTCCATATGAGATGTGGACTGGAAGAAAATCTAGTTTGTCTTTCATGAAGATTTGGGGTTGTGATGCTTATGTTAAGAGAATGATCTCTGACAAACTTGCACCAAAATCTGACAAGTGTTATTTTTTGGGTTACCCTAAGGAAACTAAGGGTTATTACTTTTACAACCGCAGGGACAACAAAGTGTTTGTTGCCCGAGATGGTACCTTTCTAGAGAAAGAGTTTCTCTCCAAAGGAATAAGTGGGAGTAAAATTAATCTCGAAGAAGTTTGAGAACCCGAAAATAATGTGGAACAAAATGATGGATCTGAACAAGTTTCACAAGGAGTTGTGGAACCTATTCAGAATACTCAAGTTCCTCGTAGAACTGGTAGGGTGCGACCGAACCTGAGAGATATGGATTTCTCATGACGGATAGTAATGAAGTGGAAGTCATAGTTGATGACGAACCTACCCTACCAAGAAGCGATGTCCGCTCCTGACTCAGATAAATGGCTTGGAGCCATGGAATCTGAAATTAAGTCCATGCATGACAATCAAGTTTGGAACTTGATTGATGCGCCCGAAGGTGTGAAAACCATAGGATGCACGTGGGTTTTCAAAAAGAAAACTGACATGGATGGTAAGGTGCATACTTATAAAGCTAGACTTGTAGCGAAAGGCTATAGGCAGATTCATGGAATCGACTATGATGAAACCTTTTCGCCCGTAGCAATGATCAAGTCTATAACAATTTTACTTGCCATAGCCGCATATTTTGACTATGAGATATGGCAAATGTATGTCAAAACAGCGTTCCTTAACGGGAACTTACTTGAGGATGTTTACATGACACAACCTGAAGGTTTTGTAATTCCAGAAAATTCTAACAAAGTATGCAAATTGCAAAGATCCATTTATGGATTGAAGCAAGCCTCTAGGAGTTGAAATCTTCGATTTGATGAATCGGTCAAAGATTTTGGCTTCATCAAGAATGAAGATGAACCTTGTGTATACAAGAAGATTAGTGGGAGCGTAGTACTATTTCTTGTGCTATATGTTGATGACATATTGCTCATTGGAAACGACATTCCTGCACTGCAGTCTGTAAAGACTTGGTTAGGAAAGTGTTTCTCAATGAAAGATATGGGAGAAGCCTCTTACATCCTTGGCATAAGGATCTATCATGATAGATCCAAGAAGTTGATTGGTTTAAGTCAAGATACATATATTGACAAAGTTCTTAAGAGATTCCGCATAGAAAACTCTAAGAGAGGAAACTTGCCAGTAGGACATGGTATATCTCTAAGCAAGAATCAGTGTCCTAAGACAACTGATGAGTGTGAGAGAATGATTGGGATTCCATATGCTTCCGCAATTGGATCAATCATGTATGCTATGATATGTACTAGACCCGATGTCTCATATGCTTTGAGCATGACGAGCAGATACCAATCACATCCTGGTGAGAGTCACTGGATTGCAGTCAAGACGATTCTTAAGTACTTGAGAAGGACTAAAGATTCATTCTTGGTGTATGGAGGTATGGAAGATGATCTTGTTGTAAATGGTTACACAGATGCAAGCTTCCAAACTGACAAGGATGATTCTAGATCGCAATCTGGATTTGTATTTGTGCTCAATGGAGGTGCTGGTAGCTGGAAAAGTTCTAAGCAAAGTACCGTTGCAGATTCTACAACTGAAGCTGAGTATATTGCTGAATCCGATGCTGCTAAAGAGGCTGTTTGGATTAAGAAGTTCATAGGTGAACTAGAGGTGGTTCCTAGCATTGCTAATCCAATAGACCTTTATTGTGATAATAACGGTGCTATTGCTCAAGAAAAGGAACCTAGATCGCATCAGAAATCCAAACACATACTTAGGCGTTTTCACATCATTCGAGAGATCGTTGATAGAGGAGACATAAATATATGCAGAGTACCAACTTATGATAATATTGCAGACCCATTGACAAAGGATCTTCCGCAAGCAAAGTATGATGGTCATGTTAGGTGTATGGGTATTCGATACTTTAATTAGGCCTAGTGCAAGTGGGAGATTGTTGGTGTTATGCCCTAGGCATGTTGTTTGTAAAACAAATGTTATTATTTATAAAGATATTGAATGTTTGATTATTATATCTTTTGCATGTTTATTATAATAATCCCCGTCCTTGATAATTATGATTAATTATTAGTATAAGTTTAATAGATAATCATATGATGATTATGGTGTATGGGATACAATTAGACTTATGGGTATTTGCTGGAGAACAAATACTGGACTGACCCCTATGAGATTTATGTCATGGTCACAATGTTATAATTAAGTCTCATATAGTTATTTCACTGGAATCTCTAGACCTGAGGTTATTACAGTTTTCCACATGATGAACATTACGTTTGACATATTCAAACGTTATCCTTAACCGGATAGCTATAAAGAATATGATTGGCGTAATCGGAATCATGTAGGGAAGAGTAATAAGCCCTGATGGGATTTGTTCCTCTTCAAGAGAGATGTCAAGCTTTGGCCACTCGATGAATGGTATTGATGAAATGCATGGCCGTGCTCAAATAAGATTTGTATTATCAATTCATTCGGGATTGAGAAAGCATTGAACAAATGTAAGTTGACCATGGCTTACGTTCAATAGACATCGTGTAACAAAGAGATTGTGTTATGTTCTATTTTAGGAAACTTTGGATTCCAAAGTTATACTAATTAGGTAGTCATAATGGCTTGCTAGAGTCCGCTTATGACTTACGAGGTTTGACTGGTTCGGACTCGTTGCCAACTTAGTATAATCCTATTGGGTCACACATGCAGAACGGATAATTAAAAGGAGCGAAAAACGAGGAAACTGAACAGGACGTCCGTATGGCTTGACAGGCGGCGTACGCCTATCTAGGCGCCGTACGGTGGCGTGCTCGTAATTTAGTTTAATTAAAGTAGTTCTTGTTGGAAAAGTAGACCTAAGTCCAAAAGGGTTTTGGACACTCATTGAATATAAATACAGACTGACGGAATTGTTCCCTGGTTGTTGATTTGATCAATTCCAAAGTCTTTCTTAGAGAGAGAAATCACACATTATATTCTTGGATTATTGTGATTGATTATTCCAAAATCATCAAGTCACAATAATAATTAGGAGCTTTGAAGAATCGTTCTTCATCATCGTTGATCAATCCGAAGACCTAGCAGTCAAGTTCAAGAAAGCGTTCTTGAAATCTGTTTGTTGTGTGGATCACCGATAGAGGGCGTTTACCTTAACGCTTAATCCAAGTTTTACATAACGATCTACAAGGGTTAGTTTCTTTCATCTTGTTATTATGAATTATTGTTCATAGCGGATCTAGGCTATTGGGTTATATTCATGTCTATCTTCCGCTGCGCATGATTGCACGAAACCCAACAGGGTGGTTCATGAGAACTGCTCGTTTGAGATTGATTGTGTCGCGACCCCGGACCCCGCGGGCCCCAGGACCGCGATCTGGACGTCGACTTCTAAAACCAAGACGGTGAAATACCGAAGTTAAAAATTCCATTTAACCCGAAAGGGGATGATCCGAAGTTACAAAACCAAGTTTTACAAATCATTTGAACAACAAAGTAAAACTAGTATAAACTCCACAAGTTTATACACTAAAGTTACAAAATACTCAAATCCTAATGACGTCAATGTTTGGTACAAATACCCCAAAATGGTTACACATTTACATAATGGAACCAACCTATAACAACCTTCCCAAAAATGGACGGATCCACACTCGACGTCCTCTTTCTCGTGATCAGCGAGACTAATCCTTAGCACCTGGGGGGGGGGGGTTAAGGAAAAACAAAGATAAAAGAAAAGGGGGTGAGATAAATCTCAATAAGTTACTAATGCAACTACATGACATGCTATGATGCAATAAGCAATAAACAATAATAATTATCACATAGCACGTAGCAATTATCATATATCAGATAGCAGCGGAAATAAACACATAACAAAGGATATAGCCAAGGTTTTCCAAACTGGTACATCCAAATAAAGGATTGCTGCGCAGCTTCAATAATCAACAAATCATCATCTTCATAATAGCATGAAAGCCGAAGAGAAAACCCCGGTACCGGAACCAATAACCATAACAGTATCACAAAGGACAAGGATCATGACACAAAGTCATACCCGCTAGCCAGATACATTCACAAAGGAACGCTGACTTATCCTTTCCAAGGCCAATCTGGAGAAGGGGTAAAGAAGGGGGCAAAACAATGGTCAACATTATAATGGACTTGGCTTTGCCATTATAATCTTTCCCATCGCCCAAACACACACAAAATACCAGCTGGACTTTCAAATAAATGCTAAGTAATAATAGTTTAGCATGAATGCACAACTTAAGGTTCCAAAGTAGGGAACCAATCAAATTAAGTTACCACAAAGGTAAACCAATCCAAACCGCACAACAAAAATGCCCAACATTACCAAAACGGTACTTAAATAAATTACACATCATATTTATTCATAAAAGAATCAAATCCACACATTAAAGTGTTCCACGGTGTTATCTTAAGTTAATTAGAGGCAATAAACCTAAACTAGTTAAGCCTTAACTCTTAAACCAAGCAAAAAGGTCAATTTCCTGGAACAGGGGCGGGCGGGCGCCTGGTATGGGGCAGGCGGGCGCTTGAACGGCCAGTAGGTTTGGTCATTAGAAAAGGGCATGTAGGCGGGCGCCTGGAAGGGGGGTCAGGCGGGCGCCTGGTCTACGGACTGGGAAGAAAACAGAGCTGGGTTTCTCCAAGTTCATACCAAAACAACCCTAAATCCTTACCATTCCCAAATCAACCAAAAACAAGACTCCCAACAAGCATACTAAGGTACCCAAACAACATTTAACTAAAAAGGGGATCTTAACAACACCCTTTAACAACCAAAACCAAGAATTAAACTCAACATTTATGATTTCACCATTTTTAACCAAAAGCTCCAATAAATTCAAAATAAATTCAAAACTCAATCAAACTTCAAATATAACACATCAAACATCACATGAACATGATATGAACATTTTAACATCAAAATGGGGGAAAAGTAACTTACTTGAAAAATCTCAAAGTTGACGGAATTCAATTCTTTTTGATTCAAAGCGATCCTAACGACGATCTAAACAAAGTTCACGTTTTAAGAAATGAGAGAAGATGAGAGGAAGAGGAAGGAAATTAAGAGAGAAGAAGAAGAAGAAAACTTACCCAAAAGCTTAGAGAGAGAGGGAGTTGTGCTGGGAGGAGGGATGGAGAAAGTGAGGGAGAAGGTGAGGGAGGTGAGGGGAGTAGGGGGAAATTATTTTGAAATGTTACAACTAGACCCCCTCCCCAAACTAACAAAATTACTTCCACTCCCGACTAACCATTAAGACTCAACACTTCCACACCAGCCTAAATGACTCGAATAAAATGCTAGGCACAAATATTATAGCACATAAAATGCACACGTAATTATTTAAATAAATAATACTTTAAATAATTAAATAAGCAAATAATTAAATAAAAATCATTTAATTACTAATAAAATAGAGCCTAAACTTCGGGTCATGACATTCACTCCCCCTTAAAGAAAATTCGACCCGAATTTTAACGAGACTCACCTTAAACGAAAAGCCACGGAAATTTCCTCTCGATCTCATCACGAAGCTCCCAAGTCGACTCCTCGATGTTATGATTCCTCCAAAGAACTCGAACCAACGCGATGCTCTTGTTCCTCAACTCTTGGACTTTAGAATCTAGAATCCGAACCGGTCGTTCCTCATAAGTCATATCGGGCTCAATATCTTCCGGTACCCTCGGTAACACGTGAGACGGATCATGAACATACTTCCGAAGCATAGAAACGTGGAAAACGTTGTGCAACCGGTCCAAAGATGGCGGTAACGCGAGTCGATACGCTAGAAGTCCAACCTTTCCCAAAACCTCAAACGGACCAATAAACCTCGGAGCCAATTTACCCTTCTTGCCGAACCTTCGGATACCCACCTTCGGAGACACCTTCAAGAATACCAAATCACCAACCTGAAAACTAAGATCTCGTCTTCGGTTGTCTGCGTAGCTCTTATGACGACTCTGGGCTGTCTTCAATCTATCCCGGATAGCTTTGACTTTCTCAACCGAATCCCGAAGCAAATCAATACCCAAGACTTTCGCTTCACCGACCTCGTCCCAACAAATAGGCGATCTACACTTCCTTCCATACAAGGCCTCAAACGGAGCCATCTCAATACTAGCCTGATAACTGTTGTTGTAGGAGAACTCCACTAACGGTAGGTGCGAATCCCAAGAATCGGAAAAGTCTATCGAACACGCTCGCAACATATCCTCCAAAGTCTGAATAGTCCTCTCGGATTGACCGTCGGTCTGGGGATGAAAAGCTGTACTGAATCGCAAATCTGTACCCAACGCTTCCTGAAACGCCTTCCAGAATCTAGAAGTAAACCTCGGGTCTCGATCTGACACAATACTAACCGGAACCCCATGCAATCTAACAATCTCATCGATATAAAGAGTCGCAAGCTTCTCCATCGAATATCTGATATCAATAGGCAAGAAATGGGCACTCTTGGTCAATCTATCCACTATTACCCAAACACTGTCATACTTCCTTCGGGTACGAGGCAGTCCCGTAACGAAATCCATAGTCACATGCTCCCATTTCCACTCGGGAATCTCTAACGGCTGAAGCAATCCCGCGGGTCTCTGATGCTCGGCTTTGACCTGCTGGCACGTTAAACACCTCGATACATACTCGGCTATTTCCCTCTTCATATTAATCCACCAAAATTGTTGCTTCAAATCTTGATACATCTTCGTACTGCCCGGATGAATAGTATACCTCGATTTGTGACCCTCATCAAGAACTCTCTGTTTAATTCCATCGACATCCGGAACACACAAACGACCACGGAAAGTCAACACTCCACTCGAGCTAATAGAAAAATCTTCGAAGTTCTTTTCCTTCAATTTACCCATTATTTTCACCAACTCGGGATCCTCCTTCTGAGCTTCCTTTATCCTCTGAACTAGGGTCGGAGACACCCTAATATTCGCAAAAATAGCCCCATGTCTCGATTCACGAGGAGACCAATCTCGAACATCCTCAAGCATTTTCCATTCACGGACCATCATCGAAGCCACGTAAGACTTTCTACTAATCGCATCGGCTACCACATTCGCCTTCCCCGGATGATAAGAAATCATACAATCATAATCCTTCAACAATTCCATCCATTGGCGCTGACGGTTGTTCAATTCTTTCTGGGAGAAAAGGTACTTTAAACTTTTGTGATCGGTAAAAATTTCAAACTTCGCCCCATAAAGATAGTGCTTCCACTTGTGCAACGCAAAGACTATAGCCGCTAACTCCATATCATGAGTCGGGTAATTCTGTTCACTAGGGGTCAACTTCCTCGAAGCATAAGCAATCACTTTCCCATTCTGCATCTACACACAACCCAAACCCTCTTTCGAAGCATCACTGTAAATCACTAGGCCATCGCTCCCATTAGGCAAAGTCAAGATCGGTGCAGTAGTCAACCTCTTCTTCAATTCCTCGAAACTCTTGTCACACTTCTCGGTCCACACAAACGGAACATTCTTCCGGGTCAACTGCGTCATCGAAGTAGCAATCCTCGAAAACCCTTCAATAAACCTCCGGTAGTAACCGGCTAAACCAAGAAAGCTTCTAATCTCTGTCACTGATTCGGGTCTCTTCCAATCCACTATGGCTTCAATCTTTGACAGGTCCACAGAAATCCCATCTTTCGAAATAACATGACCCAGAAATGACACCTTCTCGAGCCAAAATTCGCATTTACTGAACTTCGCAAATAATTTCTCCCTCGCAAGAATGGATAAAACTGTTCTCAAGTGCTGCTCGTGCTCCTCTCGAGATTTCGAATAAACAAGAATGTCGTCGATGAAAACCACCACGAACGAGTCAAGATAAGGATGGAAAACTCGGTTCATCAAATCCATAAATACGGCCGGCGCGTTAGTCAACCCAAACGGCATAACCAAGAACTCATAATGACCATACCGAGTGCGAAAAGCAGTCTTCGGAATATCCTCCGATCGAACCTTCAACTGATGGTACCCACTCCTCAAATCAAGCTTAGAAAACACAACGGACCCTTGGAGCTGATCAAACAAATCATCAATATGCGGTAGAGGATACTTATTCTTCACCGTAACCTGATTCAACTTCCGGTAATCGATACACAATCTCAAGGAACCGTCTTTCTTCCGCACAAACAAAACCGGTGCTCCCCACGGGGAAACACTAGGGCGGATAAACCCTCTATCAAGCAACTCTTGCAACTGAACCTTCAATTCCTTTAACTCTGCGGGAGCTAACCTATAAGGCGCTTTCGAAATCGGATCCATACCCGGCAAAAGGTCTATACAAAACTCAATCTCACGATCGGGAGGCATATCATACTCGGTAGAGAAAACATCGGGAAATTCCCGAACTACCCGAACACTATCAAAACTAGGGGATTCTTTCCTAGTATCAAGAACACTAGCCAAATACCCCTCACAACCACTATGCAATAATCTTCTCGCTTTTATAAAAGAAATTAAGCGAACCCTTCTACTCAGAGGACAAGCCTCAAACACAAATTTAGGCACATCGGGAATAGAAAAAGTAACAGTTTTCTTACGGCAGTCAACAGAAGCATGAAACTTGCTCAACCAATCCATACCCAAAATGACATCAAAGTCTTGGATAGGAAGAACTACCAAATCCGCACAAAGGACACGACCACAAATAACCACATCACAAGCACGAAAGACTCGATCGGAAATCAAGCATTCTCCTATAGGGGTCGACACCTCTAGCACGTACGGTAAGGACTCGAATGCAGCATTTAACATGGAAGCAAATTGCACAGAAATGTATGAATGAGATGATCCTGGATCTACTAACGCTCGCGCGCTCACATTAGACACAGAAACAATACCTCCAATAACGGATGGATCATCGGTAGCTTGTTGTTGATTCATGGCATAAGCCTTTCCTTGAACTTTGGGCTTTCCTGCGGCATCCCTTTTCTGACCTTGATTATAACCAACTCCTGACCCGGATGCTTGACCTCGGTACCTCGTGCACTCTCTCGCAAAGTGCCCCATTTCACCACAATTGGTGCACTTGCCTTGCTTTTTCCAACACCTATCCTCCGCATGGCCTACCTTCTGACAAAAGGTACAAGGCTTCCTCATTTGGCTCCCTTGATTCCCGGAAGTGGTACCCGGGTTCCTTGGGATCGGTTGCCCTCGGGACTGAGATTGTCCCCCAAAGTTACCTCGATTTTCGGAACGGTGCTGTGGCTTGCCTTGAGCTCCTTGCTTACTCGGGTTAGCTACCTCGGTTTTCCTTTTATGCTCCCCAATATCTTGCTCTATCAAATAGGCTCGGTCCACCGCATCTTGAAAAGTCACTATCCGTTGGGCAATAAGTTGAGTACGGATGGAGGTCTTCAATCCCCTAATAAATCTCATAGCCTTTTGTTCCTCGGTCCTCACCAAATAGTCACAATATCGAGCTAATTCTATGAACTTAGCCGAGTATTGTGCTATAGACAACACACCTTGCTCCAAGTTGAGTAGCTCGATCTCCTTTCGGTTTTGATCAACAACCGGAATGAAATGCTCTTTGAATTTGCGCACAAACAACTCCCACGCATACACCGTGTGAGTATCATCCCAAGTAGCTTTAACACCTTTCCACCAATGCTCGGCGGCACCCACAAGCTTGTAAGCCGCAAACCGGACCTTGTCCTCATCCGAACACCCAAATACGTCATAAATCTTCTCCATTGACTCAATCCATAACTCAGCTTTCCGAACATCGGGCTCCCCATCGAATTCAACCGGTTTCAACTTCAGAAATTGCTCCAATCCATAGCGGGGTGGAGCTTGTTCTAATCTCGGACCTTGATCATGGATGGCCTTCATGGCCGCCTCAAACATGCCTTGAAACATGGCACGGGCTTCTTCCCTTGTATCATTCTGGTTTGCATTACCGGAACTACTTTCACCACTCCTTCTACGAACCATTTTAACAAGTACCTGCATAAAACATCAACCATTAATCACTCCGCACACTACTACCCTCCTAGGTCATACTAATCCACCTAGACTTATACATAGAACTAATGCCATAGCTCTGATACCAACTGTCGCGACCCCGGACCCCGCGGGCCCCGGGACCGCGATCTGGACGTCGACTTCTAAAACCAAGACGGTGAAATACCGAAGTTAAAAATTCCATTTAACCCGAAAGGGGATGATCCGAAGTTACAAAACCAAGTTTTACAAATCATTTGAACAACAAAGTAAAACTAGTATAAACTCCACAAGTTTATACACTAAAGTTACAAAATACTCAAATCCTAATGACGTCAATGTTTGGTACAAATACCCCAAAATGGTTACACATTTACATAATGGAACCAACCTATAACAACCTTCCCAAAAATGGACGGATCCACACTAGACGTCCTCTTTCTCGTGATCAGCGAGACTAATCCTTAGCACCTGGGGGGGGTTAAGGAAAAACAAAGATAAAAGAAAAGGGGGTGAGATAAATCTCAATAAGTTACTAATGCAACTACATGACATGCTATGATGCAATAAGCAATAAACAATAATAATTATCACATAGCACGTAGCAATTATCATATATCAGATAGCAGCGGAAATAAACACATAACAAAGGATATAGCCAAGGTTTTCCAAACTGGTACATCCAAATAAAGGATTGCTGCGCAGCTTCAATAATCAACAAATCATCATCTTCATAATAGCATGAAAGCCGAAGAGAAAACCCCGGTACCGGAACCAATAACCATAACAGTGTCACAAAGGACAAGGATCATGACACAAAGTCATACCCGCTAGCCAGATACATTCACAAAGGAACGCTGACTTATCCTTTCCAAGGCCAATCTGGAGAAGGGGTAAAGAAGGGGGCAAAACAATGGTCAACATTATAATGGACTTGGCTTTGCCATTATAATCTTTCCCATCGCCCAAACACACACAAAATACCAGCTGGACTTTCAAATAAATGCTAAGTAATAATAGTTTAGCATGAATGCACAACTTAAGGTTCCAAAGTAGGGAACCAATCAAATTAAGTTACCACAAAGGTAAACCAATCCAAACCGCACAACAAAAATGCCCAACATTACCAAAACGGTACTTAAATAAATTACACATCATATTTATTCATAAAAGAATCAAATCCACACATTAAAGTGTTCCACGGTGTTATCTTAAGTTAATTAGAGGCAATAAACCTAAACTAGTTAAGCCTTAACTCTTAAACCAAGCAAAAAGGTCAATTTCCTGGAACAGGGGCGGGCGGGCGCCTGGTATGGGGCAGGCGGGCGCTTGAACGGCCAGTAGGTTTGGTCATTAGAAAAGGGCATGTAGGCGGGCGCCTGGAAGGGGGGTCAGGCGGGCGCCTGGTCTACGGACTGGGAAGAAAACAGAGCTGGGTTTCTCCAAGTTCATACCAAAACAACCCCAAATCCTTACCATTCCCAAATCAACCAAAAACAAGACTCCCAACAAGCATACTAAGGTACCCAAACAACATTTAACTAAAAAGGGGATCTTAACAACACCCTTTAACAACCAAAACCAAGAATTAAACTCAACATTTATGATTTCACCATTTTTAACCAAAAGCTCCAATAAATTCAAAATAAATTCAAAACTCAATCAAACTTCAAATATAACACATCAAACATCACATGAACATGATATGAACATTTTAACATCAAAATGGGGGAAAAGTAACTTACTTGAAAAATCTCAAAGTTGACGGAATTCAATTCTTTTTGATTCAACGCGATCCTAACGACGATCTAAACAAAGTTCACGTTTTAAGAAATGAGAGAAGATGAGAGGAAGAGGAAGGAAATTAAGAGAGAAGAAGAAGAAGAAAACTTACCCAAAAGCTTAGAGAGAGAGGGAGTTGTGCTGGGAGGAGGGATGGAGAAAGTGAGGGAGAAGGTGAGGGAGGTGAGGGGAGTAGGGGGAAATTATTTTGAAATGTTACAACTAGACCCCCTCCCCAAACTAACAAAATTACTTCCACTCCCGACTAACCATTAAGACTCAACACTTCCACACCAGCCTAAATGACTCGAATAAAATGCTAGGCACAAATATTATAGCACATAAAATGCACACGTAATTATTTAAATAAATAATACTTTAAATAATTAAATAAGCAAATAATTAAATAAAAATCATTTAATTACTAATAAAATAGAGCCTAAACTTCGGGTCGTGACAGATTGTCTCGCTTGTCGGAGCCTTGTCTTTCTTTTGAGCATTTTGGGGGTGACTACTCATTCCTAATCTACTGTCATTCATTTTTCATATTCTCGTTCTAACTAGTAGCATTTGGCTGAAGCCGCGGCTAAGAAGAAGAAACCTTCCTTCCGGCAACTGAAGAACTTAAATTTATCGATTTCCTCGGCCGTAGCTAAAGCTCAAACTCAAGTTCGCCAGGACGAACTGGAGAAAGGGACCCCTTCCTCTATCCCTCTCATCTCCACCGATGGAGAGAAAGAGAGAAATGTTGGTGGAGCTCTCAAGGCTCCTGCAGAGAAGAGAACCAGTCAGTCCCCCACTATGCCGCCGCCTTCCACGGAGAGATCTGAGGTGCCACCTAGGCCAAGCTTGGATATTTCCAAAAAGAGGGGTCATCTAAAGAAACGACCGAGCATGCCCCTCTTTCAAAAAGGGCGCCCCTCGTGCTCAGGCTAGTCGATCATATATAGAGGGTTTCAAGAGCATCGATGAAGTGGACGAGCTGGTAGACCGGCTCGGGAACGTGACCTTATTCAGGGGTCTAAATTTGCATGCCCGTAAAGTGTATAAGGTTAGATTCAGTCGCATTGTGCTTCGCCGAGCAGCTGACTTTGATCAATTGGAAGGGTATGTGAAGGAGAATCCTTCCTCTTCACATTACCGTGATCGTCTTGGCTTGATCCTCAGTGAGGTATGTGTTTTGACTTAGCCCTTGGTCTGGTCGTTTTAGTTAGATTTACCTGACGTAGCTTTAATTTTTGCTGATGGCGTCCCTCGGTCTCTTCCTCTCTCAGAACGGTGAGGAACTCGACGCTCGAGCTTGGGAAAAGGTGAATGGCTTGACAGAAAAAGAGAAAGAGCTCACTGCTCGTCTTGATAAGCTAGCTTCATCCCGTTCCAAGTGCACTGATCTGGAATGGTCTGTTTCTGAGAAGGATAAGGAGATAGGAGCAACTCGGTCCGAGTTGGAGAAGGATCGATTTAGGGTCACTCCGCTCGAGGAACAAGTTCAGCTAGCTGCGGGGCGCAATGTGGAAGTTCAGGGTCGTCTCCGTCAAGCTGAGGAGGAGATTGAGAAGCTTAAGGCTGAGGTTAAGGCAGATAAGTCGGTTCCTGTAGACGAGCAGGCTATTATTGACCGTTATGAGCTGACTGAGGCTTTTGATACCAAGGTGCTGACTAGGGCTATGCCTTATTTTGAGGCGGGCCATAGGCATGGTATCAGAGATGCCTATGGTCATGGCTACCTCCCCAACGACCCGAAAATCATTGCTGACTTGATCAAGCTTCCTCAATTCAATAAACAGGCAAGGGAGGTTCATTCTATGATCCCTTTCAACGAAGAGGAATTGGGACCGTTTGATGTGGAAGATGAAGAAGATGGTTTTCCGGTATAGGTGCGGCTTGAGCTATTGCCAGTGCACGTCGATACTGTTCTTGCTCGTCGGGCTGAGGAACGGGCTGAGGCCGTTAAGGTTGTTGAGGGGGAGGCAGCCAATAAAGGTGAAGGGACCCTTGAGGAGTCCCAGTAAATGTAGATTTTTCTTTAAAATGTAAGCCATCCGAGGTTGGCTATTGACCTCGTTATTGTAGACACCCCGCCTTGGACCGCTCACCCCGATTGCACACTTGATTTTGTGTTTCTCCCTCTTTTAAGTGTTTCCTGTTAGTTTCTGTTACTTTGGTTAAGTTCCAGACGGACTCCGTTAAGTCCCGGGGCTAAACTGAATAACAGTTCTAACTTTCTAGTCCATTCTGTCAAAAGCCGCTTCACAGAGTCGCGCGCCTCCACCCCTTGAGGCCAGACGCGGGCGCCTTCCGCCGCCTAGGTGGGATGCGCGCGCTTCTGGGGCGTGTCAGTTATAGCTTCTGCCCAAGAATCTCTCCCTTGCTCATTATACATGATTTTTCCCGGGAAAGATTTCATGGAGACTCCGTTTGGCTCCAAAAACAGTTACTTTTCAACTATAAAAACCCCTCCAATCCATCATTGGAGGGGGACTTGAAAAATCATCATTTTAGACCTTTACTCACTCTTTGCCTAGACCTTTCCTTTGGGATTTCTTCAACAAAAGTACTCAACCTCTTCTTCAAGGCTTGACAAGAGGTTCTCTTTTGAAGAATACTATAGGTAAATGTTTTAAGCACTTCTTTTCTTCTTCTTCTTCTTCTTCTTCTTCTTCTTCTTCTTCTTCTTCTTCTTCTTCTTCTTCTTCTTCTTCTTCTTCTTCTTCTTCTTCTTCTTCGATCAAATGTGCAATCACCCAAAACCATTTGGGACATGACACCAACGGTCCTTTCATTACATTGAATTGGCCTAGGAGTCATCTCCCTACATTTCAAACTCTAAAACCCCTTTTTATCATCATTTTAATAGGAAGAACACATTTATCTTAGAAGTGAATTATGAACAAACAAGACCGACTTTGCTCGGGCGAAATGGGTGTTTAAGTACTTCCCATTTCATAACCTAACCCCCGAACCCCTCATCTCAAAGAATCTCTGTTTTCGTAAATCAAACTTAGGCTCATAAACATTAGGTTTTCTTACGTTCCTCAAAAACGTGGGTGGCGACTCTAAAACACAATTAAACATCCTAGGTTAATTCACGCGCTCTAGCCAAGCCGCGGTTCCCCGGGTATCTACAGTGGCGACTCCGCTGGGGATATAGAGGGTTAAACTTGTGTTTCTGTTCATAATTCACTTTTCTGGGCATTCTGGAAATTGACATGGGAAGCGCGCGCCTCGGACCTTCATGGTCCTAAGCGCGCGCGTCCCGAGTCAAATTCCATAATCGCCCGCCTTCCATGTGTTGTTCCTATTCTTCCTATTATTTCGTGCTAACAAACACTGCAGGGGTTCCATCACACAATCAGGACCAGGGCAATCCCCTGAGTCCATAAGTTTCTGATAATCTGACAGGTGAGCCCAGAAGCGGGCGCCTCCCAGTTTCTATGCGCCAGTCGCGCGCTTCCCACAACACTAGCCCGAGGCGCGCGCTTCTGGGCCAATTTCCAGGGCAAGAACAGGTTTCAGTGACTGAACAGAACAGTGGGGTGTGGGCACAGTTGCCTGCATCAGAACAGAATTGAACCCTTGGACTGTTTATTTTTATGTTTTATTTACCGGTCACACGGGTGATTCGGGAGTTGTAATTTATTTGTGTATGTGTTCTTATCTTTTCTTTTCAAAAAAAAATAAAATAAAATTTTTTTGTCACGTGATAGACCTCACACTACGTGCACATTACTCCTATGAACTGCTCACTATCGAGTCGCACAAGTCCAACCCCAAACCCGTCGAGGCCCGTCCTAGAAAGTTTCAAGCTCCACTCGACCTTGGCTCTTTCGAAGCGGTAAACCTCAGCCCGTGGCGTAGTTCATGACTACATGCCGGGGGTGACCTTTAAGCCTCATATTCAAGCCGAGCACAAACCACACAATTCTAGTTAGGGTCTCACACTCCGTGACTCAAGTCGGTTTCCATGTACCGAGATTTCCCTAAACTATTGTCTTCAAATCATACATGCCAACTTGTTGAAACGGACGCAATAAAAATCCGTCCCCAAAAGTGGTTATTTTGGACGAAAATAAAAATCCGTCCCCGCATGTATGCTTTACTACATTAATTTAGTTTAATCCCGACACATGTAGGATTCACAAACGTGATGGAATCCGATAAGTATATGGGACCGCGAGATGGTCTATATACTAGTGTGACGATTCCATTATTTTCTTAGAAACCCCAAAAGGGACCCATTCCCTCCGACTTATAAAAAAAAAAGAGTCTTTTTTCTTATGTGGTTCGAGTCGTGTGCCCAACTGTGTTTACTCAACCTCTTCATGGACCGAAAGTGTGAACCGAGACTGACAAGGGCTACTTCTCCAATTATAGGTCCGATTGGTACTCTCCACATCTACAAAGATTCATCCAACAGGCTTGTCCGTGAACCGATCACTCCAACAGCTTCTACATCATCAATGGCCGGCGACTCCAACACCAACAACGCCATGACTCTCGAACAGCTTTCTGCCATGGTTCAAACACTCCAACAACAAGTCTCCACCCTTAACCAAGAGGCTCAAACCAAAGAAGCCTTGTGGCAAGCTCATGTCGACAGTCAAAGGGAGGCCCACGAGGCCGAAATTGACCAACTGAAAGCCAAGCTCCTCAAGATCTCCAAGAACAAAGGGGTTAATGACAATGAGGAATCCGAGTGGACCAATGGTTTGTTTGAAAGCCCATATGTCAGTGCCCGTACCAAAAAAGTGGGGGGACCAAGCACCGACAACAACGACCCCAAAATGGTCGATTCCATCATGGCCTACATTTATCAGAAATTTGACGGTCTCAACATGGGAAAAGGCTCCAACACAAGCCTTTATCAGTCATCCATCCTCATGAGCACGATGTCCGCTCTTCCCGACAAATTCAAGATGCCCGACATTAGCAAGTTTAAGGGCAACTCATGCCCGATGGCCCACATCGAGAATTACATTTGGGCTATGGTTCCGAATAAGGTCTCCCCAAAAGTTATGGCTCAATGCTTTCCTCTCACCCTCGAGGGGGCGGCCAAGGATTGGTATGCAACTCTCCCGCTCACTGTCCGTCTTGATTGGGATGCCGCTATGCTTGCCTTCAAGAATCAATATCAAGGCAACACCACTCACCGGCCCACAAGGAAAGAGCTCGAGAATACCACTCAAATAGACAACGAGTCCTTCATTGACTTCACAAGGATATGGAATGACAAGCTCTCTGAAATTGTTGAAAGGCCAAACACAAAAGAGCAAATGGACATCTTTCTCAAATGTCTCAAGATTGATCTCCGCACCCACCTAAGTGGGGCTTGCTACTCCGACTTCTCCCAAATGTATGAGGCGGGGGTACGCATGGATGACTTGCTCAAGGAGATTAAAAAGGCCACTCCTACCTACCGATACAAGGCCGCCTCTAGTTCAAACAAAGAGGCTTCTGTAAATGCCGTTACTACTGACAAGGGGAATTACAAGAAGGTTCCCCCACCACAAGGCAAGCGGTTCCAAAACGACCGCGTCTACACTCCTCTCAACGGCATGACCATCACCGATGCCTATGAAGCTCTAAAGGCCAAGGGACAAATCACCCCTCTTCAAGGGTACAAGCAACCACAACCGCTCCGTGCCAATCATGCTCACCACAAATGGTGTGACTACCATCAATGCACCGGCCACCTCACCGAGGATTGCTTCTCCATCCGAAACACCATCCAAGACCTCATAGACAAGAAGGAATTCATAATCCCTAATGAGGGTGGTGTCAATGTAATAGAGGTAGGAGAGTTTGAAGGAACCACTCATTCGATCCCAATTGTGAATGAGGGCTCCGATGATATGAATAAACTTGATAATTCTTGTTATGTTGTGACTTATGATGAGATTATGAGGGAAGTCTTAGAGAATAGGAAGAAGAAGCTACAAGGGACCGTGAACGTGCTCACTCGCAGTGGCCGAGTAACAACGAGCACAATCCCTCCCAATACTGCAGCAACCAGCACCTCTTCTCAAAGATCGCAAGCACACGACATACCCGAAGATCCTTTGTTAACACAACTCAAGAAGACGCAAGCCAACATATCCATCTGGGACCTTATTGCATCATCAAAGAAACACTGAGACCTCGTCATCAAGAACTTGGATGACACATCAGTCTCTCCCGACACGACACCCGAGGACCTCACAGCAATGATAGGTCACATTCACTTCGACAATGTCATCACTTTTGCCGACATGGACCTCCCGCCATTTGGGTCCGAACACAATGAAGCCATCTACCTCAAAGTAAGGGAAAGGGGGAGACCTATCTCAAGGGTTCTAGTAGACGGTGGCTCTGCACTCAACTTAATGCCTAGCCGAGTCATGGGCATACTAGGGCTCAAAAGCTCCGATTTACAACCCTCCGCACAAGTCATTAAAGGGTACGACAGCACTGCCCGTACAGTTATGGGAATGTTAGAAGTTGATATCGAATTTGGAAACATGATCATGTCCGTCCCATTCCAACTACTTGATGTCCCTGCTTCATTCAACTTACTTCTGGGCCGACCTTGGATCCACAGTTCCAACGCGGTGCCTTCCACTCTCCATCAGTGCGTCAAGATCAGAAACGGGGACGAGATAGTCACTATCATGGCTGAAAATGTCACCATCCACAGAAATGGGGGACAACCCGTTCACCAAGTCCAACACGGGATAGAAGATGCCACTCTCTCCGGCGTCAACACCATTGACAAAGAAGGGGGAAACAGACAGTGGGTCCCCAGCAATCCTAAAGTCCTCCGCATGATGAGGAACATGAATCACTTTCCCGGCCTCGGCCTAGGGTAACATCAACAAGGGATATTACACCCCGTGGAAGTTCCTTTTGTCAAGAACAAGTTTGGTCTGGGATACGAGCCTACCAAGGATGACTTGAAGTACGAGCAAGCAGTCAAGAATCAAAGGACCCAAGCTCGCAAAGAAGGTCGACGATATGAAATCCCCAACTTGAGGCCTTACCGCAACACACTAAACGGTTATTTTGTTCGCCAAGGGGAAGATGTTCCGTACATGATCTTTCCCGAACCGTGGGTTAACGACAAGGGCGTCAGAAAGCCCGGTCTTGAGATCTTCACCGACTATGAAATACCGGCACTAGAAAGGGAACCTACTCCAATGTCACCCCGAGAGTGGTGGGGCAAGAAAGTGACAATAGAATCCGAGGTAGAGATTACCGTGGGGGAAGAACTATCCGATCTAGCCTCCATGTTCGAAGAATTTGCCATCATGGACGATTGTCAAGTCAACGCCATCTCCGAAAATACAGAAATGGAGAGTCCATCTATTAGCAAGATTCAGCCAAGCTCCGAGCCAATCAACAACTGGTATTCAATGAAGGGGCCCATAGTATCCGAGGATTTCTTGATCTGAGAAATGGGTTGCATACCCCGCACATCAACAAAGGAAGAGCGGCTCACACTTACTTTCGAGTCCGAGAGTGTTTCTAATGCCCTCACCCAAGAAGATATGGAGGCAATAGCCGAGCGTGTGTTTCCTTTCTTTGCTAATGAAAAATTCGATATTTCTGAGTACCCCGAGATTGCAAACATCATAAATGATGAATTAACTAATAACGAACTTAATGAACAAGTTAATAACGATTCAAATTATGATGAAATAGACCACGAAAACATAACATACCTAAATGAACTAGCTCAACAGGTTCGTTGTCGTGGTGAAAATGGTCCAGGGGCTGATGAAGAATTGCATACTGTTAATCTGGGTACCGACGAAGAGCCAAAAGAAACGAAGATTGGCAGCTTCTTCAAGGGGGAAGACAAAGACAGGTTGACTGCACTGCTCAGAGAATTTGTGGATGTATTCGTATGGTCATACAAAGACATGCCGGGTTTGGACAGAAAGGTCGCAGAGCACAGAATTCCGATCAGAGAGGACGCCAAGCCAGTAAAGCAGAAGCTCAGAAAGATCAAGCCAGAATGGTCTCTACAAGTCAAAGAAGAGATTGAAAAGCTCCTCAGTGTGGGTTTCATCAAAGTCATTGAGTATCCAACTTGGCTAGCCAACATTGTGACAGTCAGAAAAGCAAACGGCAAGGTTCTAGTTTGTGTGGACTTCCGGGATTTGAACAAAGCTTCCCCGAAAGATGATTTTCCACTACCAAACATCGACATGCTCGTCGATTCAACTGCCAACTATGAAGTCCGCTCATTCGTGGACGGTTTTGCCGGTTACAATCAGATTCTCATGTCCGAAGAGGATCAACACAAGACAGCTTTCACAACTCCGTGGGGGACCTTCTGCTACACAGTCATGCCGTTCGGACTAAGGAACGCTGGGGCTACCTACCAGAGGGCTGTTACGGATCTATTCCACGATATGATTCATAAAGAGATCGAGGTCTATGTAGACGACATGATCATCCATTCAAAGGGAACCAACAGTCAACATTTGATCGACCTTCGCAAGTTCTTTGAAAGGCTTCGACAACACAACATGAGACTCAATCCCGCAAAGTGCACTTTTGGGGTCATCAGAGGGAAGGTTTTAGGTTACATGGTCATTGAAAGAGGAACTGAAGCCGATCCCTCCAAGATCAAGGCAATCATTGACATGCCTCCCCCAAAGACGCAGAAATAAATCAAAGGTTTCATGGGCAGACTCCAATACATCAGTCGGTTTGTGCACCAACTCACTTCCATGTGTGAGCCAATCTTCAAGCTACTAAAAAAGAATGTGGCTCTAGAATGGACCGATGCGTTCCAAGAAGCCTTCGACCAAGTGAAGCATTACTTGACATGCCCTCCAGTTTTGGTTCCACCACACGAAGAGAAGCCTCTCTTGCTCTATCTCACTGTCAATGATGAAGCCCTAGGGGCTATGTTAGCACAAGAACAGCGAGACTCCACAAAAGAGAATGCCATCTACTTTGTCAACCGACGGTTTCAAGGAGCTGAAAAGAACTACTCTGTCTTAGAGAAGTCTTGTGCTGCATTGGTTTGGGTTACTCAAAAGCTCAAGCATTACATGGAGGCCTTCCCAATCAAGTTGGTAGCAAAAGTGGACCCGCTCCGCTACATCTTCGAGAAGCCTTTCATGTCAACAAGAATAGCCAAATGGTATTTCATGCTCGCCGGCTATGATATCACTTACGTCACACTCAAATCCATCAAGGGGAAAGTGTTCAGTGATCAGCTTGCTGAATTTCCGTGTGATGAAGTGAAGGGGGAAGATATACAGTTCCCCGACGAGCATTTAATTTGCGCTACAACAGAGGAAAATAAGTGGCAACTTTTTTTCGATGGCGCAGCCAATTAGCATGGGTATGGCATAGGGATGTTACTTGTTGATCCAAAGGACATGTATACTCCAATTGCCATCCGCCTCGAATTTGAAGCCACTAACAACACCGCTGAGTACGAAGCTTGCATAGCGGGGCTCGAAGCAGCCCTCGAAAGAAATGTCACAAGTTTAGAAGTACTCAGTGATTCCTTGCTCATCATCAATCAGACATCCAGAAAATGGAAGATTCAAGACTGAACCCTGCAACGGTATGGTCAACATCTCGAGGAGTTGGTTGAACAATTTCAAGAGATCACCTTCAATTACCTGTCAAGGGACAAGAACCGTTTTGCTGATGCACTAGCCACCATCGCTTCACTGGTCGAAATGCCTGAGGGTAAAATGGTGAAGCCCTTCAAAATTTCCCGACGAAACAGTCCGGCATACTGCATGAGTATTGCGATCAACGAGGTCCAAACAAACTCCCCGTGGTACGCAGATATCATGAATTTCCTCAAGGATGGTACTTATCCCGAGAACAGCAATAAGAAGTCTCAAATGGCATTGCAAAGACTAGCCTCCCGATATGTACTGATTGGGGACAGAGTCTACAAAAGGCATCACGAGGGGATCAATCTCCTATGTGCAAATGAGACCGAAGCTCAAGAAATAATGCATGAGATCCACGAAGGTGAATGTGGGCCTCACATGAACGGGTTTATGTTGGCCAAGAAGATACTCCGCATGGGTTATTATTGGAGTACCATGGAAAGGGACTGCATCGAGAAAGTCAAGAGGTGCGCCAAATGCCAATTCCATGCCAATCTACAGCACGCTCCACCCTCACAGCTTTACAATATGACCACGCCTTGGCCTTTCTCTTGTTAGGGCATATAAATCATCGGCAAAGTTCACCCTACTGGAAGCAATGGACAATCTTTCGTCCTAGTAGCCGTGGACTATTTTACAAAATGGGTCGAAGCACAAGCTTACCGAGTTCTTAACGCCAAGAAAGTGGCCGAATTCGTAAAAACCCACATCATGTGCCGGTACGGCGTTCCTCATGAGATCATCTCAGACAATGGCTCTCACTTCGAGAAAGAGATGGACACACTCCTGGTAGAATACAAGATTACTAAGCATAAGTCATCTCCATACCGCCCTCAAGCAAACAGCGCAGTCGAGGCAGCTAATAAGACAATCGAGACCATTGTGAAGAAGATGGCCTCCACTGGAAGGGATTGGCCCGAAAAGTTACCTCTAGCATTATGGGGCTACCGCACGTCAATACGGACAGCGACTGGAGAAACTCCTTATGCACTGGTATATGGTTCCGAAGCTGTACTACCAATTGAGCTTGAAGTTCCATCCCTGCGGGTCCTCCTCGAGAACCAAGTCAATGAAGTCGATTGGATGCAAAGTCGACATGAACAGCTAGCCCTACTCGACGAGAAAAGGCTAAGGGCAATCGAACGTACGAGGGCCTATCAACAAAGAATGTCTAGGGCTTTCAACAAAAAGGTGAAGCCCCGAAACATCAGTGTGGGAGATTTGGTCCTAAGACAACACCCTCCTAATGCCATGAACCCCCTTGAAAAATGGGGACCCCGATGGATTGGTCCGTACGTAGTCAAGAAGATACTAAGCGGCGGTGCAGTCCGACTCGTGGACTTAGACGGAGATCAACTGCCAAAAGAAGTCAACCTCGACAAATTGAAGAGGTTTTACGTCTAATAAACGAAGACCATAAAAAAAAAAAAAAGCTCGCTAGGTTGAAAACCCGCAAGGGCGGCCTAGGCAAAAATTAGAGCACGTGTAAAAAAGAAGCCCGCTAGATTGAAAACCCGAAAGGGCGGTCTAGGCAAAAAACAGGGTGCACACAAAAAAAATTAAAAAAAATGGTCTTCGTTTGTTTGAACTACGGAGACCTGAGCCTCTACACTGGAGGAACGTAGGCAACCTTCGGGTGCGGTCTAAAACATAAACAAATACCCAAATCATTTCAAGTTAACGAGATGCAATTCACTAAAACATTCTTATCATTACAATGGAAATGTTGAGCTAATAAAAGACTTAAAACATTAAATCCTAACAAGTGGTCTATTTTAATTGCAATCTCTTGGGGGGTACTAGGGAAAATCTAATTTTCTCTTGACCTTTGAAGGACCACCCGAACGACCATCAATCCTACTCTTCTCGGGAGGCCTAGGGACACTGATGCGGACCGATATCTTCTGCGCAACCGAACGCCTCCGAGCATAAAAGTCATCCAAGGGAGTACCGAAAGGGTCGGTCAGAATATTGTTCACATCAGCAGCAGCTTCCTTGTACCTCAAAACACTGCTGGGCTCAAATTCCCTTCCTAGCAACTCCGCCCGAAGAGCATCTACCCAAGTAATGCCACGGTAGACGGTACCAAGCAAATGATCCAAGTAACTCTCGGGAAGAAAAATGCTGCCCCGATGCAATGGAGCGGAAGCCCAACGGTCGCGATCATCTCCCCAAGCCAACTGAAGCTCATTCGAGAAGTCCGGACCCATATAAGAAACTGGACGAAGTACCCCATTCCTCGGAAAAGGAATTATTTGCTGACGACCGAACTGTCTCAAAACCCGTTCTGGCTGGTAAAACGAAGAGTCCCTCAATCCGGGTAAAACCACATGCTAGAAACCGAAAGTCCACTCCACAAAAGGGCGAAGACCCCAAGGACACCACTCAACATCAGCTGTGAGACGAGAAGCAAAAAATCTCCTCCAACCCTCTTCGGTCAAATCCCTAATCAGCAACCGTCGCTTATGAACAGCAAAAGGAGAAAGGTCGCCATCCGCCGCATAAAGCCTGAAATGCTCCCAAAGCCATATGGTTAAAAGCAAGGGGCTTCCTCGTCGCATCTCGCCTGTACGGTGCAACTCGTCCAAACCATGCAAGGTCTTTCCTACAATAAGCAGAACTATGCTAAATCGCTGTCCTTTCGCCTGCAACACTATCTCAGCCAACTGCGCATCCGCAGTACCCAGAGGAGTGACAAACAAAACCTTGCTGAAAAGGCAGACAGCCATGGCATTTCTCTTAAAGGACTGAACCGCGACATATTCCGAATGCAAACTGAAGAACATCGGAAGCTCAGTTATGTCAACAGCGGTCCCGTGCATCATCTTCTTCACTTCTCTAACAGGGAGATTCAGAATGTCAACCCAAGAATATTCAACAGCGCGGTAATACTTGGGGACGGCAATCCGACCGGCCAAAGGCATACCCAAAATGGCCCTAAAATCATCAACGGTCGGCACCATTTCATTAGGCGAAAAGTTGAATGTATGGCTATCAAAATCCCAAAAGGCTGCAGCAGCCTTCAACAAGTCCCAATCCGGCTTCAATGTCCGCAAAGTGAAGAGAATTCGAAGCCCGAAATCTTTGATGAAGGCATTTTTGGGATGGGTCTTAAAAGAATACACGAAGGTCGACAAATCCTTCTCGTAACTCTTGACAACCTCGGCATCAAGACTAAAAAGGTTGGAGGCCATGGGAAAGAAGGTTATAAGCAAGATTGGGTAATAGAATGGTGTTCAAAAATGACAGAAAATGGCTGTTGGAATCGAATTGTCGACCAGAAGTTGATATTATAGCTGTTGGAGGATCTTTTGGTCAGCAAGTATCAGGCCCTGAATTTCGCCTCCCAGAGGAGCGTGCCTCCCGACACCGGTATAAAAGACGCGCGCGTCCCGTATCCAAGAGAGGAAGCGCCCGCGTCCCAGATGGAAGATGCTCCAGAAACAGCCCTTGTCAGTTCAAGAAGGAAGCCCAGGCACGTTCAAACGCCTTCCATCTACAGGAAAGATCAATCCCACCAAAAAGAGAAGCTCAAAACGACGACAGCAAACACCCAGCTGGGCACAGATTAATTTGGTCCGCCCTTAAGGCATGTCTAAAAACTGAAATAAGATAGAAACTCCCACTCAAAGTAGGGCGTCATTTACTTCTCAAAAGATCAGTTTTTACAATTCATCCCCAGCACAAAGCACTCCGCAGTCAACTGTACCCGCACCCCGTCAAAAGTCAAAGTCAAATAGTCAAAGTACGACTCACGATAACAACTTGGTCTGGGATGATCTACGGAATCACTGCTTCATCATCAAGCAAGATCTACATCCATTCAAAGCAAACGGTCCTCCGGGTCCCGCACTTCAGCAAACGGTCCTCCGGGTCCCGCAACTCCAGCAAACGGTCCTCCAGGTCCCGCACTCCAGCAAACGGTCCTCCGGGTCCCGTACTTCAGCAAACGGTCCTCCGGGTCCCGCAACTTCAGCAAATGGTCCTCCGGGTCCCGCAACTCCAGCAAACGGTCCTCCGGGTCCCGCACTCTAGCAAACGGTCCTCTGGGTCCCGCACTCCAGTAAACGGTCCTCCGGGTCCCGCACTTCAGCAAACGGTCCTCCGGGTCCCGCAACTTCAGAAAACGGTCCTCCGGGTCCTGCACTCCAGCAAACGGTCCTCCGGGTCCCGCACTTCAGCAAACGGATCTCGCTCTCAGCAAACAGGTCCCGCTTCCAGCAAACGGATCTCGCTCTTAGCAAACAGGTCCCGCTTTCAGCAAATGAATCTCGCTCTCAGCAAACAGGTCCCGCCTCCAGCAAACGGATCTCACTCTCAGCAAACAGGTCCCGCTTCCAGCAAACGGATCTCGCTCTCAACGAACAGATCCCGCTTCCAGCAAACGGATCTCGCTCTCAACGAACGGATCCCGCTTCCAGCAAACAGATCCCGCTTCCAGAAAACGGATCCCGCTATTGGCAAAGCCGCTCACACAGGGAGCGCACCCTTATCTCCCAAAGCCGCTCACATAGGGAGCGCACCCCTATCCTCCGCAATTTCAAATTCCTGTTTTTACCGAGTCTTTTCCTTTTCTTGGTGATGTCCTAGGAGGATGTCTGTCTTTCGTCGGTGCATTTGCTTCGCAATCCATGCCGCCGAGGGGCTCTGTAGACACCCCGCCTTGGACCGCTCACCCCGATTGCACACTTGATTTTGTGTTTCTCTCTCTTTTAAGTGTTTCCTGTTAGTTTCTGTTACTTTGGTTAAGTTCCAGACGGACTCCGTTAAGTCCCGGGGCTAAACTGAATAACAGTTCTAACTTTCTAGTCCATTCTGTCAAAAGTCGCTTCTCAGAGTCGCGCGCCTCCACCCCTTGAGGCCAGACACGCACACCTTCCACCGCCTAGGTGGGATGCGCGCGCTTCTGGGGCGTGTCAGTTACAGATTCTGACCAAGAATCTCTCCCTTGCTCATTATACATGATTTTGCCCGAAAAAGATTTATTGGAGACTCCGTTTGGCTCCAAAAACAGTCACTTTTCAACTATAAAAACCCCTCCAATCCATCATTGGAGGGGGACTTGAAAAATCATCATTTTAGACATTTACTCACTCTTTGCCTAGAGCTTTCCTTTGGGATTTCTTCAACAAAAGTACTCAACCTCTTCTTCAAGGCTTGACAAGAGGTTCTCTTTTTGAAGAATACTATAGGTAAATGTTTTAAGCACTTATTTTCTTCTTCTTCTTCTTCTTCTTCTTCTTCTTCTTCTTCTTCTTCTTCTTCTTCTTCTTCTTTGATCAAATGTGCAATCACCCAAAACCAAAAACCATTTGGGACATGACACCAACGGTCCTTTCATTACATTGAATTGGCCTAGGAGTCATCTCCCTACATTTCAAACTATAAAACCCCTTTTTATCATCATTTTAATAGGAAGAACACACTTATCTTAGAAAGTGAATTATGAACAAACAAGACCGACTTTGCTCGGGCGAAATGGGTGTTTAAGTACTTCCCATTTCGTAACCTAACCCCCGAACCCCTCATCCCAAAGAATCTCTGTTTTCGTAAATCAAACTTAGGCTCATAAACATTAGATTTTCTTACGTTCCTCAAAAACGTGGGTGGCGACTCTAAAACACAATTAGACATCCTAGGTTAATTAACACGCTCTAGCCAAGCCGCGGTTCCCCGAGGTATCTACAGTTATATATATGATCGTTTATGTTTCCAACGTCTGAAGTTTTGTGTCTGGAATTGTTTGTAATGTATGGTTCATTTGATGTCAGTGTCTCATTCTTTCTCTGCTCGTTCGAGATGAGATTAAGGTTTTCTTGTTCAAGACAAGAATTAGCTCGTTCCAGACGAGATCAAGGATTGCTTGTTCAAGACAAGACTTAGCTCGTTCCAGACGAGATTAAGGAATGCTTGTTCAAGACAAGACTTAGCTCGTTCCAAACAAGATTAAGGTGTGCTTGTTCAAGACAAGACTGAGCTCGCTCAAGACTAGATCAAGGATTGCTTGTTCAAGACGACTTTTCTCATCCAAGATGACTTTGCTCGTCCAAGATGAAATTAAGGTGTGCTTGTTCTAGACGAGACTGAGCTCGTTCAAGACAAGATCAAGGATTGCTTGTTCTAGACAAGACTTAGCTCATTCAAAACGAGATTAAGGTGTGCTTGTTCAAGACAAGACTGAGCTCATTCAAGACGAGATCAAGGATTGCTTGTTCAAGACAAGACTTAGCTCGTTTAAGACGAGATTAAGGTGTACTTGTTCAAGACAAGATTGAGCTCGTTCAAGACGAGATCAAGGATTGCTTGTTCTAGACAAGACTTAGCTCGTTCAAGACGAGATTAATGTGTGCTTGTTCAAGACAAGACTGAGCTCGTTCAAAATGAGATCAAGGATTGCTTGTTCTAGACAATAGTTAGCTCGTTCAAGATGAGATTAAGGTGTGCTTGTTCATGACAAGAATGAGCTCGTTCAAGACGAGATCAAGGATTGCTTGTTCAAGACAAGACTTAACAAATTGACATTCATGGTGACAAATGAATTCCAGTGCAATTTTATTATATAACCGAGTCGATACAAGGAGTCGTGTTTGCAGAACAGTGGTCAAGTGCTCGAAAAGAGGTATCCTTGGAAAACATAAAGTTTAAAAATGAGGAAATCTAATGGTAATATTGACACAGGTTGTTAGAATGCCATGGGTTCTTGAGGTCCTTCCCTTTAAGGGTCCTTACCATGTAAGTCTCATCACGAATAATCTTTGTCACGACGAAGGGGCCTTCCCAGTTTGGGGAGAGCTTGTTTTGCTGAGTTTTGTAGATACCCCGGGAGAGCCCACTACTTGGCTAGAGCGGTGGAAAGATCCTAGGATGTCTAACTTATTTTAATTGTAGAGTTGCCACATATGTTATTGAGGGAACATAAGAAAAACCTAAAGAAATAGCCTATTTTTTATATACAAAACCAGAGATTCGGGAAGAGAAGGGTTCGGGGGTTAGGTGACGGAGTGGGAAGTAGTTAAACACCCACTCCGCCCCGCTTACGCGGGTCTTGCTACTATTGGTGTTCTAATGCTAAATGTCCTTATTTTAATATGAGAAAAGTGCTAACAATTTAATGTAAAGAAAAGGTAAATAAAAGGGAAATAAAAGAGAATTGTTTTATTGATTAATTTATTCTAAATATTACATATCAAACAATTACATAAAGAAATGAATGGTGAATTAAAATGGTGTTTAGAATGTTGGAATGTAACCTTGACCAAACTTCAATAGTGAAGTGGCCTTTTGGTTGAATTCCGTTTTATGGAGATTGCATACTTATTAAAAGAGATGAGAGATGAAGAAAGCAAATAGAGAGTCTTGATAAAGAGAAGTTATAAAATTAAGACTTTAGAAGAAGAAAGTGAGCATTGTACCTTGTGCTTGAATGGGGGAAGAGCCAAAGTTGTCTATAGTAATCACCTTTTGAAAATGAACTTTTGTGTTTTTAGAGTATTCTTGAGTCAAAAATCCTTCCTCCCTTTCCATGGTGGAATGAAGAGGTTTATATAGGTGTTAGGGAAGTGTTTGTGGTCACAAAAATGGCCCTTCCCCGGATCAAGCCAAGGCATAATGGCCTTGGGGGTTACAAATCAGAAAAGGAGGGAAATTTGGCAAAATCTGGGATTCTCGAGGTGGGAAGCGCTCACATCCCACCCCCCCATGGGAGGCGCATGCCTCTCACAAAGGAGGGAAAAGGCGCGCACGTCCTGCCTTAAGAAAATCCATATTTTAGTCCAAAAGTTAACCCCGTATGCAGTTAAGCCCTGAAACTAAAGAAATCAGTCAGAAACTTCACAAACACCATGAAAGTCAACAAAAACAAGGTAAACAAAGACTCAAAGTTGACCTTGTCACTTAGTCAAGTCCAAGACTAACGGAGTAAGCCAGGAACTTAACGGAAAGTAACAAAAGTTAACGAAAAGTAACAAAACTTAACAGAAAAGAGGAAGACGGAGAATGTGTATGCAATCGGGACATGAGAGGTCCAAGGCGGGGTGTCTACAGAGCCCCTCGGTGACGTGGATTGCAAAGTAAAATGCGTCGACGAAAGAACAAAAACAACCGCCGAGGACATCGAGAAAAGAAAATAAAGACTCGATAGAAAGCTGGAATTATTGAAATTGCAAGGGATAGAAATGCGCTCCCTGTATGAGCGACTTTTGCTGATAGAGGGGGTACGGTAGTATGAAATGGCCCACCGTGGCCAAGGCTTAAAGTCCGTATAGAGGACTGGCTGGATCCGAGAACCCGTCTGCCTGCTTAAAGTCCGTATAGAGGACTGGCTGACTCCGTATAGAGGACCCGTTTGCAGCTTTAAAGTCCGTATAGAGGACTGGCTGACTCCGTAAAGAGGACCCGTTTACCGCTTTAAAGTCCGTATAGAGGACTGGCTGACTCCGTAAAGAGGACCCGTTTGCCGCTTTAAAGTCCGTATAGAGGTCTGGCTGACTCCGTATAGAGGACCCGTTTGCCGCTTTAAAGTCCGTATAGAGGACTGGCTGAATCCGTATAGAGGACCCGTTTGCCGCTTTAAAGTCCGTATAGAGGACTGGCTGACTCCGTATAGAGGACCCGTTTGCCGCTTTAAAGTCCGTATAGAGGACTGGCTGACTCCGTATAGAGGACCCGTTTGCCGCTTTAAAGTCCGTATAGAGGACTGGCTGACTCCGTATAGAGGACCCGTTTGCCGCTAGCTGAGTCCGTATAGAGGACCCATTTGCCGCTTTAAAGTCCGTATAGAGGACTGGATTGAAGAAGAGTTGGCGATTTCGGTGGTTCACCATGGACCAAATTGTTGTTTGGATCCGCATCTGCTGTGTGATTGTACCTGGTATGTGTGTGTTTTGCAGATACATGTGCTTGTGTGAGAGTGTGAAATTGTGCTTGTGGTGCTTTGTGATTTGAAAAGCAAATTTGCATGAGAGAGATTTTTAAAAGATGGAGAAATTGCTTTTGTGTGTGATGTGATTTGAAAGGATCTTTTGATGAATGATGTTCATACCTTCACTTACTACGGCCGCTTGATTTGGGATGGATTTCTGATGCCGTGGCTTTGATGAAGGATGTCGACACTTTTGATGAAGATGAGTCGCTTGTACTTTGATGGAGTGTCGGTGAGATGATATTCTGAATGATGGGTTGGCCGTGCCAAAAGGCTGCCTACGTATCCCTTGAAAGGAATCAGACCAGCGTAGTTCAAGGATGATGGAGAACGCTGGGGAAGAAGCTAGGAGAAAAATGAAACACATACTTTTACGCAAGTAAGGAGACAAAGAAAAAGAAAGAAAATAATTTTTTTTTTCAGTTCGTGGGTGAACCATTTTAACCATTGTGTGTTTGTAAAGCCAACCCAAGATCAAATCATGTTCGGTCGAAGTCCGGATTGCCTTGTTGAATTCTGTCGCTGTTGCCATTGTGCCCAACGAAGATTGATGTCTAGCCCCAGGAGATTTGCCGATTTTGGGGCTCCAAAGGATTTTGATGTCGAGGTACAAAGGGATTGTTGATCGTGAAGCCCCTAGAGCACCTTTGATGCCATATTTGGAGTGACTTGCATAGCCCCAAGATAAATCAGCTCTTGGTCCACTCAAATGAATCGCCTTTTGTTGTTGATGTGAGCAAGCCCCAAGCTTCGAGAGATTGCTAAAACCCAAATGTCATGTACTTGTTGTTTGCGAGCTTCAAGATGGTGGAATGTGAAGACCTTTTGATGTAAAGCCCCAAATTATCTTAGAATCGGCTCGACATTATATTGAGAGCGGATGATAGAGATATCCTTCTTACTCTTACTGGGGAGATGAATGGCCTCATTGTGGTCGGTACCCAAATGGCTGAGGGCTTATGTCAAAAGATGCAGTAATGCCTTGTGGTGCCGTCGAGATCGCGGACGGTAAGGTCTTGGTGTGACAAGATCCCAAATGGATATGCTTGCTTGAGTCTTCTTGTGTTGAACTAATAATGGATCTTCGGATGCAACTCGTGCGGATGCAACTTGTGCTTTTGATCTCAGAGAAGAGGGTGCTGAATTGCAGAAACATTGGGATTGGCCATGGTATTTCCCGCTATAACCCTATTTTGATAGAGTTTAGCATATTGAATCTTTTCCTTTTCTCTAAGATTTCCTTCATAATCTCATCATAAGTCACAAGATGAGAATCATCAAATTCATAACATCGGAGCCCTCCTTTCAAACCAAAAGACCTTTGACGTGAAGTACTAAGATACCCTTGAAGCTTGAACGCTTTCATGGAGCCGTAAGACTACTCCCCAAATTGTATTGCTCGGGTATCATCCCCCAAAAAGATTGTCAATTGCAAAGCCTCAATATTGCCCTTTGCTCGGATTACTGTAATGCCGTAGCCCAAAAGATAATAGATTGCGAAGCCCCTTGAGACCTTTGGTGCCAAAGTAATTGAGGAAGCTTCCAATGTTGCACATGACTTTGCTAGGGCCATTATTGTGAGGTGAAGTGAATTGCTTCTTTCTGAGGGAGAGTTTCAAACTCGAGTATAGCCCCTAGAGTGCCACCATTGATTACAAGTAGGGCAAGAAAGGCATATCCTTGATTGGAGGAACAGGCACGAGCACACATGATAAGAAGGCTTTTTGTCATTCTTTGAGAGACTTTGAGGATAGTCTCATACATCTTTCTTGAGCATAGCCCCTAGGGCTAATTATCTGTCAAATGAAGCCAAAAGAAGCCAAAAGAAGCTCTCGTTCTTGAGTCTCATAGCCCCTAGGGCGTCATCATTGGTAAAGCAAAGCAAGAGACTCGTCCTCGTGTAGGGGCACAAGCATAAGAGGACATGGCAAGAGCTACTCCATTTCTCGGGAAGATTTTCGGCATACTGTAAGGGCACATGCTTGGAGAAGCTTGAAAACTGAGTCACGCGTTGTTGTCATTTGCTGCCCAAACCAATTGACTCACTAGGGACCATTTGTGCAACCTCGTACCCCTCAATGATGGGCTCGTTCTCGGATGGATCTTGGTTACCACGGGGATTCTTTCTTATGAACCCAATACTGCACATTGTTGGAGAAAAACTCTTACTTCAATAACCCCAAACAACCTTTGATCGTGCCATGTGTTGTCAAACTTTTTGCAATTCCCAAAGTTGACTCGGTGGTGAATTGACTTGCTGAGGATATTCAATATAGAACTTGTCTTCTTTAGAGGCTGGGGATCTCCATTTCTCTTTCCCTTCTCTCTCTCACTTTCTCATTTTTTTATGACGCACCCTATTTTTTTCCTAGACCGCCCTTTTGGGTTTTCAATCTAGCGGGCATCTCTTTTGCGTCTTCAATTTTTTTTTGACTCAATTGATGAGGAAGTGTGCATTGACTCTAGCTGAGGATGAGAGACATGTGATTTTGTGGTGAAGACCTTTTGTCACTAATGATGAGTGACATTGACTTGACTAGGGAAGTGGTCCCTAGTATTGACATGTATTTTTTTTGAATGACTTACGAAGGTAAGTAAGTCATTAAGAGAGAAGAGAAGGAAAGCCCCAATTTGATTGCAAGAAACTGGGAGTATCGTTGAAAGAAAAGAAGCCCCTAGACTCGACAAGGAACGTGAAATGATTTCAAATCTAGGAAAGTTGTTCAATCTTGAGGTGATTAATTCATTGGTAAATGACTCGTACAAAGATGTCTTGACAAGTTCGAGATGAAGGCCGATCACCATAACGCACTAGGGCTAAACATATCTTCTATTTTGCATGAGACCGGACCAGCAGGTTGCCTACGTTCCTCCAGTGTAGAGGCTCAGGTCACCGTAGTTCTGTAGATACCCCGGGGGTCCACGGCTTGGCTAGAGCGGTGAGTTATCCTAGGATGTCTAACTTGTTTTTAGAGTCGCCACCTATGTTTTGAGGAACATAAGAAAAACCTATTGATAATAGCCTAAGTTTGATTACGAAAACAGAGATTCTTTGTTTTGAGGCTCGGGGGTTAGATTACGAGATGGGAAGTACCGAAACACCCATCTCGCCCAACTAAAGTTGGTCTTGCTTGATCAAAATCTACATAAATGGTAATGTTCTTCTTCTTCTTCTTTAAATCATAAAAAGGGGTTTAAAATAGAGTTTGGAATGTAGGAGATAACTCCTTAACCAACCTCAATGAGATGAGGTGATCATTAGAGTCATGTCCCAAAATGATTTGGGTGATTGCACTTTGATAAAACAAAAAGAAAGAGAAAAGAGATGAAGTCGAGAAGAGGGAGGAAATGGTTTTTACCTAGTCTTCGAGAGACTTCAAACACTTCTTGATGAATGCCTTTGGAAATGCCTTGAAGGTAAGAAATTTGGCTTCTTTGTAAGATTAGAGTAAAAGATCCAAGGTCCAAGGTCTAAGGTTTTTGGTCTTTGAAAATGGAGGTAAAGAGAGGTTTTTATAGGTGAAAGAGAGGTGTTTTTGGTGCCAAAACTCAGTCACCAAGAAATTCTTCCCGGGCAAAATCCTGTAAATTGAGCAAGGGAGAGAATCCTGGCCAGAAATCTGTAACTGACGCCCAGAGGCGCGCGCTTCCTGCTTTGGGGGCGGGAGGCGAGCGCGCCTGGCTCCTCCTGTCGGAGGCGCGCGACTCAGAGAAGGCAATTTTGACAGAATGGTCTAGAAAGTCAGCCTTGTTATTCAGTTTAGTCCCTGGACTTAACGAAGTCAGTCAGGTACTTAACGGAAGTGACAGAAACTAACGAGAAACACTTAAAATGGGGAGAAACACAAAATCAAATGTGCAATCGGGGTGAGCGGTTCAAGGCGGGGTGTCTACAGAGCCCCTCGGCGACGTGGATTGCAAAGCAAAACGCGTCGACGAAAGTTAAAAACACCCGCCGAGGACATCACCTAGAAAAAGCAAAGACTCGATGAAAGCAGGAATTTGAAATTGCGAGAGATAGTGGTGCGCTCCCTGTGTGAGCGGCTTTTGTTGATAGAGGGGGTAGCATGATCCGTTAGGTGAACCTGCCGGCTGAATGTTTTGAATGAGGCCGTTAGTGAACCTTTTGAACGAGGCCGTTGGTGAACCTTTGGAGAGGCCGTTAGTGAACCTTTGCAGACGAATCCGTTAGTGAAATCCGTTGATGAGGCCGTTAGTGAACCTTTGAAGAGGCCGTTAGTGAACCTTTGGGGACGAATCCATTAGTGAGATCCGTTGATGAGGCCGTTAGTGAACCTTTGAGGATGAATCCATTAGTGAAATCCGTTGATGAGGCCGTTAGTGAACCTTTGGAGAGGCCGTTAGTGAACCTTTGAAGAGGCCGTTAGTGAACCTTTGGGGAAGAATCCGTTAGTGAAATCCGTTGATGAGGCCGTTAGTGAACCTTTGGGGACGAATCCGTTAGTGAAATCCGTTGATGAGGCCGTTAGTGAACCTTTGAGGACGAATCCGTTAGTGAAATCCGTTGATGAGGCCGTTAGTGAACCTTTGGAGAGGTCATTAGTGAACCTTTGAAGAGGCTGTTAGTGAACCTTTGAGGACGAATCCGTTAGTGAAATCCGTTGATGAGGCCGTTAGTGAACCTTTCGAGAGGCCGTTAGTGAACCTTTGCAGACGAATCCGTTAGTGAAATCCGTTGATGAGGCCGTTAGTGAACCTTTGAAGAGGCCGTTAGTGAACCTTTGGGGACGAATCCGTTAGTGAAATCCATTGATGAGGCCGTTAGTGAACCTTTGAGGACGAATCCGTTAGTGAAATCCGTTGATGAGGCCGTTAGTGAACCTTTGGAGAGGCCGTTAGTGAACCTTTGAAGAGGCCGTTAGTGAACCTTTGAAGAGGCCGTTAGTGAACCTTTGAAGAGGTCGTTAGTGAACCTTTGGAGACGAATCCGTTAGTGAAATCCGTTGATGAAGTATTGCTTTGGAGTCTCGTGCCACTTGGAGTCACACTTGACTTTTTGAATTGTGGGGTGTGGGCACAGTTGACCGCGACCAGAAAAATGTTCCTGCTGGGGATGAAATGTTGAGATTGACCCTTGAGGGGGGTGTGTCACCCGTGACAGAACTTAGGGAGTTTGGAATCTGGAGGAGGACAGCCTACTTTTGAGTGGGAGTTTCTATCCTATTTCCAATTTTTGACATGCCTTAAGGGCGGACCAGAAGAAGGTGTGCCCAACTGGGTGTCCGAGGACAGGGGCCGTATCTTTATGTGGGCTTGGGACGCGCGCGCATTTCAGACTGCTGGCGGGTGGCGCGCGCGTCTGGGAGGCGGAATTCCGGGCTTGACATTTGCTGGCCAAAAGAAACCCCAACAGCTATAATATCATCTTCTGTTCGACCACTTGATTCTCACAGCTCCTTTCTGCCATTTTTGAACATCATATTATTGCTCAACTTTGCTTGTGATCAACATTTTCCATGGCTTCTAATTCTTTTGTTCTTGATGCCAAGGTTGTTAGTGGTTATGAAAAGGACTTGGGTACTTTTGTGTATTCTTTCAAGACCCATCCCAAGAAGGCCTTCATTAAAGACTTCGGGTTCCGTGTTCTTTTCACTTTGCGGACGTTGAAGCCGGATTGGGATTTGTTGAGAGCTGCCGCGGCTTTCTGGGATTGTGACAGCCATACCTTCAACTTTTCAGCTAATGAAATGGTGCCGACTGTTGATGATTTCGGGGCCATTCTTGGCATGCCTTTGGCCGGTCGGATTGCCATCCCCAAATATCACCGTGGTGCCATTGACTCTTGGGTTGAGTTACTGAATCTCCCTGTTGAGGATGTGAGGGAGATGTTGCACGGTACTGTTATTGACAAAACTGAGTTGCCGATGTTCTTCAGTTTACACTCGGAGGACCCGGTGGTTTAATCTTTCAAAAGGAATGCCATGGCCGCTTGTCTCTTTAGTGAAATA
This sequence comes from Campanula takesimana, assembly GCA_026119855.1. Lineage (NCBI taxonomy): Eukaryota > Viridiplantae > Streptophyta > Magnoliopsida > Asterales > Campanulaceae > Campanula > Campanula takesimana. The sequence continues at coordinate 1,694,974 of JAOWBW010000004.1, forward strand.
CTGTTTGTTACACCCTTCGGGACTGCGGATGTGCAGTTGGCTGAGATTATTTTGCAAGCCAAGGAGCAACAATTTAGTGTAATCCCTCTTATTGTAGGGGAGACGTTGCACGGCCTTGATTAGTTACATAGGACGGGCAAGATGTGTCGGGGAAGCCCTTTGCTCTTGACCATATGGCTCCGAGAACACTTCAAGATTTATTCCTCGGATGGTGATTTGTCTCCCTTTGTTGTTCATAGGAGGAAGCTGTTGATTCGGGATTTATCTGAAGATGGTTGCAAGGAACTCTTTGCCTCTCGGGTAACTGTCGATATTGAGTGGTGCCCTCCTTCTTGGGGTCTTCGTCCTTTTGTGGAATGGACTCCTGGTTTTCAGCACGTGGTTGTACCCAGCTTGAGAGATTCTTCATTTTACCAGCCAGAGCGGGTTCTGCGGCAGTTCGGTCGCCAACAGATAATTCCTTTTCCGAGGGGCGGAATGCTTCGTCCAGTTGCTTACATGGGTCCGGACTTCTCGAGTGAGCTTCAGTCGGCTTGGGGAGATGATCGCGACCGCTGGGCTTTTGCCCCTTTGCATCGGGGGAGTGTCTTCCTTCCCGAGATCTACTTGGATTATTTGTTTGGCACCCTTTACCGTGGCGTCACTTGGGTCGATGTGCTTCGTGCTGAGTTGTTGGGAAAGGGTTTTGAGCCTAGCAGCGCTTTGAGATATAGGGAGGCCGCTGCTGATTCGAGTAACATTCTTGCTGACCCTTTTGGCACTCCTTTGGATGACTTTTACACCAAGAGACGTGCCGCAACACAGAGGGTTTCGGTGCGTATTAGTGCTCCTCCGTTATCCAAGAAGAAAAGGATTGAGAGCCGATCGGGTGGTCCTTTGAAGGCTAAGAGAAAATTGGATTTTTCTTAGTTCCCTAAGAGATTGCAGTTAGAGCACTTTGTTTTAGGATTTAATATTTTGATGTCTCTTGTTGCTCAATAAATCCGTTGTAATGATTTGAATGATTCATTGAATGAATAAAAATTGCATTTTGTTATTTGAAGTGAATTGGGTATTTTTGATATGTTTTAGACCGCACCCGAAGGTTGCCTACGTTCCTCCAGTTGGGAGGCTCAGGTCTCCGTAGTTCAAACAAACAAAGACCTTTTTTTTTCTGGTGTACACCTTGTTTTTTGCCTAGACCGCCCTTTCGGGTTTTCAATCTAGCGGGCTTCTTTTTTTGCACGTGCTCTAATTTTTACCTAGGCCGCCCTTGCGGGTTTTCAACCTAGCGAGCGATTTTTTTTTTTTTTTTTAAATGGTCTTAGTTTATTAAGCGTAGAACCTCTTGAGCTTGTCGAGGTTGACCTCCTTTGGCAGCTGGTCACCATCTAAATCCACAAGCCGGACTGCACCACCGCTTAGTATCTTTTTGACCACGTACGGACCGATTCATCGGGGTCCCCATTTCCCCAGGGGATTCATGGCATTAGGAGGATGTTGTCTTAAGACCAAATCTCCTACGTTGATGTTTCGAGGCTTCACTTTTTTGTTGAAAGCTCTTGCCATCCTTTGCTGATACGCCCTTGTGCGTTCGAGTGCTCTTAGCCTTTTCTCGTCGAGTAAGGCTAGCTGTTCATATCGACTTTGCATCCAGTTGACCTCGTTGACTTGATTCTCGAGGAGGACCCGTAGAGATGGGACTTCAAGTTCGATTGGGAGTACGGCATCAGAACCATAGACTAACGCATAAGGAGTTTCTCCCGTTGCTGACCGTTTTGATGTGCGGTAGCCCCATAATGCCAATGGTAGCTTCTCGGGCCAATCCCTTCCTGTTGAAGCCATTTTCTTGACGATGGTCTCGATGGTCTTAGTTGCTGCTTCGACCGCGCCATTTGCTTGGGGACGGTAAGGAGATGATTTGGGCTTGGTGATCTTGTATTCTACCAAAAGTGCATCCATTTCCTTCTCAAAGTGAGAGCCGTTGTCGGAAATGATTTCATGAGGCACGCCGTATCGGCACATGATATTAATATTTACAAATTCAGCCACTTTCTTGGCATTGAGGGTCCGATAGGCTTGTGCTTCGACCCACTTTGTGAAGTAGTCGACGGCCACTAGGACGAATGACTGCCCATTGCTTCCGGTAGGATGGACTTTACCGATGATGTCTATCCCCCAACAAGAGAAAGGCCAAGGTGTGACCATGTTGTAAAGCTGCGAGGGTGGAGCATGCTGCAGATTAGCATGGAATTGGCATTTGGCACACCTTTTGACTTTCTCGATACAGTCTTGTTCCATAGTGCTCCAATAGTAACCAATGCGGAGTATCTTCTTGACTAGCATAAACCCATTCATGTGGGGTCCACACTCTCCTTCGTGCACTTGACACATTATCTCTTGAGCTTCGGCCTCATTGGCGCATAAGAGATTGATCCCGTCGTGGTGCCTTTTATAGACTCGGTCCCCAATCAGTACGTACCGAGAGGCTAGCCTTTGCAGAGCCGCTTGAGACTTCTTATTGCTATTCTCGGGATAAATGCCATCTTTGAGGAGATTCATGATATCCGAATACCACGGAGGGTTTGTTTGAACTTCGTTGATCTCGATATTCATTCAGTATGCCGGACACTTCCTTCGGGCAATTTTGAAAGGCTTCACCATTTTTCCTTTGGGCATTTCGACTAATAAAGCTATGGTGGCCAGTGTATCGGCGAAGCGATTTTTATCCCTTGGTAGGTAGTTGAAAGTGATCTCTTGGAATTGTTCAACCAGTTCTTCAAGGTGCTGACCATACTGTTGGAGAGTCGGGTCTTGGGTTCGCCATTTACCCGATTGCTGATTGATAAGGAGCAAAGAGTCGCCGAATACTTCTAGTTCCGTGACGTTTCTTTCGAGAGCTGCTTCGAGCCCTGCTATGCATGCTTCGTACTCGGCAATGTTGTTGGTAGCTTCGAATTCCAGGCAGATGGCAATGGGAGTGTAGATGTCTTTTGGATCAACAAGCAATATTCCTATACCAAAGCCGTGTTTATTGGCGGCGCCATCGAAAAAAAGTTGCCACTTATTTTCCTCGGTTGCAGTATAAATTAAATGCTCGTCGGGGAACTGTACGTCTTCCCCCTTCACTTCGTCACACGGTAATTCGGCAAGCTGGTCACTGAACACTTTCCCCCTGACGGATTTTAGTGTGACGTAAGTGATATCGTAGCCGGCGAGCATGAAGTACCATTTGGCTATTCTTGTTGACATGAAAGGCTTCTCGAAGATGTAGTGGAGCGGGTCCACCTTTGCTACTAGCTTGATCGGAAAAGTTTCCATATAGTGCTTGAGCTTTTGAGTGACCCAAACCAATGCTGCACATGACTTTTCTAAGACAGAGTAGTTCTTTTTGCCCCCTTGGAATCGGCGACTGACAAAATAAATGGCGTTCTCCTTTGTGGACTCTCGTTGCTCTTGTGCTAACATAGCCCCTAGGGCTTCATCATTAACAGTGAGATAGAGCAAAAGAGGCTTCTCCTTGTGCGGCGGAACTAGGACAGGAGGGCATGTCAAGTAATGCTTCACTTGGTCGAAGGCTTCTTGGCACGCGTCGGTCCATTCTAGAGCCACATTCTTCTTGAGTAGCTTGAAGATTGGCTCGCACATGGAAGTGAGTTGGTGCACAAACCAACTGATGTACTACAGTCTGCCCATGAAACCTTTGATCTCTTTCTGTGTCTTTGGAGGAGGCATGTCAATGATTGCCTTGATTTTGGAGGGGTCTACTTCAATTCCCCTTTCAGTGACCATATAACCAAGGACTTTGCCTCGGATAACCCCGAACGTGCACTTTGCAGGGTTGAGCCTCATCTTGTGTTGACGAAGCCTTTCGAAGAACTTGCGGAGATCGATTAAATGTTGACCATCGGTCCCTTTGGAGTGAATGATCATGTCGTCCACATAGACCTCGATTTCTCTGTGAATCATATCGTGGAACAAGTCTGTCACGGCTCTTTGGTAGGAAGCCCCAGCGTTTCTTAACCCAAATGGAATGACTGTGTAGCAAAAGGTACCCCACGGTGTTGTGAAGGCTGTCTTATGTTGATCTTCTTCGGCCATGAGAATCTGATTGTATCCGGCGAACCCATCCACGAAGGAGCGAACCTCATAGGCAGCAGTGGAGTCGACCAGCATGTCGATGTTAGGGAGTGGAAAATCATCCTTTGGGGAAGCTTTGTTCAAATCTCGGAAGTCCACGCAAACTCGAACCTTGCCGTTTGCTTTTCTGACTGTCACGATGTTGGCTAACCATGTCGGATACTTGATAACCTTGATGAAACCCACACTGAGGAGCTTCTCAATCTCTTCCTTGACTTGCAGAGACCATTCTGGCTTGATCTTTCTGAGCTTCTGCTTTACTGGCTTGTCATCTTCTCTGATTGGAATCCTGTGCTCCGCTACCTTTCTGTCCAAACCCGGCATGTCTTTGTACGACCATGCGAACACATCCACGAACTCCCGTAGTAGTTCAGTCAATCTGTCTCTGTCGTCCCCCTTGAAGAAGCTTCCGATCTTAGTTTCTCTTGGCTCTTCTTCGGTACCCAGATTAACAACATGCAATTCTTCGTCAGCCTCTGGACCATTCTCACCACGACTATGGACTTGTTGAGCAAGTTCATTTAAGTATGTTGTGTTTTCTTGGTCTATTTCATCATAATTTGAATCGTTATTAACTTGTTCGTTAAGTTCATTATTAGTTAATTCATCATTTATGATGTTTGCAATCTCAGGGTACTCAGAAATATCAAATTTTTCATTAGCAAAGAAAGGAAACACACGCTCGGCTATGGCCTCTAAATCCTCTTGGGTGAGGGTATTAGAGACACTCTCGGACTCGAACGTAAGTGTGAGCCGCTCTTCCTTTGTTTCTGTGCGGGGTATGCAACCCATTTCTTGGACTAAGAATTATTCGGATACCACGGGCCCTTTTGTTGAATACCAATTATTGATCGGCTCGGAGCTTGGCGGGATCTCACTGATAGTCTCATTCATGATGACGGTGTCGTGGATGGCGTTAACTTGGCATTCATTCATTATGGCAAGCTCTTCGAACATGGAGGCTAAATCTGTCAGTTCTTCCCCCACGATGATTTCTGTCTCGGACTCTATAGTCACCTTCCTTCCCCACCATTCACGGGGCGACATGGGAGTCGGTTCCCTTTCGGATTTCTGGATCTCACAATCGGAGAAGATTTCGAGACTGGGCTTTTTGACACCCTTATTGTTAACCCATGGCTCGGGAAAGATCATGTATGGAACGTCTTCCCCTTGGCGGACAAAATAACCATTCAACGTCTTGCGGTAAGGCCTTAGATTAGGGACCTCATAACGACGACCTTCTTTACGAGCTCGGGCCTTTTCATTCTTGGTCGCTTGCTCTTGTTTCAAGTCCTCTCTGGAAGGCTCGTACCCCAAACCAAATGTGTTCTTGACAAATGGGACTTGAATAGGATGTAGGATTCCTTGTTGATATTTCCCTAGGCCTAAACCAGGGAAGTAGTCCATATTCCTCATCATGCGGAGGACTTTGTGATTGCTGGGGGTCCATGATCCGTTTCCCCTTCTTTGTCAATGGCGTTGATTGAGACGCCGGAGAGAGTGGAGTCTGGTAAACCATGCTGAACTTGGTGGACGGGCTCACCTTTTCTGTGGATAGTGACGTTTTCGGCCATGACGGTCACTATTTCATCACCATTTCGGATCTTGACACATTGAGGGAGAGTTGACGGGACGGAATTAGAACTGTGAATCCATGGTCGACCCAAAAGCAAGTTGAACGAGGCCGGGATGTCAAGCACTTGGAATGGAACGGACATGACCATGCTCCCAAACTCAATGTCTATTTCGATCATGCCCATGACTGTACGGGCGGTGCTGTCATAACCTCGGATTACTTGAGTAGAGGGCTTCAAATCGGAATCCTTAAGCCCCAGTATGCCCATGATTCTGCTAGGCATGAGGTTGAGTGCGGAACCACCGTCCACTAAGACTCTTGAGATGGGCCTCCCCCTTGCTCGTACCTTGAGGTAAATAGCCTCGTTGTGATCGGAACCAAATGGTGGAAGGTCCATATCGGCAAAGGTGATGACGTTGCCAAAATGAATGTGACCGATCATTGCCGTGAGGTCCTCGGGAGTAGTATCGGGAGAAACTGATGTATCATCGAGATTGCGGATGACAAGATCTCGGTGTTTCTTTGAGGATGCAATGAGGTCCCAAATAGAGATGTTGGCTTGAGTTTTCTTGAGTTGGACAAGTAGAGGATCTTCGGGAGTGTCGCGAGCTTGCGGCCTTTGAGAAGAGGAGCTCGGTGCGGAAGTGGAAGGGTTGCTTGCTATGACTCGACCAGATCGAGTTAGCATGTTGACGTTCCCATCTTGCTTCCTTTTCCTATTCTCTAGTACTTCCCTCATTACCTCATCGTAAGTTACAACATAACAAGAATTGTCAAGTTTATTCATAACATTGGGGCCCCCATTCACAATTGGGATTGAATGGGTGGTCCCCTCGAGTTCTCCTATCTCTATTACATTGACATGTTCGCCATTAGTCACTACCAATTCTTTCTTATCTATGAGATCTTGAATGACATTGCGGAGAACGAAGCAATCCTCGGTGGTGTGGCCACTATATTGGTGGTAGCCACAATATTTGTGGTGAGCATGATTGGGGTGGACCGTCTTGGGTTGGTACCCTTGTACGGGAGTGACTTGACCCTTTGCTTTGAGGACTTCAAACACTTCGGTTTGAGTCATGCCTTGGAGAGGCGTATAGACACGGTCATTTCGGGACTTCTTCCCTTGAGGTGGAGGAACCTTTTTGTAATTCCCCTTATCGATAGTGACGGCGTTGACCGAGGCCTCTTTTGTGGAGTTGGAAGCGGCCTTGTATCGGTAAGTAGGAGTGGTCTTCTTAATCTCCTTGAGCAAGTCATCCATGCGTACCCCCGCCTCATACATTTGGGAGAAGTCGGAGTAGCAAGCCCCACTTAGGTGGGTGCGTGTTGGGTTTCGTAGTAACATGCGCAGCGGAATTTAGCATTTAAAATTTTGAAACCCAAAGCCATAGATCCGTTCATATGATTAAATCAAATACAACATGAGAATAAAGGAATAAACTAACCCTTGATGGCTATCAAATTCTCTTGGTCTTTGGTGGAGGTTTGAAGATTTGATCACGATCACAAAGCTTGAACACGAACTTTGAAGATGATGTTTTTCACCCTCTAGCGGTATCCACACTTCGAACGAATATCAAATGAACTTCTTTGATCTTGGTTGCTAGACCAAATTATGAAACACTTTTTCACAATCAAAAGAACTATATGGAATTTATTTTGTGTATTATTTTGTTCCTCAACCAAGAATGTCTTAAAACAAAATAAACCCTCTCTCAAACTCTTTGAGACTCACAAAATCATTAGCTTAGAGTGCTGGCCGAATTTGGTCTTTTATACACAAGTATGACCTATTCCAAATAGGAAACTTGTGTCAAAATCCGTCCAAAATTCGTTTCCTAATCAAATTAGGAATCTGCCACCCGACAGTACTGTGCGGCCGCCCAAAAGCCTCTGTGCGGTCGCACAACTATCTGAAACAAAACTGGTACAAAAACTGAGCTAAGTGTGCGGCCGCCCAGTCCATACTGTGCGGTCGCCCACTTCCCCAGAATATCCAGAATTTCCAAAATTCCAATGTAGTCCTTTTAAAGATTCGTTCTATTGTGTGTGACCCTCTAGGATTATACTAAGTTGGCAATGGGTTCAAACATGAAACCATAAGATATGATTAGGTTCTAGCAAACCGTCATACCTACCCAAATAGTATAACTAGATACAAGTTCGCATTCCTTTAGAATATGTCATAATCCCTTTGTCCACGATGTCATTGAACACAAGTCATGGTCAAACGGTCAACTTGTTTTGTTCAATACTTTCTCGATTCTGAATATGTTGATAATCCAAATGACATTTATCCAATCAATTCATTTGAGTCCGGCCGAACATTTCATCAACATCATTCCTACGAGAGGCCCAAGCTTGACATCTCTCCGAAGAGGGACAAATCCATTTAGCTTATTATTCTTCCCTACGTGAATTCGATTATGCCAATCATACCCTTTATAACTACTCGGTTAAAAGTAGCGTTTGAATATGTCAAACAAAATGTTCATCAAGTGGAAGACTATAATAACTTCATGTCTAAGGATTCAAATGACATAACTAATATGAGATATATGTATGACATAGACCATGACATAAATCTCATAGAGCGGGTCATGTCCAGTACCTTGTTCCAAACAAGTACCCATAAATCTAACATGATCATCCCATGATCATTTAGCCTTTATACTAGTGCTTAACAAGTGCTAGGGACGGAGATTATTATAAGTAAACATGAACAACAATAATAATCAAAACATCTCTTTATTGATATGAAATAAATGATAACAATTACAACGTTTATTAAACGTGCCTAGGGCACCACTACCAACAATCTCCCACTTGCCCTAGGCCCAATCTCCCATGTATCTAATACCCATGGACCTAACATGACCATCATGTTTAGCTTGTGGAAGTCCCTTTGTTAGCGGGTCCGCAACATTGTCATCAGTAGGTACTCTGCATATATTTACGTCTGCCCTATCAACGATATCTCGAATGATATGAAAGCGCCTAAGTATGTGTTTGGATTTCTGATGTGCTCTTGGTTCCTTTGCTAGAGCAATAGCACCATTATTATCGCAATAAAGGTCTATTGGATTAGCAATACTAGGAACCACTTCAAGTTCAGTTATGAACTTCTTAATCCAAACAGCTTCCTTTGCAGCATCCGATGCAGCAATATACTCAGCTTCTGTTGTAGAATCAGCGGTTGTACTTTGCTTGGAACTCTTCCAGCTTACAGCTCCACCATTTAACATAAACACAAAACCCGATTGCGATCGGCTATCATCTTTGTCAGTTTGGAAGCTTGCATCCGTGTAAGCATTTACAACGAGATCATCTTCCATTCCTCCATAGACCAAAAACGAGTCTTTAGTCCTTCTCAAGTACTTAAGAATCGCTTTTACGGCTATCCAGTGATTTTCGCCAGGGTCGGATTGGTATCTGCTTGTCATGCTCAAAGCATAAGACACATCCGGCCTAGTACAAATCATGGCATACATGATGGACCCAATTGCCGAAGCATATGGAACATCATTCATTTTCTCACGCTCATATTTTGTCTTAGGACATTGAGTCTTGCTTAGAGAAACTCCATGTAACACGGGCAAGGTTCCTCTCTTAGAATTTTCCATACGGAATCTTCTAATGACCTTGTCAATGTATGTACTTTGGGTTAAACCAAGTAGCCTCCTTGATCTATCTCTATAGATCTTAATGCCAAGAATATATGCGGCTTCACCCATATCTTTCATTGCGAAGCACTTTCCTAACCAAGTCTTTACAGACTGAAGTGTAGGAATGTCGTTTCCAATGAGTAATATGTCATCCACGTATAAAATAAGGAATAGCACTATGCTCCCACTAATCTTCTTGTATACACAAGGCTCATCTTCGTTCTTGATGAATCCAAACTCTTTGACCGATTCATCAAAACGGAGATTCCAACTCCTTGAAGCTTGCTTCAATCCATAGATGGATCTTTGCAATTTGCATACCTTAGAATCTTGTTCAAAACCTTCTGGTTGTGTCATATACACATCCTCTTGGAGTTTTCCATTCAGGAAAGCGGTTTTGACGTCCATCTGCCATATTTCATAGTCATGATATGCGGCAATGGCAAGCAAAATTCTTATAGACTTGATCATTGCTACGGGTGAAAAGGTCTCATCATAGTCAATACCATGAACTTGCCTATAACCCTTCGCTACAAGCCAAGCTTTGTAAGTATGCACCTTCCCATCCATGTCAGTCTTCTTCTTGAAGACCCATTTGCATCCTATGGTTTTTACACCTTCGGGCGCATCAATCAAATTCCAAACTTGATTGTCTTGCATGGATTGCAATTCGGATTCCATGGCTCCAAGCCACTTGTCCGAATCAGGAGAAGACATCGCCTCTTGGTAGGTTAACGGTTCATCATTCTCAATGATTTCTACCTCATTACTATCCGTTACGAGAAATCCATATCTCTCGGGCTCGGATCGTAACCTACTAGATCTGCGAGATGCTTGTGTATTTTGAACAGGTTCCACAACTCCTTGTGGTTCTTGTTCTTGTTCCACTATTGGTTCAATGTTATTTTCTGGGTCTCGAATTTCTTCAAGATTTATTTTACTCCCACTGATTTCTTTGGAGAGAAACTCTTTCTCTAAAAGACACCAGTTCGGGCAACAAACACTTTGTTGTCCTCTCGGTTGTAAAAGTAATATCCTTTAGTTTCCTTAGGATATCCCACGAAAATACATTTATCAGATTTGTGTGCAAGTTTGTCTGAGATAAGTCTTTTGACAAAAACTTCACAACCCCAAATCTTCATGAAAGATAGACAAGGCTTCTTTCCGCTCCACATCTCATATGGAGTCTTTTGAACCGATTTAGTTGGAATACGATTTAGTGTGAAAGCAGCGGTTTCTAGAGCGTAACCCCAAAAGGATATTGGAAGATCAACTTGACTCATCATTGATCGAACCATGTCTAACAAAGTCCGATTCCTCCTCTCGGACACACCATTCCATTGTGGTGTTCCGGGTGGAGTCAATTGTGAAACTATTCCACAATTCTTTAGATGATCATCAAATTCTTGACTCAAGTATTCTCCACCTCGATCTGATCGAAGTGCCTTTATACTTTTGCCAAGTTGTTTTTCTATTTCATTTTGAAATATTCTAAATATCTCGAATGCTTCACTTTTATGTTTCATTAGGTAAACATACCCAAATCTACTATAATCATCAGTGAAGGTTATAAAGTATTGAAATCCTCCCCTAGCATTGCTACTTAATGGTCCGCATACATCGGAATGTATCAACCCCAATAAGTCGCTTGCCCTTTCACCCAACTTGGTAAAAGGTGTCCTAGTCATTTTTCCAAGAAGACACGACTCACAAGTATCATATGACTCGAGGTCACATGAACCTAAAAGTCCATCCCCATGGAGTTTTGAGATACGCTTCTCATTAATATGACCAAGACGGCAATGCCATAAATAGGTATGATTTACATCATTAGGTTTAGATTTCTTATTTACATGATAGACATTATTTTCATTCTTGACATCCAAGATATAAAGGCCATTATATGAATTAGCAATACCATAAAGCACATCATTTAAATAAATAGAAAATTTCTTATTCTCAATAAGAAACTTAAAACCTTCATTATCCAAACAAAAAATTGAAATAATATTTCTGCTTAAATCCGGAACATAATAACAATTGTTCAAAATAAGAATTAATCCGGAAGGTAAAGTGACTTCATAAGTCCCTACGGCTAATGCAGCAACTCTTGCTCCATTCCCCACGCGTAGATCTACTTCACCTTCTTTAAGCAGTCTCCTATTCTTTAATCCCTGCACATTTAGACAAATGTGAGAACCACATCCGGTATCCAATACCCAAGAATCAGTGGTAGAAAGGAGAATATCTATCATATAGATACCTGAAGTCGACGCAGCCTTGCTGCTCTTCTTCTTCTTTTGCTCTTCCAAGAAAGCCTTGCAATTACGTTTCCAATGACCAATTTCTTGACAATGGAAACAGATTGCATCCTTTTGTGAATCAGGTTTTGCCTCAGAAGCCTTGACAACCTTTGCCTTGCTTATTTTGGGTTTGACATTTTTCTTACCCTTTCCTCTGGCACTAGCCTTCTTCCCATCATGAACCAAGAGCACGGGAGAACCTTTCTCCACAATTTTTATCTCTGCAATTTTGAGCATCCCATGCAACTCAGAGAGATTCTTATCCATTCCATGCATGTTATAATTCATTACAAACTGATTATAACTTTTAGGCAATAAATTAAGAATGAGATCCGTGGCTAGCTCCAATGGGATTGGATAGCCAAGTTTCTCAAGGTGTTCTACATAACCTTTCATTTTAAGAAAGTGAGGACTCACTTGTTTCCCTTCATTCATTTTACTAGTAGTGAATGCAACAATGGTCTTGTACCTCTCTTGCCTAGCTTGCTCTTGAAACATGGTTCCCAACTCCACGCCTATCTCATAGGCTTCCAAATGTTCCAAACTTTGTTGGAGTTTTGAACACATAGCAGCAAGCATGAGACAACTTACATCTCTAGAATCATTACGATGTTTCTTGTAATTGTCTCTTTCTGCCCTAGGGGCAGTAGGCGGTGGTTCAGCATGGAGAGGCCCATCGAGAATGTACAACTTATCTTCTTGCCTAAGAACGATTCTTATGCTACGGATCCAATCCATAAAGTTGGTACCATTCTCTTCGAGCTTATCCTTCTCAAGGATCGATCGCAACGACATTGATTGAGTGTTATTAGTCATTATCTACAAATATGCAAAAATTTCCAAAATTTAATAAGTACCGTTTTTCATTAAAGAGATAAATAATGTATTTTAAAACAAAATACTCCCACCAAATTATACAACCTTCTTTATACATCCAATGTATAGTATAATTTAAATGGGTTGAGATCCCGCTTTAATCTAATTTTGAGTACGCTTTGGCGCACCGCTCAAAATTAAATCAATTAGGTAGACAACTCTTGTCAATCATATCTCATATGACTCTCAGTTCTTTTCATGAGATTCTTTAAGAAATCCAATTTCAGAAAGCATGTTAAATCTCATCTTTGCCTTAAGCCCAAAACTGTTTTGACGCTTAATTAAGTCCAACCATTTTAAACGCATAGGAAGCTCTTATTCACTCATCTTGCTCAAGCATGAATAAAGTCAATGCACCTCGCTTTGGCGAGCCCACATAAAATTACTCATGTATAAACAAGTGCTTTAATCATGGCATGGCAAAAGGACTTAAAACTTTCTTTGAAGGTTCATCATATATAGCATATAACACATTTATGAGCACATAATATAAACATGTTACACATCAAGTTTAGCCACTAAATTAATCTCCATTAATTTAAGCATGGTATTTATGTGTCATTAGTTTCTCTATAATTATGAGGATGAGACTATTTCAACTTCGGTTATTATTTCCAATTCAAGACAACAAGAAGTGCGGTCGAACTAAGCCATTAGGCAACCACAATCCCGCACTAATTCAAGAAACCAAGAAAGTAGTCCATGTGGCCGAAACTAAGCAATAGATGGTCTCGATGAACGTAGGCCAATTGCATTCACAATTCCACATGGATCTCCAATCATTGAATCAAGAACTTTGTTTCTCAATTTTAGCAATTATGAACTCTTCATAATTCTAACTTCGTTTTATCTTTGAAACTTTGATTGCGATCAATTTTGGGAAACACAATCTCGATGAACGCAGATTAGCCATCCAAAACTTGAACCAATCTAGGAATCACAAGACTAAAACAAATAAGAAAATCAAACCCCAAAATCCATACACAAACCAACTACCAAAAACCCATTCCAGATCAGCAAGTCTGGACTGGTTCTGTTACTGGTTCTGTTGAATCTTTCGAAAAATTCCAGATTCTGGTTTTCAACCAAAATCAGACCTTCTGATCCCCTTGTGCGGCCGCCCAAAAACCATTGTGCGGTCGCCCAAAACTGTGCGGCCGCCCAAGGCGTCTTGTGCGGTCGCCCAAGGCGTCTTGTACGGTCGCCCAGTGCCATCAGAATGTGCAGAATTTTCAAGTTCGAAAATTTTGTCTCAAAATCGTTTTTCCCCGATTATTAAAACTTTGATCCAATCAAAAATTAATAATCAACAATTCTGAATCCATCATAATTTATTTATTGCGATTGAATCGTGCGATTAAAGTTGCAAAACAATAAACCACATAAAATCACATAACACATAAACGTCATATATTCCAATATTCACATCATGCAAGGCACATAAACCATTTATATACACATAACATGATCTAGGTATTGAAATAATCAACATGAACGGGGCTCTGATACCACTGTTGGGTTTCGTAGTAACATGCGCAGCGGAATTTAGCATTTAAAATTTTGAAACCCAAAGCCATAGATCCGTTCATATGATTAAATCAAATACAACATGAGAATAAAGGAATAAACTAACCCTTGATGGCTATCAAATTCTCTTGGTCTTTGGTGGAGGTTTGAAGATTTGATCACGATCACAAAGCTTGAACACGAACTTTGAAGATGATGTTTTTCACCCTCTAGCGGTATCCACACTTCGAACGAATATCAAATGAGCTTCTTTGATCTTGGTTGCTAGACCAAATTATGAAACACTTTTTCACAATCAAAAGAACTATATGGAATTTATTTTGTGTATTATTTTGTTCTCCAACCAAGAATGTCTTAGAACAAAATAAACCCTCTCTCAAACTCTTTGAGACTCACAAAATCATTAGCTTAGAGTGCTGGCCGAATTTGGTCTTTTATACACAAGTATGACCTATTCCAAATAGGAAACTTGTGTCAAAATCCGTCCAAAATTCGTTTCCTAATCAAATTAGGAATCTGCCACCCGACAGTACTGTGCGGCCGCCCAAAAGCCTCTGTGCGGTCGCACAACTATCTGAAACAAAACTGGTACAAAAACTGAGCTAAGTGTGCGGCCGCCCAGTCCATACTGTGCGGTCGCCCACTTCCCCAGAATGTCCAGAATTTCCAAAATTCCAATGTAGTCCTTTTAAAGATTCGTTCTATTGTGTGTGACCCTCTAGGATTATACTAAGTTGGCAATGGGTTCAAACATGAAACCATAAGATATGATTAGGTTCTAGCAAACCGTCATACCTACCCAAATAGTATAACTAGATACAAGTTCGCATTCCTTTAGAATATGTCATAATCCCTTTGTCCACGATGTCATTGAACACAAGTCATGGTCAAACGGTCAACTTGTTTTGTTCAATACTTTCTCGATTCCGAATATGTTGATAATCCAAATGACATTGATCCAATCAATTCATTTGAGTCTGGCCGAACATTTCATCAACATCATTCCTACGAGAGGCCCAAGCTTGACATCTCTCCGAAGAGGGACAAATCCATTTAGCTTATTATTCTTCCCTACGTGAATTCGATTATGCCAATCATACCCTTTATAACTACTCGGTTAAAAGTAGCGTTTGAATATGTCAAACAAAATGTTCATCAAGTGGAAGACTATAATAACTTCATGTCTAAGGATTCAAATGACATAACTAATATGAGATATATGTATGACATAGACCATGACATAAATCTCATAGAGCGGGTCATGTCCAGTACCTTGTTCCAAACAAGTACCCATAAATCTAACATGATCATCCCATGATCATTTAGCCTTTATACTAGTGCTTAACAAGTGCTAGGGACGGAGATTATTATAAGTAAACATGAACAACAATAATAATCAAAACATCTCTTTATTGATATGAAATAAATGATAACAATTACAACGTTTATTAAACGTGCCTAGGGCACCACTACCAACAGTGCGGAGATCAATCTTGAGACACTTGAGAAAGATGTCCATTTACTCTTTTGTGCTCGGCCTCTCAACAATTTCAGAGAGTTTGTCATTCCATCTCCTTGTGAAGTCAATAAAGGACTCGTTGTCTCTTTGAGTAGTGTTCTCTAGCTCTTTCCTTGTGGGCCGGTGAGTGGTGTTGCCTTGGTATTGGTTCTTAAAGGCAAGCATGGCGGAGTCCCAATCAAGATGGACAGTGAGTGGGAGAGTAGCATACCAATCTTTTGCCGCCCCCTCACGAGTGAGAGGAAAGCATTGAGCCATCACCTTGGGGGAGACCTTCTTCGGAACCATTGCCCAAATATAAGTCTCAATGTGAGCCATAGGACAAGAGTTACCCTTGAATTTGCTTATGTCGGGCATCTTGAACTTATCGGGAAGAGCGGCCATAGTACTCATGAGGATGGAGGATTGATAAAGGCTTGTGTCGGAGCCTTTCCCCATGTTGAGCCCATTGAATTTTTGGTCGATGTAGGCCATGATAGAATCCACCATTTTGGGCTCATTGTTCTCGGAACTCGGCTCCCCCATCTTCTTGGTGCGGGTGTTGACATACGGACTTTTGAACAAACCCTCGGTCCATTCGGATTCGTCATCATTATTCTTGTTCTTCCCCTTGGCAAGGTTAGTGAGCTTTTCTTTCATTAGCTCCATCTCGGCCTCGTGGGCCTCCCTTTGGCTGTCAAGGTGGGATTGCCAAATGTCGTCTTTGCTTTGTGCTTCCTTATTAAGGGTGGAGACTTGCTCTTGGAGGAGTTGGACCATGGTTGAAAGTTGTTCGAGAGATATGGTGTTGTTGCAGCCGGTCATGATTGATGTAGTAGCTGTTGGAGTGATCTCTTCACGGACTAACCGATTTGCCGAATCCCGGTAGACTCTGTAAGTACCAATTGAACCTATATTGCAGAAGAGGCCCTTGTCAGTCTTGAGTAACACTTTCAGTCCACGAAGAGGCTTAGAACACACAGTTGGGCACACGACTCAAACCACATAAGGAAAGACTCTTTTTTTTTTTTTTTTTTTTTATAAGTCGGAGGGAATGGATCCCTTTTGGGGTTTCTAAGAAAATAATGGAATCGTCACACTAGTATATAGACCATCTCGCGGTCCCATATACTCATCAGATTCCATCGCGTTTGTGAATCCTACATGTATCGGGATTAAACTAAATTAATATAGTAAAGCATACATGCGGGGACGGATTTTTATTTTCGTCCAAAATAACCACTTTTGGGGACGGATTTTTATTGCGTCCGTTTCAACAAGTTGGCATGTATGATTTGAAGACATTAGTTTAGGGAAATCTCGGTACATGGAAACCGACTTGAGTCACGGAGTGTTAGACCCTAACTAGAATTGTGTGACTTGTGCTCGGCTTGAATATGAGGCTCAAAGGTCACCCCCGGCATGTAGTCTTGAACTACGCCACGGGCTGAGGTTTACCGCTTCGAAAGATCCAAGGTCGAGTGGAGCTTGAAACTTTCTAGGACGGGCCTCGACGGGTTTGGGGTCAAACTTGTGCGACTCGATAGTGAGTAGTCATAGGAATATGTGCATGTAGTGTGAGGTCTATCACGTGACAAAATTTTTTTACTTTTTTTTTTTTTTTGTTTGAAAAGAAAAAAAAAAAAAAAAAAAAAACACATAAGCACATAAATTACAACTCCCGAATCACCCGTGTGACCGGTAAATAAAACATAAAAATAAACAGTCTGAGGTTCAATTCTGTTCTGATGCAGGCAACCGTGCCCACACCCCACTGTTCTGCTCAGTCACTGAAACCTGTTTCTGTTCTGGGAACCAACCCAGAAGCGTGCGACTCTGAGTGTTGATGTGAGACGTGCGCGCATGGCGCAATGCTATTAGGAGGCGTGCGCTTCTGGTCACACCTGTCAGAATGTCAGATTTTGGACTCAGGGGATTGCCCTGGTCCTATGTTCATATTGTAACCCCTGCAGAAATGATTAGTGCAGAATAGCAGAAGAAGAAGATGAACAACATGAAGAAGTGGGCGATTCTGGTCCTTGATGCGGGATGCGCGCGCCTTAGGCTGAAGAGGCCAGAAGCGCGCGCCTTAGGCTGAAGAGGCCAGAAGCGCGCTCCTCCCCCATCAGGAATCAGAATGCCCAGAAAAGATGTAGATTTTGATCAGATGCAAGTTTAACCCTCAAACGTCCCCAGCGGAGTCGCCACTGTAGATACCCCGGGGGTCCACGGCTTGGCTAGAGCGGTGAGTTATCCTAGGATGTCTAACTTGTTTTTAGAGTCGCCACCTATGTTTTGAGGAACATAAGAAAAACCTATTGATAATAGCCTAAGTTTGATTACGAAAACAGAGATTCTTTGTTTTGAGGCTCGGGGGTTAGATTACGAGATGGGAAGTACCGAAACACCCATCTCGCCCAACTAAAGTTGGTCTTGCTTGATCAAAATCTACATAAATGGTAATGTTCTTCTTCTTCTTCTTTAAATCATAAAAAGGGTTTAAAATAGAGTTTGGAATGTAGGAGATAACTCCTTAACCAACCTCAATGAGATGAGGTGATCATTAGAGTCATGTCCCAAAATGATTTGGGTGATTGCACTTTGATAAAACAAAAAGAAAGAGAAAAGAGATGAAGTCGAGAAGAGGGAGGAAATGGTTTTTACCTAGTCATGGGGAGACTTCAAACACTTCTTGATGAATGCCTTTGGAAATGCCTTGAAGGTAAGAAATTTGGCTTCTTTGTAAGATTAGAGTAAAAGATCCAAGGTCCAAGGTCTAAGGTTTTTGGTCTTTGAAAATGGAGGTAAAGAGAGGTTTTTATAGGTGAAAGAGAGGTGTTTTTGGTGCCAAAACTCAGTCACCAAGAAATTCTTCCCGGGCAAAATCCTGTAAATTGAGCAAGGGAGAGAATCCTGGCCAGAAATCTGTAACTGACGCCCAGAGGCGCGCGCTTCCTGCTTTGGGGGCGGGAGGCGCGCGCGCTTGGCTCCTCCTGTCGGAGGCGCGCAACTCAGAGAAGGCAATTTTGACAGAATGGACTAGAAAGTCAGCCCTGTTATTCAGTTTAGTCCCTGGACTTAACGAAGTCAATCAGGAACTTAATGGAAGTGACAGAAACTAACGAGAAACACTTAAAATGGGGAGAAACACAAAATCAAATGTGCAATCGGGGTGAGCGGTCCAAGGCGGTGTGTCTACAAGTTCTTGTGAATACTCAATTCTTCGTGATGGAATTGTTGCTTCGTCCTTCGTTGGTGGAGGAATGATGTTATTGTTGTGAACTTCTTTTGATGAGGGGGGATTTTTTTTTTTTTTAATCCTCCTTTGAATCATTGCTTGATTTTTCTCCATGGTTGTAGTTCCACCTTGCTTGATGTCTTGGATTCGTCGTCGATGTTGTCGCCTTCGTCACGATGTTTAGCCCCTAGGCGTTCAAGTGATAGCCTTCGTTCTAAAACTTGTTTAGACATCTTTACATCATTTTACCAAGAATTAAATTGAACAACTTGGAAGAGCGTATGAGGATAAGAACGACTTTTATTAAGACCGACTCAAACTTTAGCATTGACGAGAAGGAAGAAAACTTAATGCACACAAAAGAGGACTTTTGACTCTTTTTTTTTATTCCTATTACTAGGTAGAGAAAGAGAAACGGAGACTGTTGTCGCCGTCCTTGTTGTTGTAGTCCTCCTTGTAACATGATCTCTTGTTGAAGCCTCATTTTAAAACCAAGCCTCTTCTTTGATGAGTTGCTCTTCACCCACGGTAAATTCATCATTGTCGATCAAATCTTGGATGATGTTTTGGAGAGAGAAGCACCCTTCGGTAGTATGGCCACTATGCTTGTGGTAGCCGCACCATTTATCATGTGCATGATTTTTACGTATCCCCTTCGGCTTGTATCCTTCTAAAGGCTTAACCTTTCCATTTGCTACCAAAGCTTCAAATGCTTCGGCTGGGTCATTCCTAGGAGAGGAGTGAAAACTTTGTCGGCGGCACTTTTGTGGATATTGAGGGACGGGCCATTTGAGCATGTTTTACCATTGACCTTTGCCTTGTTGTCGGTGAACTCTTACAGACGGGCTTTGAGTTCGGAAAACTCTTCCTCGTGAATTCTCCTCTCGAGATCAAAATGGGCTTGCCATAAATTGTCCTTGCGGCGGGCATCCTCGACAAGTCTATCCATTTGTTCCCCCATGGCTCTTATTATGTTGAAAAGCCTTTCGTTGGACACGGAAATGTTCTCACCCTTGATGTTGTTGCCATTGGAGGCCATTGGACCTATTGGAAGAATACGATTGATCTTAGGATGGCCCCACAAACACATTTTGAGTAAAAATAATTTAACCCACAAACAATAAAAAGACTCAAACACATAAGGAAAAAAGACTTTTTTTTTAAGTCGGAGGGATGGGGTCCCTTTTGAGTTTCTAAGAAAATAATGGAATCGTCACACTAGTATATAGACCATCTCGCGGTCCCATATACTCATCGGATTCCACCACGCTTGTGATACCTACATGTGACGGGATTAAACTAAATTAATGTCATAAAGCACACCTGCGGGGACATACTTTTATTTTTGTCCATAATAACCACTTGGGGACGGAGTTTTATTTCGTCCATGATAACCACTTGTTTCTTTTGGAAACGGCATGTATGATTGTAGATACCCCGGGCGAGCGTGGCCTTAGGCTAGGGGCACGCGGGTCGATTCCTAGGATGTCTATTTGTGTTTTAGAGTCGCCACCTATGTTTTAGAGGAATATAAGAAAAACATAATGTGTAGCCTAAGTTTGATTTACGAAAACAGAGATTCTTGTTTATGAGGTTCGGGGGTTAGGTTACGAGATGGGAAGTACTTAAACACCCATCTCTCCCAACTAATGTTGGTCTTACTTGTTCAAAATCTACATAATCAAAATGTTCTTCCTATTCTTCGATGATGATAAAAGGGGTAAAAAGGGGGGGGGGGGTTAGAATGTAGGGAGATAACTCATTGACTAACTTCAATGAAGTGAAGTAATCTTTGGTTTCATGTCCCAAAATGTTTGGGTGATTGCACTTTTGATGAAATAAAAGAGAAAAAGAAAGATGAAGTGGGGAAGAGGGAAGAGAATGGTCTTTTACCTATGCTTCAAGGTGACTTCAAATATTTCTTGAGAAATTGCCTTCGAAATGCCTTGAATATCTTTGTGTATAGTTTTCTTTCTCCCAAAAGGAGTCCTCCTCCTTCCAATGGTGGAGAAGAGGGGTTTATATAGTTGTAAAACACAATTTTTTGGTGCCAAAACTCAGTCACCAAGAAATCTTTCCCGGGCAAAATCATGAAAAATGAGCAAGGGAGAGATTCTTGGACAGAAATCTGTAACTGACGCCCAGAGGCGCGCGCTTCCCACCTTGGGTGTGGAAGACGCGCGCTTCTGGCTCCTATGGTCGGAGGCGCGCGACTCAGGGATGGCTTTTTTGACAGAATGGACTGTAAAGTCAGCCCTGCTATTCAGTTTAGTCCCTGGACTTAACGGGGTCAGTCAGGAACTTAACGGAAGTAACAGAAACTGACAAAAAACACTTAAAAGAGGGAGAAACACAAAATCAACCGTCCAATCGGGGTGAGCGGTCCAAGGCGGGGTGTCTACAGAGCCCCTCGGCGGCGTGGATTGCGAAGCAAAACGCGCCGACGAAAGAAAAGACATCCGCCGAGGACATCACCAAGAAAAAGTAAAGACTCGATGAAAGCAGGAATTTGAAATTGCGAGAGATAGGGTGCGCTCCCTGTATGAGCGGCTTTTGTTGATAGAGGAGGTGGCATGATCTGTTTGTGAATGCGCCGGTTGAATCTGTTGGATGAATCTGTTAGTGAATCCATTGGAATGAGTCTGTCAGTAAACCCTCTTGATGACGAATCTGTTAGTGAACTGTTGAACGAATCCGTTAGTGGATCCTTTGAATGAGTCCGTTAGTAAACACTCTGTTGACGAATCTGTTAGTGAATCCGCTTGATGAATCCGTTAGTGAATCCCTTGAATGAGTCCGTTAGTGAACCCTTGTAGGCGAATCCGTTAGTGAATCCGTTTGATGAATCCATTAGTGAATCCTTGTTGACGAATCTGTTAGTGAATCCGTTTGATGAATCCGTTAGTGAATCCTCTTGAATGAGCCCGTTAGTGAACTCTTGTTGATGAATCCGTTAGTGAATCCACTTGATGAATCCGTTAGTGAATCCCTTGAGTGAGTCCGTTAGTGAACCCTTATAGGCGAATCCGTTAGTGAATCCGTTGAATGAATTCGTTAGTGAACTCTTGTTGACGAATCCGTTAGTGAATCCGTTGAATGAATCCGTTAGTGAATCCTCTTGAATGAGCCCGTTAGTGAACTATTTTGATGAATCCGTTAGTGAATCCGTTGCTTTGCTTCAAGAAGTGGTGAATTTAGTGGCTCACCACGGACCGAATTGCTATTGGTGGCTGCATTTGATGTTGGCTTTTCCCGGGGTGCGGGCACAGTTGACTGCGGGCCGAAAAGTATGTTTTCCTTTTAGCGAGGAAAATGTCGAGATTGACTTTGACTTTTGTAAGAGAGAGAGAGACGAACCTGCTTTTTTAGTGGAAGTTTCTATCTTACTTTAATTTAGACATGCCTTAAGGGCGGACCAAATTATTGTGTACGCAAATGTGTCTCGGAGGGCAGAGATTGTTGTGGCTTTGATGAAGAACTCTGGTCTTGTTTACTTTGGGGAGTGTCAGGAACTTTGTTCCTGCATAATTTACTCTTTTAACAAGGGCCAGCTGAAGCATTTCTGAGACGGGAAGCGGGCGCTTCGGCCAGTGGACGCGGGACGCGCGCGCCGGTCATGGGAGTGTCGAGGGGCACGCGCTTCTGGGAAGCGAAATCCGGGGCTTGACATTTGTCGGCCAAAAGATCCCCAACAGCTATAATATCAGCCACTGTTCGAGGCTATTCTCCCAACAGCTATTTTCTGCCATTCTTGAACATTCTTTCTTTGCTCAATTTTGCTTGTAATCAACATTCTCCATGGCTTCCAATTCTTTTGTTCTTGATGCCAAGGTTGTTGGTGAGTACGAGAAGGACCTGTCAACCTTTGTTTACTCTTTCAAGACCCACCCCAAGAAGGATTTTGTGAAGGAATTCGGGTTCCGAATACTCTTCACTCTTCGGACCTTAAAGCCGGATTGGGACTTTTTGAAGGCTGCCGCAGTCTTTTGGGATTGTGACAGTCATACTTTCAACTTTTCGGCGAATGAAATGGTGCCGAATGTTGATGATTTTGGTGCCCTTCTCGGGATGCCGTTGGTGGGTCACATTTCCGTCCCTAAATACCATCGTGGCGTCATTGATTCTTGGTCTGACTTGTTGAACCTTCCTGTCACGCCCCGGAAATCTTACAAATCCATAAATATAAAATTTTCATAATATACATCTCCAAAATGTAATATACCAAACCGGGCGCGTGAATTCAACTATAAACCAATACCATCAAACAACACCTCAACGAGATTATAACTCGGAGACTAGAAACAAATGCGGAAGCAAGAACAACTATTAACAAAAATACCCAAAGTACAACCGTATATACAAAACACTGAACGACTACGAACCCAAAATAAAATACATAAAGGCTCCGAAGAGCAACTATCCCAAATGCGGTCAACCTGCTCAGAAGATTCCCGCTACAACGGACCTCACAACGCTACCACTTGCTTTCCTGGGGGGGGGGGGGGAGGGGTTAAGGAAAAACAATTTGAAACAAGAAACGGGGTGAGATAAAATCTCAGTAAGTTACTAAATGCATCTACATGGCATAATATCATGCAAATCAACGATATAACTGAACAAGTAAATCACATAACAACAAATGAGAAAGCTCCCTATCGTCAACTGTCCCATACCAGTTGGAAATAACGACTAACTCATCATGCAGCACATAAGACTGAAATAAACACGTAACAAAGGATACTGAGCCAAGGTTTCACCAAACTGATAGAACAATCGCTGCGCAGCTTCAACCGATCAACCAATCAACAATAGCAGCATAACAACTGAAGAGAACCCCGGTTAGAACCGACCAATCAATCAATCAACCCATCAAACCATCTTCATAGTAGCATAAAAGCTGAAGAGAATACCCCCGGTACCGGAACAATAACCATAAGAGTGTCACAAAGGACAAGAGCCATGCCATAAAGTCATGCTCGGTAGCTAGATACATTCCCAAAGGAAGCTAACTTATCTCTTCCAAGGCCAATCTGTAAAAGGGGTAAAGAAAGGGCAAAACAATGGTCAACATTATAATGGACTTGGCTTTGCCATGATAATCTTTCCCATCGCCCGATGCAACAAATATGCCAGCTGGGCTTCCAAATAAATGCTAAGTAATAATTACTAGCTCGATAAACAACCAAAGATTCCAAAGTAGGGAACCATACCAAATAATCACCATAAAGATGCAACGGTTACTCATGAAGAGTTTAACAACAACGATAACAAGAGTTTCTCATGAAGAGCACAACAATGATAAACGGAATTTCTCATAAAGATCACAACAACGATAAACGGAATTGCTCATAAGGAGCTCAACAACAATGATTGTTAGAATACGATAATTCCATAAAGAGGAACCATACCAGATACATTCCAAAGATGATACCCACAAGTTACTCATAAGGAACACAACCCAAACGGTCGCTCACAAATAGTACAACGACTATAACCCAAATTTATCCTAAACGTTTACTCATAAAGATGTACTAGGACCATGAACTCAACCATCTCATCACACCTAGAATTCCAAAGTAGGAAATCAGAATGAATACACCTTAAGGTTAATCAAACCGTAAGTACCCAATCACCAATTCACGTCTTACAACCGTTCATCAACGAACCAATTCTTAACACCCGAACGAGCCCAAAAGGTTACAACTATTAGTACATGATCACAACCGGACCAAACCCTACACTTTGGTGTTCAATAACAACCCTCTAGGTACTATAGGACATCGCCTAAAACCTAGACCAAGTCTTACTCGAAAATCAATTCGATTGGAATAATCACGAACACATCATAAGATGCCCAAACATTCCCAAACAATACCGGATCAAATTACATAACACCATTGTTCACAAAGGAACCAATTTTAATTACTAAAGTGTTCCACGGTGCCCAACTAAGTCAACTAGAATAGTACTACGGAACCTAGACAGAGACTACACCTTGACCTTAAACCTCAACAATAATATAACCATTATGATCTGGAACCAAGCGGTCAATAGAACCATTGCGTACTACTCGAAAAGAGCTTTCCAACGATAGTTTACACGTCTAAAACAGAGTCCGGACGAAGAAGTTATGGTCTCCGGAAGATTGAACGTAAAACGGACAATTTTTATAAAGTGTTCGGTCGGGCATTATGAAAAATCCCTGTTTTAGCTCCGAATTTCACTCATTTCGTTCTAAAACTTAGGAGTACCTATATATACTTCTATCCTAACATTTAAAGATGAGAAAATTCAATTCATGTGCCTCTAAAACCCAAATAACCCCAAAATTATGAAAGAACACAAAACTAAATTTCACAACACAAACTTAATCACAAGGGACCCAATTCTATCACTAGAGTGTACTACAATGTTCACTAAGGTCGACGAGAAGGACACCCAAGACTTAGACCAAAACGCATTCTTCAATCACACAAAATAACAAATGAAAACCTTCAGGGGTACTGTGCGGCCGCCCACTCGGGTCTATGCGGTCGCACAAAAAGCCATCAAACAAGAACAAAACCTTTCAGATAGATGTGCGGTCGCCCACCATATTTTGGGCGGTCGCCCAACCCTCTGGTCTGCCGGAAATCGGGAGGGATGAACTGGGTTCTCCCATTTCTCATACCCATTTCACACATTCTCAAAATCAATACTTCCCACATGAACCCCAAAGTACCCAAACAACAACTAACCAAAAAGGGGACCTTAATAACACCATCCATCAACCAAAACTAAGATCAAATCCCAACGTTCAACAAAATCACCACTTTTAATCAAAACCCAAAATAAATTCAAAATAAATTCTAAACTCAACCAAACTTAAAATATAACACATCAAACATTATATAAACATGATATGAACATTTTAGCATAAAAATGGGGGAAAAGCAACTTACCCGGATTTTCTCAAAGTCGCCGGAACTCGAATATTTTTGGCTTCCTACGATCCTATCGACGATCTAAACAAGATTCATGTTTTAAGAAATGAGAGATTATGAGAGGAAGAGGAAGAAAATGAAGAGAGAAGTGAGAGAGAAACTTACCTTCCAATGGCTATGGAGAGAGAGAGAAAATGACTGGGAAGGGAGAATGGTGAGGTGAAAGTGAGGGAGGTGAGGGGAAAATAGGGAGTAAGTAGGAGATTTACACATAGACCCCCTCCCCTACACACTAACTCAATCATCTTATTTTCCCCACTAACATTTAAGACCCAACACTTCTACACTAGCACAAATGACCCAAATAAAATGCTAGTCATAATTTATTATAACACATAAAATGCACACATAAATTATTAATTAAGTAATAATGTAAATAAATAAATAAGCAAATAAATAAATAATAATTATTTATTACTAATAAAATAGAGCCTAGTTTTCGGGTCGTGACATTCACTCCCCCTTAAAGAAAATTCGACCCGAATTTTAAATTACTTACGCGAAAGACCAAATAGGTACGGATACGGTAGTTCTGCCATTTCTCAAATTCCTCAATTGTCCAATCTAAACCACTACAAGGTAACCTTAAATGATGCTTATGATAACTCTACCTCTTGAACCGAATCATTCCATCATTATCTTCATTACTAATCAAAATCCGTACTCAAGATCGAAGAATCCAAATTATTTCCACACATAATTCTCGAGATATCTCAAGCTCGCCTTATTCATAACCTTAACTACACCGCAAAGGTACTTCTATTTGTAAATCGCATACTTAGTATCATTCCCCTGAAATTCAAAACATTACCATCTCGAGCTTAATTAGCTTTTAAAATATGAACGGCTAAAGAAATTTTCCATCCCCATAATATTCACCAAAGGCTATATCTCTAAGGATTCCCATTATAGTGCTCTCGCTCTAGGTAGCACCTTAAACTAGTGGTGTAATATAAACCCAAAATTTTAATACAAAATGTCCACTTAAATCTACGCCATAATATCATCGTCATAACACTCCAATCCTTGAAAGCCTAAAATAATTACGAATACTTAATAGTCCGAAAATGATCTAAATTTTATCTTCAAGGGATTTCCTCTAAGTCCCTTTTTAGTTAATAATCTGTGCTCATACACCCAAGGAAATCAACAAACCTCAAATCTTCAATAGCTAACCCAAGTTAGTCTTTCACGCATACATTTATTAACCTAATGATACTTAGGCTCAATAACACTACCATCATAATAAGCCAATTAGCTAGCAACGTTCCGACTGACCCAATACCAAATCATGATATTCCTTAATTATGCCCAAGTATTGATACTCAACTTTCTTCACATACCCTTGATCCAATTCGGGTAATGCCACCAAGAAGGGATTTAGAACCATAGAACCACTATCTAACCAAAATTTCAAAATGTCTTTAACATAGATTGAGAAATTATTACTCTCCCAAAATTTACTTAGTCCGCTCTAACTTAACACGCTTATCACCATTAATGATCATAACTCCTACAACAAACTCATCATCCATAACAAATCGTACACCTCTCCATACTAATCCATTCCGATGCATTCACGGAGATGTACTAAAAGTGACCAAAATTTTCCTCAAGAGATTCTCATTGAATCCTCAACTCCTATAACCCAACCAATATAATATGGATATTGATCTAAATATTAGAATTACAACCTTGTACCACAACAACCCAATTTAACCCAAGTTCCCTATCGATCAAGCGACATATTGCCCCCAATATAAATTATACCCAAGACTTCAAAATTAATATTGGCAACAGAATAAGCTAAATTCCCAGCACAACCTTATAATAAAGATTTTCTGATTTTCAATATAGAACCTGAACATTATATATATACCTAGTATGCTCCTAAACAAAGTCAAACATACTCATATAGAAATATTCTCCACCTATCGATGGCACACAAGAAACTCGTATCATATAGAAAGCTAAACCATACCACTTAACTCATCAATATCCCGCATAGGTGACATAACCAGATCACCTTACCTCTATCAGTAGCGATCACGAAATTCCGTACTCGAGAATACACCTCAACATAAATCACTTAACGAGAACAAACATAAGAATATAGCACAAGACATTTCCACTTTACGAATTAGGTATGCCCAAGCCTTCAAACTCGTACTCTCGATTCTCAAACCGACTAACCCCAATGGAACTAACACTATTGACACCAATTCTATACTGGATATACCACATGAGAAGAAACACTCGACGTCAATATCACGAATCATAACTCAACCAACTTCTACCTTAATATCATCCTTCAAGAAAACTTAGTTTTCTAGGCCACTCAACTTGTAACACCCAAGTATTGAAACCTATTCAATATCAGAGTTCTTATTCTCCTTCAAGATCTAAAACCATTGCTCTGATACCAACTGTCACGCCCCGGAAATCTTACAAATCCATAAATATAAAATTTTCATAATATACATCTCCAAAATGTAATATACCAAACCGGGCGCGTGAATTCAACTATAAACCAATACCATCAAACAACACCTCAACGAGATTATAACTCGGAGACTAGAAACAAATGCGGAAGCAAGAACAACTATTAACAAAAATACCCAAAGTACAACCGTATATACAAAACACTGAACGACTACGAACCCAAAATAAAATACATAAAGGCTCCGAAGAGCAACTATCCCAAATGCGGTCAACCTGCTCAGAAGATTCCCGCTACAACGGACCTCACAACGCTACCACTTGCTTTCTTGGGGGGGGGGGTTAAGGAAAAACAATTTGAAACAAGAAACGGGGTGAGATAAAATCTCAGTAAGTTACTAAATGCATCTACATGGCATAATATCATGCAAATCAACGATATAACTGAACAAGTAAATCACATAACAACAAATGAGAAAGCTCCCTATCGCCAACTGTCCCATACCAGTTGGAAATAACGACTGACTCATCATGCAGCACATAAGACTGAAATAAACACGTAACAAAGGATACTGAGCCAAGGTTTCACCAAACTGATAGAACAATCGCTGCGCAGCTTCAACCGATCAACCAATCAACAATAGCAGCATAACAACTGAAGAGAACCCCGGTCAGAACCGACCAATCAATCAATCAACCCATCAAACCATCTTCATAGTAGCATAAAAGCTGAAGAGAATACCCCCGGTACCGGAACAATAACCATAAGAGTGTCACAAAGGACAAGAGCCATGCCATAAAGTCATGCTCGGTAGCTAGATACATTCCCAAAGGAAGCTAACTTATCTCTTCCAAGGCCAATCTGGAAAAGTAAAGAAAGGGCAAAACAATGGTCAACATTATAATGGACTTGGCTTTGCCATGATAATCTTTCCCATCGCCCGATGCAACAAATATGCCAGCTGGGCTTCCAAATAAATGCTAAGTAATAATTACTAGCTCGATAAACAACCAAAGATTCCAAAGTAGGGAACCATACCAAATAATCACCATAAAGATGCAACGGTTACTCATGAAGAGTTTAACAACAACGATAACAAGAGTTTCTCATGAAGAGCACAACAATGATAAACGGAATTTCTCATAAAGAGCACAACAACGATAAATGGAATTGCTCATAAGGAGCTCAACAACAATGATTGTTAGAATACGATAATTCCATAAAGAGGAACCATACCAGATACGTTCCAAAGATCATACCCACAAGTTACTCATAAGGAACACAACCCAAACGGTCGCTCACAAATAGTACAACGACTATAACCCAAATTTATCCTAAACGTTTACTCATAAAGATGTACTAGGACTATGATCTCAACCATCTCATCACACCTAGAATTCCAAAGTAGGAAATCAGAATGAATACACCTTAAGGTTAATCAAACCGTAAGTACCCAATCACCAATTCACGTCTTACAACCGTTCATCAACGAACCAATTCTTAACACCCGAACGAACCCAAAAGGTTACAACTATTAGTACATGATCACAACCGGACCAAACCCTACACTTTGGTGTTCAATAACAACCCTCTAGGTACTATAGGACATCGCCTAAAACCTAGACCAAGTCTTACTCGAAAATCAATTCGATTGGAATAATCACGAACACATCATAAGATGCCCAAACATTCCCAAACAATACCGGATCAAATTACATAACACCATTGCTCACAAAGGAACCAATTTTAATTACTAAAGTGTTCCACGGTGCCCAACTAAGTCAACTAGAATAGTACTACGGAACCTAGACAGAGACTACACCTTGACCTTAAACCTCAACAATAAGACAACCATTCTGATCTGGAACCAAGCGGTCAATAGAACCATTGCGTAGTACTCGAAAAGAGATTTCCAACGATAGTTTACACGTCTAAAACGGAGTCCGGACGAAGAAGTTATGGTCTCCGGAAGATTGAACGTAAAACGGACAATTTTTATAAAGTGTTCGGCCGGGCATTATGAAAAATCCCTGTTTTAGCTCCGAATTTCACTCATTTCGTTCTAAAACTTAGGAGTACCTATATATACTTCTATCCTAATATTTAAAGACGAGAAAATTGAATTCATGTGCCTCTAAAACCCAAATAACCCCAAAATTATGAAAGAATACAAAACTAAATTTCACAACACAAACTTAATCACAAGGGACCCAATTCTATCACTAGAGTGTACTACAATGTTTACTAAGGTCGACGAGAAGGACACCCAAGACTTAGACCAAAACGCATTCTTCAATCACACAAAATAACAAATGAAAACCTTCAGGGGTACTGTGCGGCCGCCCACTCGGGTCTGTGCGGACGCACAAAAAGCCATCAAACAAGAACAAAACCTTTCAGATAGATGTGCGGTCGCCCACCATATTTTGGGCGGTCGCCCAACCCTCTGGTCTGCCGGAAATCGGGAGGGATGAACTGGGTTCTCCCATTTCTCATACCCATTTCACACATTCTCAAAATCAATACTTCCCACATGAACCCCAAAGTACCCAAACAACAACTAACCAAAAAGGGGACCTTAATAACACCATCCATCAACCAAAACTAAGATAAAATCCCAACGTTCAACAAAATCACCACTTTTAATCAAAACCCAAAATAAATTCAAAATAAATTCTAAACTCAACCAAACTTCAAATATAACACATCAAGCATTATATAAACATGATATGAACATTTTAGCATAAAAATGGGGGAAAAGCAACTTACCCGGATTTTCTCAAAGTCGATGGAACTCGAATATTTTTGGCTTCCTACGATCCTATCGACGATCTAAACAAGATTCATGTTTTAAGAAATGAGAGATTATGAGAGGAAGAGGAAGAAAATGAAGAGAGAAGTGAGAGAGAAACTTACCTTCCAATGGCTATGGAGAGAGAGAGAAAATGACTGGGAAGGGAGAATGGTGAGGTGAAAGTGAGGGAGGTGAGGGGAAAAGAGGGAGTAAGTAGGAGATTTACACATAGACCCCCTCCGTTACACACTAACTCAATCATCTTATTTTCCCCACTAACATTTAAGACCCAACACTTCTACACTAGCACAAATGACCCAAATAAAATGCTAGTCATAATTTATTATAACACATAAAATGCACACATAAATTATTAATTAAATAATAATGTAAATAAATAAATAAGCAAATAAATAAATAATAATTATTTATTACTAATAAAATAGAGCCTAGTTTTCGGGTCGTGACACTTCCCATCGGAGATGTGAGGAAGATGTTGCATGGCACCGTGGTAGATATAACCGAGTTGCCAATGTTCTTCAGCTTGCATTCGGAGGACCCGACAGTTCAATCCTTCAAGCGGAATGCTATGGCAGTTTGCCTTTTCAGCGAGGCTCTTTTTGTTACACCCTTCGGGACAGCGGATGCACAGTTGGCTGAGGTAATCTTGTAGGCAAAGGAGCAACAGTTTAGCATAATTCCTCTCATAGTGGGGGAAACTCTGCATGGCTTGGATGAGCTGCATCGGACGGGTGAGATGCGTCGGGGAAGCCCCTTGCTATTGACTATATGGATTCGAGAGCATTTCAGGATTTATTCTCCGGATGGCGATCTGTCTCCTTTTGCTGTTCACAGGAGAAAATTGCTGATCCGAGACTTAACCGAGGATAGTTGGAAAAAATTCTTTGCTTCTCGGGCGTCGGCCGACATTGAGTGGTGCCCTCCCTCTTGGGGTCTTCGTCCTTTTGTGGAGTGGACCTCGGGTTTTGAGCATGTGGTCTTACCCGGTTTGAGAGACTCTTCATTTTACCATCCGGAGCGGGTTTTGAGGGAGTTCGGTCGCCAACAGATTATTCCTTTCCCTAGGAGTGGGGTGTTTCGTCCAGTCTCGTATATGGGTCCGGAATTTTTAGCGGAGCTTCAGTCAGCTTGGGGAGATGACCGCTATCGGTGGGCTTCTGCCCCTATTTACCGGGGTAGTATCTTTCTTCCCGAGAGTTATTTGGACTATCTGTTTGGCACTCTTTACCGCGGCATTACTTGGGTTGACGTGCTTCGCGCTGAGTTGTTAGGAAAAGATTTTGAGCCTAGAAGTGCTTTGCGGTATAAGGAAGCTGCTGCTGTTTCGCACAATATTTTGGCCGACCCTTTCGGTACCCCTTTGGATAGCTTCTATGCTCGGAGGCGCGCTACTGCGCAGAAGGTTTCGGTCCACCTCAGTGTTCCTAGGCCTCCCAAGAAGAATAGGATTGAGAGCCGTTTGGGTGGCCCTTCAAAGGCTAAGAGAAAATCAGATTTTTCCTAGTACCCCAAGATTGCCATTTAATAGACCACTTGTTTAGGATTTAATGTTTTATTGTCTTTTATTGCTCAACAAGATCCGTTGTAGTGGTTAAAATAATTCAAGAGATGAATAAAAATTGCATATTGTTATGACACAATTGGGTAAAAAATTATGTTTTAGACCGCACCCGAAGGTTGCCTACGTTCCTCTTGTAGAGAGGCTCAGGTCTCCGTAGTTCAAACAAATGAAGACCATTTTTTTGTGTGCACCCTGTTTTTTACCTAGACCGCCCTTTCGGGTTTTCAATCTAGCGGGCTTCTTTTTTGCACGTGCTCTAATTTTTGCCAAGGCTGCCCTTGCGGGTTTTCAACCTAGCGAGCGTTTTTTTTTTTTAATGGTCTTTATTTGTTAAGCATAGAACTTCTTGAGCTTGTCGAGGTTGACTTCCTTTGGCAATTGATTACCATCCAAGTCTACGAGTCAGACTGCACCGCCGCTTAGTATCTTCTTGACCACGTAAAGACCAATCCATCGAGGTCCCCATTTCCCAAGGGGATTCATGGCATTGGGAGGATGTTGTCTTAGGACCAAATCTCCCACTTTGATATTTCGAGGTTTCACCTTTTTGTTGAAAGCTCTTGCCATTCTTTGTTGGTATGCCCTTGTGCGCTTGAACGCTCTTAACCTCTTTTCGTCGAGTAGGGATAGTTGCTCGTATCGACTTTGCATCCAATCAACCTCGTTGACTTGGTTCTCGAGCAAGACCCGTAGAGAAGGAACCTCGAGTTCGACCGGAAGAAATAGAAAGGGCCCGCGACCAAGAATGGAGTTTGAGATATGAGTTCACGTTACGCTGCCTAAAGGAGTACCTCGCGAATACCCCAATCCTGCACTCGGTACATGGGAATATACTTCAGACTCCAACACCAACGACGGAATCGTGGCCCTCGCACCAGGAAAAGGAAATCAGTGAAAAAATGCAAAGATTTTTGGAAAAATACCCCCTCTCAGTCCCCCATTACACAAGAATAGGGACCCCTTTCGGAAAATTGTTCGATCAACTGAGACAAATGGGCAAGATGCAGCCTCTAGGAGAACATTCACTCCTCTCCGAATTACCACCCCTTCAACCATTTGAACCTACCAAAAGTTGCTCCTACCACCAAGACGAAGGCCACGACACCAACGACTGTGTCGCTCTACAAAGGAGAATCCAAGGCTTGATGGACGAAAACATGCTTACCGGCGTGAGAGGATTTTGGTTCTATAGGGAAAACGAAAACTTAGAACTCCTCGGTTGCTACGAAATCGAGCCTTATGTGAGGAACGACCCAGAGGTACTCTCACACCTGACTGCAGAAACAATTCAGTACATCTCAAGAGAAATAGAGGATTTGAAGCAACGCGTCGACGCAATGACCAAAGGCCGAGGCGCGCCACAAGACTAGACAGAATGGCAGATTTGGATGGCAACCCGTTCAAGGAACCAGTCAACCTCAGCAAGCTCAGACGCTACTATGACTAGACTCCCCTTCTACAAAAAAAAAAAATGTTTACTACGCAAAAAGAAGCCCGATAGACTGAAAACCCGCAAAGGGCGGTCTATGCAAAATAAGGGTGTGTACAAAGCTCGCTAGATCGAAAACCCGCAAGGGCGGTCTAGGCAAAAGTTAGAGCATCCCCCCTTCTATCTTCCCTTTCTCTAAAATCATTCTAGTCTGACTGGAGTGAACTACGGTGACCTAAGCCCCTTAGTCCTATTTGTAAAAGGGGAACGTAGGCAGCCTTTCAAAAGGTGTGGTCTAAAAAATAAATAAACATCCAAATCTTGTCACAAAGCAATAAAGATAGAAGTTGTATTTTCTGAAAGCAAAAACTTTTATTTCCATAGTCATTGCATGTTAACACTTATTTGATGAGTCTAAGCTTGACATACTTTTTGAATGAATAACCTATTCTGAAATTTAGACTAAAACGTAAAATAAGACATAACTTAAACTAATGTGTCTGCAACGACTATGGAGAGACGCTCGGGATTACTCCTTAGTGCCATTTGTGCACTCGGTCTCTTTCTTCTTGCTTTGCCCACGGCGAACTTTCTTCTTGCTAGGATTCTCACAAAATCTTCTTTCAAACTCGCTAACACCTTTAGCCTTTCCATTAGGAGCCTCTTCGCCCTTCCTCTTCTTTGACGTCCCCACTTCTTCTCCGCCTCCGTTAGCCACGCTCTTACTCATCCTCCTCTCATAAGCCTCAGCCTCCTTAATTCTCAATGAAAAACTTGGAGCACAGGATCCCAAAATAATGCCCCTTAGGGTCTCTAGAGCCTGCTCCGCATGCCCAAGTCTCCCCATATACCAATCCAAATACTCGCGTGGCAGGAAGGTGTTGCTAGAGCGTGTGAGGAAGGTCCTACGACTAAAGCCGGCCTCGCCCCACATCTGAGAAAGAAGGACTGAGGCACTATCATCCAACTGAAGTATCCCAAAAGGAAAATCATCTCTCTCCTCGTCCCAACCCTCCGGGATGGTCTGCACCAAACCATACTGACGAAGCACTCTAGAGGGATAGTAAAAAGTAGTCCCAGAAAGGGTCAGAACTTTGATCATGTGAAGTCCCACTTGTTTCTCCCTCACGGAGTGAATGTGCCAATGGGGCACCACCCACTGAATGTCGTCAGTCACCATTTCCGCCAAATACTTTTCCCAACCTTTGAGAGTCATGCCCTCAAACCGCTCCGCCATGCCTCTAATGCGGTGCATCCATGGGGCCACCTTCAGAGAAGCCGCCGGTTTATTCACTCGAAGCCTCTCTTCCAACCACATGGTCAAAAGCCTATCACTACCACAAGGCATCCCACCATAAGCCGCGAGATGGGGAATTCCACAGAGCATCTCCCCAAGAATGGCCGGTACAATGTCATAACCTAAGCGAGCCGAATTCACCATGCCCAAACACCCCTCACTAGCAAATCCAACCTCAGAAGGGAAAATAATAGAGGCAAACAGACATAGCGCAAGATGGTCCAAGGAACGGTCAGAGGCCACATCCATGTGTATAAAGTGTTGTGGCATCCAAGAAAGGTCGACATAACCGCCCCTAGCATACCTATCAAAGTCATCCGCGGGCACGCCAAAGTTCATCAACTTGTCCCTCAAGCAAATGAAGTCAAAAGGCAAGGCAACTTTACCCTTCCCTTCGTAGCCACATAATGCCGCGATGTCCTCATAAGTGGGTGTTATCTCGTTGAATGAAAAGTTGAAGACATGGAGGGTATTATTCCAAAATTTACCACAAGCTTGCAAGAGGTTGGTATTGGAGTTCATGTGCAAAAGTGACCAAAGACACTTTATCCCATACCGTTCATCAAGTTTCCTACGACTCGAACCAGAGAGTTTGGCAACCCACTTCTCCAAAGAGGTTATAAAGACTTTTTTCTCAAGACTTGTGATCCTAGCCTCTTGATCCATGGCAAAAAGCAAGCAAATTGGTTAAAAGGAACTCAAAAAACTGCTCAAAAGGTTGCTGGTATGTTTTTGTGGCTGCAAAGGGTTCATTAAATAGGGTACGGACTCCCACTCTTGCCAGGAAAAGGAAAAGCAGAGCCAACTACAGACTTGGCCATGCGGCCACTTGTGATCTTGGAAGATATGGCCACGTGGCCAACATTGCTCCGGGCCTTGCCATGGCCATGCGGCCAACATTGCTCCGGGCCTTGGCATGGCCATGCGGCCAACATCGCTCCATGCAGAAATCCAGTTTGTTTCCTCCCACTCCCTAACGGATCCATGCAACTACGTACATGCCCCATCCCGTGGCTCATGCATTGTATAAAATTAGGAACATTTGTAAAATAACTAGTTTGCACAAGTAGGCTCCCATAATAAAATTGCATTTTAGAACATAATATACATACATGCATTTTAATATCTGTTCTATACATACATATCCCTCTGCTCTCTACTAGCTAACAGTGTAGGAAATAAAGATGGAAAGAGGGGCCCCGCCTAATCAGAATCCTCCTCCGTGGTGTCTCCACGCCGCGCTAAAGCTCGAGAGCTACCGGCACCCAAACTCCGTCCCCGGACCGCTCGACCACCAGTGTGAGAAGAGCCCGCACCGTTCGGAGACCGCTCACGACGCTGGGGTGACACAACGTCGTCCCTCTGACAAGTACATGAATGGTACGCCTCCCTCAGTAAGCGCATCAACACGTTCTCCCATTGAGCTGAACGGATATATGCCTCCCGAGTCACCTGAAAGAGGCCCAAAGACAGAGATTGTGATACATAAAGAAATAAGTGTGTGCGAACATGACTAATATAAAGCACAAAGCCATACCCCAGCGTCGGGCGGAGGAATGAATGTCTCCTCAACCAGATCTGCATCAGTCGACTCCAAGCTAAGCTCCACCTCCCGGCCGCCCCTCATCACTCTCACGCTACTCGAGCGAAGGGGCATGTCAACCAAAGGCCGACTCCTACCTACATAACGGGCCGAGCTCGACGCCTCTCCGGACAACATCCTAGCCCGTACCTGTGGACTGACCAGCCGAGTCCGCACATAGCCGGCGTAGTCGTCACTCCCCCTGTAATGCTCTGCCGGAGTGGGAGCCAAGAAAGTTGCCAACCTCGCGGGACGGATCATATCCCGAGGAGGATCATAAGGAGCCCACGGTAACGCACCAGCCCTATGCTGACGAACCACCCTCTCTCCGAGATACATGGCCTCCCCGGTGAGACCTACAAGCAGAACCCTAGAAGCGGTCAACTCCACTACATAGGGACCCACCGAAGCCTCATTAGCCAGACTCTATGGGTAAAACCTGACCCCGACAGGCTCAGACATCGCAAAATCCCTCCTCAGATCGGCGGCATCCACCGTCTTCCTGTCCTGGTTCCTATGGGGAGGAGCCCTGTTGCCCTTGCACCAGTACGACATGATGAGAACAACCTTGTTGGCGCTCATCACCAACTGAAAAGGGGCGACACCGAAGATCTCGTACACCCACGCCTGTGCATACAATGAAAGAGACATTTCAAACCAAAAGATGGAGCAGAAATCTCAACAAGTGAAAAGAAGGGTAGTCAAGAGCATACCTCAAAGGCGAACTGAAACCCATCAAAGGCCGATGAGCTAGCCCTCGAGCAATGGTCCAATGCCCGGTAAATCTCAGCCAAACCGGCTCCACCCCAAGAAATCCCACCGACTCGGTCCAAGTCCACCAAAGCCCCTAACAGTGAGTACCTGCAGACGGTAGCCCCACTGGGAAACAAGATCTCTGAAAAGCTGTACCATAAGAACAGCCGGACTAAGCAATCCAAATCATACTCTCCCCTACCGAAGGCCTCAATAGCCATCTCCACCAAACGGTTCACCTTCCCGGCCTCCACTCCATAACCCTTGACACCTCCTCCCAGATCAGTGTCAACTCCCAACAGAGCCTGCCTATAGTCCCGCCGCTCTGCCAAGCTCTCATCAAAAGGCAAAGGGGTAGCAGTAAACCTCAACCCCGTAATAGCCGCGAAATTCGTCGGCGTGATGGTAATCTCTCCCCAACTGAAGTGGAAGGTATGGGTGGTGTCCCACCAGAACTCCATGCACACTTCTATCACCGCCGCCACCTTTAGGGTACCCCCAACCATGCGGACACTGTCAAAGAATGGGCCAAACCCCATAGCCTCGATCCGAGCACGCAAACCGCCCGGTCCCTCCGATAGAGACGCCCACAGTTTGCCCACAGTCACTGTGGACCCACGAGCCTTGATCCTCTGCAGGTAAACACAGCACAGGTATGTTACACTCCTAGCAATTTACATCTCTAGCAATCTACATTTCTAGCAAATTATGATTCTAGCAATATATATTTTGTACAAAAGTGCGAAAAATGTGAAAATGAGAGGAGCAAAAATTTGAAATTTACCTCTCGTGTCTCCGGAAGACCCATCGACCAGTGATGCTCTGAGTCGATGTAGAAATCGTAGTCTTGATCAAATGTTGACCGAAGAAGGCCGTCACGGAAGTTCTGAGTCGCCGCTCGTGGTCTCAAACCGCCCCGTGGTATCAAGGGCGCCGCTTCAAAACCCGCTCCTGGGTCAGCCCCTACATTTCCCTCGCCTTGAGCATCACCGTGCCCCTCTCCTTGTTGCTCTTGTTGTGGAAGCATATACCCACCTTGGCCCGTAAAATCCCTAAATAATGCCTCATTGATCCAATCTGCCATAGCTTCAAGAAATATGTGAAATGAAGTCTTCAAAATTATCAAAATCCAAGCTTTCTCTCTCTAAAACTCAATTCTCTCTCTCTAACTCGTCAACAATGGTGAAAGGAAGAAGAAGGAAGAAGAAAAGAAAGAGAAGAAAGAGAAGAAAGAGAAGAGGGACGGTTTCTGGTGATGTGACCAAGGAGTCAGCCCGACGGCGACCTTGGCCACGCGGCCACTTATGCGCTCGCAATCCCAGCCGTCAGATCAGCGATCCGCGTGAAGGAGATCTGACCATTTAGCGTCCTTGGCCACGCGGCCACTATTGCAATTCAGTGACTTTGGCCACGTGGCCAACCTTGTCCCTTCAGATAAAATTCCTTTTTTGCCCCTGATCTTTTCCCTTTAATTCATTTTAGGTGCCCTTAGCACTACTTTGACTGATATTCGTTATCTTTGGGTACGGAAGGCCCCTTAAAATTTCCATTCTTCACCAAATATTTGCTTAGGGTTTGTATGATTACAGAGACTTCGGCGCCTCTATGACATACGCATCCTAGATCGATCGTAATTGGCAGAAGCCTCGGCGTTTCTGTTTGCGAAAGATCCAGCATCTATTATTAGGATTCGTATGGTTGTAGAGACTTCGGCGCCTCTATGACATACGCATCCTAGATCGATCGTAATTGGCAGAAGCCTCGGCGTTTCTGTTTGCGAAAGATCCAGCATCTATTATTAGGATTCGTATGGTTGTAGAGACTTCGGCGCTTCTATGACATACGTATCCTAGACCGATCGCGATTGGTAGAAGCCTCAGCGTTTCTGTTTGCGAGAGATCCAGCATCTATTATTTTAGCGTGATCGGCAGAAACCCGGGCGTTTCTGGTCGAGTTTATTGTCCTATTATCCCTCATGCTTCAAATGACTTCATTTCCTAACGAATGTTCATTCTTCATACAGGATAATGCCCGTAAGTTTATTATCCCTAGCGGAAGTCCGATGTCTCGTTTTATCCCCAGTCTCTGAACTACGATCGGCTTGATTCCTCTGAGGATACGTAGGAAACCTGAAAAGGTTCAGCCACCCGACCGACGCGGTCATCTATCATCCCCGGCAGGTGCATTTTCCCCAGCAGAAGACGTTGCTCCCCATCAGAGGATAGTCATTCCCAATTTCCCATCAGATTTGAACTACGTTTGGCTTGATTCTCCCGCGGATACGTAGGTCGCCTGCCAAGGTTCAGCCGTTCCCTTACCTTTCATCTGTTTTGAAACTCATGTTTCAGACGGATCCTTCTTTTATCGTCGACCCCACATTACCTTGCAAGAAGCGTCGCTGAGGGGCTACTGTTAGTACCCGACCTGAAAATGAGTTTATTAGGGCTTTCCCAAAAATACAAGGACTTTATAGAAATTAGAAACCTTGCGAAGACTTGTCCCGGATTCCCGAAATACCTCATTTATGAAAAAATCTATCAAAATAGGTAACAAATGGTTTCCTTAAAACCATGCAGAAACTCTAGCTTAAGAATCAAGTCAGCCAGCAGAATTGGCCACGCGGCCAACCTTGCCACGCCTCAACCTTGGCCACGCGGCCACTCTTGTCACCGGCTTAAGTCATGGCCAGGCGGCCAACCTTGCTCCGGATGATCTCAGCCGTCAGATCTTCCCCTCAGTTTACTATATAAACCAATCTCAGCCTATTGGTTTAGGACCCCGATTTGGAGAGCTCTAAGTCCGAATTTTAGAGTTCTTAAACACAATTTTCTCCCTAATTAAGCATTCAAACACCCAAGAAGATCCAAGGTTTATTTCTTGCCAACATAGGTAAGTTTTCTAACTTTTTCTTCATGTTCTTGCATCATTTTTAATGTAGATCTTTTATATTCATGTTCTTACATGTTTATTCATAGTTTCTTCATATGCTTTGCATGTTCATTCATATGTTCATAATATGTTCTTCACATGTTCTTCGTGTTCATAGATTAAAACCTTATTTATGCTATATTTAGGGTTGCGATCTTCATAATAACATGTTATTTCATAGCCGATGATGATCTAGGGTTCATCAACCCGAGGATGATCTAGGAACTACTTCTAAACCCTAAATTTTAGGTAATTCCCCCCTCATTATGCATGATCCCGATTCTTCTGCCTATTCTAAATTCTCTGCGAACTACGCTGACATGAGCTTCTCACATTGAGAGGAACGTAGGAAATCTTCGGATCCGGTCTAAATCACTAACACACTACTAACACATTCATCATGATAGAAAGACCGATCAATTCGGGCAATAGGAGTGATAACGTTCAATAATCTTCTCTTGTTGTAATTTGACCCTCGAACCCACTAAAAATGCTTTTTTCAATGTTTTGGCTTTAATTAAAACGGCGTGGCGACTCTCATAATTTTAATGTCGTTAAGAATATTCCTTTAGTAAATAATAATAATCACAAGATACTTCCCATGCGTCGCTTCATCGGAAAGGGGTATTCACAGTAAGGCAATTGTTTCCAAACCTAAAGCAAGCAAGGCAAAAGTTGCCACTGCTGTAGTGGCTAAAGTAGACACTAAAAAGGATGAAATTTTCTTCCATTGTGGTGAGACCGTTCATTGGAAGAGAAATTTCAAAGCTTATATGGAAGAGAATAAGAAGAAGAAGAAGAAGAAGAAGAAGAAGAAGAAGAAGAAGAAGAAGAAGAAGAAGAAGAAGAAGAAGGGTAGTGGAACTGCTTCTACTTCTGGTATCTATGTTATAGATATACTCCTTTCTACTTCTAGTTCCTAGGTATTAGATACCGGATGTGGATCTCACATTTTTTTAAATGTGCATGCACTAAAGAATAGGAGGATACTCAAAGATGGCGAAGTAGACCTACGCGTGAGGAATGGAGCAAGAGTTGCTGCATTAGCCGTAGGAACCTATGAAGTCATTTTACCTAGCGGATTACTTCTTGTTTTGAACAATTGTTATTACGTTCCAGATTTGAGTAGAAATATTATTTAAATTTCTTGTTTGGATAATGAAGGTTATAGATTTCTTATTGAGAATAAGAGGTTTTCTATTTATTTAAATGATATGCTTTATTGTACTGCATGTTCATTTAATGGCCTTTATGTCCTTGATGTTGAGAATGTAAATAGTGATGATGTCTATAACATAAATAAGAAATTTAAACCTAATGATGTAAATCATACTTATTTGTGGCATTGCCGTCTTGGTCATATTAATGAGAAGCGTATCTCTAAACTCCATGGGGACGGACTTTTAGATTCACATGATTTTGAATCATATGGAACTTGTGAGTCATGTCAACTTGGAAAGATGACTAAGACACCTTTTACTAAGAGTAGTGAAAGGGCTAATGACTTATTGGGCTTAATACATACTGATGTATGCGGACCTTTAAGTAGCAGTGCTAGGGGAGGATTTCAATACTTCATAAAATTCACTGATGATTTTAGTAGATATGGCTATGTCTACTTAATGAAACAAAAAAGTGAAGCCTTTGAGATATTTAGAATATTTCAAAATGAAGTACAAAATCAACTTGACAAAACTATTAAAGCACTTCGATCCGATCATGGTGGTGAATATTTAAGCCAAGAATTTGACGATCATCTTAAAAATTGTGGAATTGTTTCACAATTAACTCCACCCGGAACGCCACAATGGAATGGTGTGTTCGAGAGGAGAAATCATACTTTATTGGATATGGTCCGATCTATGATGAGTCAAGTTGATCTTCCATTAT
Source organism: Campanula takesimana (assembly GCA_026119855.1). Classification (NCBI taxonomy): domain Eukaryota; kingdom Viridiplantae; phylum Streptophyta; class Magnoliopsida; order Asterales; family Campanulaceae; genus Campanula; species Campanula takesimana. The sequence continues at coordinate 1,737,457 of JAOWBW010000004.1, forward strand.
CCTTTTGGGGATATGCATTAGAAACCGATGCGTTCACACTAAATAATGTTCCAACTAAATCGGTTCCAAAGATTCCATATGAGATGTAGAATGGAAGAAAACCTAGTTTGTCTTTCATGAGAATTTGGGGTTGTGAGGATTATTTTAAGAGACTTGTCATTGACAAACTTGCACCAAAATCTGATAAATGTTTTTTCGTTGGTTATCCTAAGGAAACTAAATGATATTACTTTAACAACCGCACGGACAATAAAGAGTTTGTTGCTCGACATGGTACCTTTCTAGAGAAAGAGTTTCTCTCCAAAGGAATCAGTGGGAGTAAAATTAATTGGAGTAAAATTAATCTCGAAGAGGTTCGAGAACCCGAAAGTAACATTGAACCGATGGTGGAATCTGAACAAGTTTCACAAGGAGTTGTGGAACCCGTTCAAGATACACAAACTCGTCGCATATCTAGTAGGTTACGATCCGAACCCGAGAGATATGGATTTCTCGTAACGGATAGTAATGAAGTAGAAATCATTGAGAATGATGAACCTACTTCCAACCAAGAAGCGATGACTTATCCTGATTCGGATAAATGGCTTGGAGCTATGGAATCCGAAATCCAATCCATGTATGATAATCAAGTTTGGAACTTGATAGATGCACCCGAAGGTGTAAAAACCATAGGATGCAAATGGGTTTTCAAAATGAAAACTGACATGGATGGAAAGGTGCATACTTATAAAGCTAGGCTTGTAGCAAAAGGTTATAGGCAGATTCATGGTATTGACTATGATGAAAACTTTTCACCCGTCGCAATGATCAAGTCTATAAGAATTTTTATGGCCATACCCGCATATTATGACTATGAGATATGGCAAATGGATGTCAAAATAGCGTTCCTTAATGGGAACTTACTTGAGGATGTGTATATGACACAACCTGAAGGTTTTGTAAATCTAGAAAATTCTAATAAGGTATGCAAGTTGCAGAAATCCATTTATGGATTGAAGCAAGCATCAAGGAGTTGGAATCTTCAATTTGATGAATCGGTCAAAGAGTTTGGCTTCATCAAGAACGAAGATGAACCTTGTGTATACAAGAAAATTAGTGGGAGCGTAGTACTATTTCTAGTGCTATATGTCGATGACATATTGATCATTGGAAATGATCTTCCTGCACTTCAGTCTGTAAAGACTTGGTTAGGAAAATGTTTTTCAATGAAAGATATGGGTGAAGCCGCATACATCCTTGGAATTAAGATATATCGTGATAGATCTAAAAGACTGATTGGTTTAAGTCAAAGTACATACATTGACAAGGTTCTTAAAAGATTTTGTATGGAGAACTCTAAGAGAGGTAACCTGCCAGTGTTACATGGTAAAAGTTTAAGTAAGACTCAGTGTACTAAGACAACTGATGAGCGAGAACGCATGAATGGAATCCCATATGCTTCGGTAATTGGATCCATTATGTATGCCATGATTTGTACTAGACCGGATGTATCTTATGCTTTGAGCATGACGAGTAGATACCAGTCAGATCATGGTGAGAGTCACTGGATAGCAGTCAAGACAATTCTTAAATACTTGAGAAGGACTAAAGACTCGTTCTTGATATATGGAGGTTTGGAAGATGATCTTGTTGTAAGGGGTTGCACAGATGCAAGCTTCCAAACTGACAAGGATGACTATAGATCGCAATCTGGTTTCGTGTTTATGCTAAAGTGTGGTGCTGTAAGTTGGAAGAGTTCCAAGTAGAGTACAGTAGCTGATTGTATAACGGAAGCTGAGTATTTAGCTGCATCTGATGCTGCTAAAGAAGCTGTTTGGATCAAGAAAATCATAACTGAATTAGAGGTGGTTCTTAGCATTGCTAATCCAATAGACATTTATTTCGACAATAATGGTTCTATTTCTCAAGCAAAGGAACCAAGAGCACATCAAAGATCCAAATACATACTTAGGTGTTTTCATCTCATTCGAGAAATCGTGGAGAGGGAGGATGTAAAGATATGCAGAGTACCAATGGATGATAACATAGCTGATCCGCTAACAAAGGGACTTCCTCAAGCTAAACATGATGGTCATGTTAGGTCCATGGGTATTAGATACATTAGTGATTGGGCCTAGTGCAAGTGGGGGATTGTTGGTGTATATGCCCTAGGCATGTTATTTGGCACGTTGTTTGACAATATTTGTTATCACTTTTCATTTATATAAAGAGATGTTTTGGATTATTATTTATTTTTACATGTTTTGTTATAATAATCTCCGTCCCTAGCATTTATGAAGGACTAGCATAAGTGTAGATACCCCGGGAGGGCACGGCTGGGCTAGAGCGCGTGTGTCATTCCTAGGATGTCTATTTGCGTTTTAATGTGTTTAGAGTCGCTACCTATGTTTTAGAGGAACGTAAGAAAAACCTAATATTTATAGCCTAAGTTTGATTACGAAAACAGATATTCTTGTTATGAGGTTCGGGGGTTAGGTTACGAGATGGGAAGTACTTAAACACCCATCTCGCCCGACTAATGTCGGTCTTGCTTGATCAAAGTCTATATAAATGATATAATGTTCTTCCTATTCTTAATAATAAAAGGGGTTTTGAAAGGTGTTTTGGAATGTAGGGAGATAACTCCTTGACTAGCTTCAATGAAGTGAAGTAGTCTTTGGTGTCATGTCCCAAAATAATTTGGGTGATTGCACGTTTGATGAAATAAAAGAGAAGAAAAGGGATGAAGTAGAGAAGAAGAGGAGAAATGGAGTTTTACCTAAACTTTAAGTGTCACGACCCGAAAACTAGGCTCTATTTTATTAGTAATAAATAATTATTATTTATTTATTTGCTTATTTATTTATTTAGATTATTATTTATTTAAATATTTATGTGTGCATTTTATGTGTTATAATAATTTATGCCTAGCATTTTATTTGGGTTAGTGTAGTATTGTTGGGTCTTAATTGTTAGTAGGGAGTGTAAGTATTTGTGTGTAGTGTAGAGGAGGGGGCCTAAGTGTAAGTTCTTTTAAATCATTTAACTACTCCCTCCCTACTCCTCATCTTCTCCTTACTCTTCCCCTTCTCCCTCACTCTCTCTATTCCCTGCATTCTCTCTCTCCCTTCCATAGAAAGGTAAATTTCTTCTCTCCCTTCTCTCTTCATTCTACCTATCTTCCTCTTGTTATTTCTCATTTCTTAAAACATGAAACTTGTTTAGATCGTCGTTAGGATCGTAGAGGGCTAAAAATATTCGAGTTCCGGCAACTTTGACAAAATTCAAGTAAGTTGCTTTTTCCCCATTTTTATGTTAAAGTGTTCATTTCATGTTTATATAATGCTCTAGTTGTTATATTTGAAGTTTGGTTGGGTTTGGAATTTATTTGAGTTTTTGGCTAAAAATGGTGATTTGATGAATGTTGGGATTCAATCTTGATCTTGGGTGATAAATGGTGTTATTTGGGTCCCCATCCTAGTTATAAGTTGTTTTGGTGCATTTTGGAACTTGTTGAAGGAGTTGATTTTGAGTATTTTGTGTTTTGGTGGATTTTGGGTCGAAATTGTAAGAACCCAGCTCTGTTTTCCCGGCCTTGATTCAAATCAGGCGCCCGCCCGAGCTGGACCAGGCGCCCACCTACATGCCCTTTTCTGATGGCCAGACCTTCTGGTCATTCAAGCGCCCGCCCGCCCCATGCCAGGGGCCCGCCCGCCCCCTATTCCAGAATTTTGCCCTTTTTGCTTGGTTTAGGACTAATGGCTTAACTAGTTTAGGTTTTATTCTTCTAATTAACCTAAGTTAACACCATGGAACACTTTATTAATTGGACTTGATTCTTTTGTGAATAAATATGTTATGGAATTTGATTAAGTATCATTTTGGGAATGTGGTCCATCCCTGATGGGTTGTTTGTATTGGTTCACCTTTGTGGTAATTTATTTGGATTGGTTCCCTACTTCGGAATCATGAGTTGTTTATTTAAGCTAGTGTTTATTACTTAGCTTTAATTTGAAAGTCCAGCTGGTTATTTGTGTATCGAGTCAGGCAATGGATAATGCTATAATGGCACAAGCCAAGTCCAGTATAGCATCGCCCATTGGTCCTTCTTTCCTCATCCAGATTGGCCTTGGATGGGATGAGCTAGCTCCTTTTGTGAGTATTCTAGCTAGGCGTTTTGGAGCATGACTTTGTGGCATGGCTCCCGCCCTTTGTGGCATGTTACTTGGTTATTGGTTCCGGTACCGGGGATTTCTCTTCAGCTTTCATGCTATTATGAAGATGATGATTTGTTGATTATTGAAGCTGCGCAGCGACCTTTATTTGGTTTATCGGTTTGGAAAACCTTGGCTAATATCCTTTGTTAATTGTTTATTTCCGCTGCTATCTGTTAAATGATAATTGCTATGTGTTATGTGATTTATTATTGATTATTGCATCATAGCATGTCATGTAGTTGCATTAGTAACTTATTGAGATTTATCTCACCCCCCTTTATTTTTATCTTTGTTTTTCCTTAACCCCCCCAGGACCAAGGAATTAGACTCGCTGATCACGAGGACGTCGCGAGGGTTGAGCTTTTGGGGCAAGTGTATATTGGTGGGTTTACATTATATAAATGTGTAACTCTTTTGGGGATAGTTGTACCACACTTTGACGTCACTAAGATTTATATATTTTATTATTTTGTAGTGTGAGCTTATGGGGCTTACACTAGTACATTGTTGTTGTTAAATTGTTTTCCAAAACCTTGTGTTATCACCTATTGATATGAAATGAAAGTTTTATCTCCGATATTTTGGTATTTTGATTAGTAAGTCGACGTCCAGCTCGCGATCTCGGGCCCGCGGGGTTCGAGGTCGTGACATTAAGTGACTTCAAATACTTCTTGATGAATTACATTGGAAAATGCCTTGGAAATGATTTGTGTATAGTTTTTGTAAGTAGAATTTTTGGTCCCTTGAAATGGTGGATTAGGAGGGTTTTTATAGTTGAAAATAAAGCGTTTTTGGTGCCAAAACTCAGTCACCAAGAAATCTTTCCCGGGAAAATCATGTAAAAATGAGCAAGGGAGAGATTCTTGGATAGAAATCTGTAACCGTCGCCCAGAGGCGCGCGCTTCCTACCTCGGGGGCGGAAGGCGCGCGCGTCTGGCTCCTATGGTCGGAGGCGCGCGGCTCAGAAATGTCCTGTTTGATAGAATGGACTAGAAAGTCAGCCCTGTTATTCAGTTTAGTCCCTAGACTTAATGAAGTCAGTCAGGAACTTAACAGAAGTGACAGAAACTAACAAAAAACACTTAAAATAGGGAGAAACACAAAATCAAATGTGCAATCGGGGTGAGCGGTCCAAGGCGGGGTTTCTACAGAGCCCCTCGGCGATGGGATTGCAAAGCAAAACACGTCGACGAAAGAAAGTACACCCGCCGAGGACATCACTAAGAAAAAAAACAAAGACTCGATGAAAGGAGGAATTTGAAATTGTGAGAGATAGAGATGCGCTCCCTGTGTGAGCGGCTTTTGGTAATAGAGGAGGTGGCGTGATCCGTTTGTAAATCTGCCGGCTGAATCAGTTAGTGAATCCGCTTGATGAACCCGTTAGTGAATCTATTGGATGAGTCCGTTAGTGAACCTTGTTGACGAATCAGTTGATGAATCCGTTAGATGAATCCGTTAGTGAATCCCTTTAATGAGTCCGTTGGTGAACCCTTATTGACGAATCCATTGGTGAATCCATTAGATGAATCCGTTAGTGAATCCCTTGAATGAGACCGTTGGTGAACCCTTGTTGACGAATCCGTTGGTGAATCCGTTAGTGAATCCCTTGAATGAGTCCGTTGGTGAACCCTTGTTGATGAATCCATTGGTGAATCTGTTAGATGAATCCGTTTGCTGAATCCATTAGTGAATCCGCTCGATGAATCCGTTAGTGAATCCCTTGAATGAGTCCGTTGGTGAACCCTTGTTGACGAATCCGTTGGTGAATCTGTTAGATGAATCCGTTAATGAATCCCTTGAATGAGTCCGTTGGTGAACCCTTGTTGACGAATCCGTTGGTGAATCCGTTAGATGAATCCGTTAGTGAATCCCTTGAATGAGTCCGTTGGTGAACCTTTATTGACGAATCCGTTGGTGAATCCGTTAGATGAATCCGTTAGTGAATCCCTTGAATGAGTCCGTTGGTGAACCCTTGAATGAGTCCGTTAGTGAACCCTTGTTGATGAATCCGTTAGTGAGTCTGTTGCTTGAGAAGCGGTGATTTCAGTGGTTCCTCATGGACTGAATTGCTGTTTGTAGCTATCTCTGACGTGTGCCGTTCGGAGCTGCACTTGCTGTTAACTTTATGACTTTTGTGGGGGTGCTGGCACAGTTGACAGCGGACCGAAAAGGTGAAGTTTTCCCTTTAGAGAGGAAAATGTCGAGACTGACCTTGAAAAAAGAAAGACACTACCTACTTTTAGTGAATGTTTCTATCTAATTTCAATTTAGACGTGCCTTAGTGGCGGACCAAATTAATGTGTGCCCAAAGTGTATTGATGTTGTTGCAGAATGTTGTTTTGCTGCTGTAGATTCTGAACTGTCTGCAGGTTGAAGGCGTTGAAATGCCTGGGTTGTTGCTGAACTGACAAGGCCTGGTCTGTTCTACAGTCTATCGCTGTTACGGATCTATTCCATGACATGATTCATAAAGAGATCGAGGTCTATGTAGACGACATGATCATCCATTCAAAGGGAACCAACGGTCAACATTTGATCGATCTTCGCAAGTTCTTTGAACGACTCCGACAACACAACATGAGACTCAATCCCACAAAGTGCACTTTTGGGGTCGTCAGAGGAAAGGTTCTCGGTTACATGGTCACTGAGAGGGGAATCGAAGCTGATCCCTCTAAGATCAAGGTAATCATTGACATGCCTCCTCTAAAGACGCAGAAGGAAATCAAAGGTTTCATGGGCAGACTTCAATACATCAGTCGATTTGTGCACCAACTCACTTCCATGTGTGAGCCGATCTTCAAGCTACTCAAAAAGAATGTGGCTCTAGAATGGACCGATGCGTGCCAAGAAGCCTTCGACCAAGTGAAGCATTACTTGACATGCCCTCTAGTTTTGGTTCCACCGCACAAGGAGAAGCCTCTCTTGCTCTATCTCACTGTCAATGATGAAGCCCTAGGGGCTATGTTAGCACAAGAAAGCGAGACTCCACAAAAGAAAATGCTATCTACTTTGTCAGGCGCCGGTTTCAAGGAGCTGAAAAGAACTACTCTGTCTTAGAGAAGTCTTGTGCTGCATTGGTCTGGGTGACTCAAAAGATCAAACATTATATGGAGGCCTTCCCAATCAAGTTGGTAGCAAAAGTGGACCCGCTCCGCTACATCTTCGAGAAGCCTTTCATGTCAACAAGAATAGCCAAATGGTATTTCATGCTCGCCGGCTACGATATCACTTACGTCACACTCAAATCCATCAGGGGGAAAGTGTTCAGTGATCAGCTTGCTGAATTTCCGTGTGACGAAATGAAGGGGGAAGATGTACAGTTCCCCGACGAGCATTTAATTTGTGCTACAACAGAAGAAAATAAGTGGAAACTTTTTTTCGATGGCACAGCCAATAAGCATGGATATGGCATAGGGATGTTACTTGTTGATCCTAAGGACATGTATACTCCAATCGCTATCCGCCTCGAATTTGAAGCCACCAACAACACCGCTGAGTACGAAGCATGCATATCGGGGCTCGAAGCAGCCCTCGAGAGAAATGTCACAAGTTTAGAAGTATTCGGTGATTCCTTGCTCATCATCAATCAGACATCTGGAAAATGGAAGATTCAAGACTCGACTCTGCAACGGTATGGTCAACATCTCGAGGAGTTGGTTGAACAGCTTCAAGAAATCACCTTTAACTACCTGCCAAGGGACAAAAACCGTTTCGCTGATGCACTAGCTACCATCGCTTCACTGGTCGAAATACCTGAGGGTAAAATGGTGAAGCCCTTCAAAATTTCCCGATGAAACAGTCCGGCATACTGCATGAGTATTGAGATCAACGAGGTCCAAGCAAACTCCCCGTGGTACGCAGATATCATGAATTTCCTCAAGGATGGTGCTTATCCCGAGAATAGAAATAAGAAGTCTCAAATGGCATTGCAAAGACTAGCTTCCCGATATGTACTGATTAGGGGCAGAGTCTACGAAAGGCACCACGAGGGGATCAATCTCCTATGCGCAAATGAGACCGAAGCTCAAGAAATAATGCATGAGATCCACGAAGGTGAATGCGGGCCCCACATGAACGGGTTTATGTTGACCAAGAAGATACTCCGCATGGGTTATTATTGGAGTACTATGGAAAGGGACTACATCGAGAAAGTCAAGAGGTGCGCCAAATGCCAATTCCATGCCAATCTACAGCACGCTCCACCCTCACAGCTTTACAATATGACCACGCCTTGGCCTTTCTCTTGTTGGGGCATAGACATCATTGGCAAAGTTCACCCTACTGGAAGCAACGGACAATCTTTCGTCCTAGTAGCTGTGGACTATTTTACAAAATGGGTCAAAGCACAGGCTTACCGAGTTCTCAACGCCAAGAAAGTGGTCGAATTCGTGAAAACCCACATCATGTGCCGATACGGCGTTCCTCATGAGATCATCTCAGACAACGGGTCTCACTTTGAGAAAGAGATAGACGCACTCCTGGTAGAATACAAGATTACTAAGCACAAGTCATCTCCATACCACCCTCAAGTAAATGGCGCGGTCGAGGCAGCTAATAAGACAATCGAGACCATTGTGAAGAAGATGGCCTCCACTGGAAGGGATTGGCCTGAAAAGCTACCTCTAGCGTTATAGGGCTACCGCACGTCAATACGGACAGCGACTGGAGAAACTCCTTATGTACTGGTATATGGTTCCAAAGCTGTACTACCAATAGAGCTCGAAGTTCCATCCCTACGGGTCCTCCTCGAGAACCAAGTCAATGAAGTCGATTGGATGCAAAGTCGATATGAACAGCTAGCCCTACTCGACGAGAAAAGGCAAAGGGCAATCGAACGTACGAGATCCTATCAACAAAGGATGGCTAGGGCTTTCAACAAAAAGGTGAAGCCCCGAAACATCAGTGTGGGAGATTTGGTCCTGAGACAACACCCTCCTAATGCCATGAACCCCCTCGGAAAATGGGGACCCCGATGGATCGGTCCGTACGTAGTCAAGAAGATACTAAGCGGCGGTGCAGTCCGACTTGTGGACTTAGATGGAGATCAGCTGCCAAAGGAAGTCAACCTCGACAAATTGAAGAGATTTTACGTCTAATAAACGAAGACCAAGAAAAAAAAAAAGAGCTCGCTAGGTTGAAAACCCGCAAGGGCGGCCTAGGCAAAAATTAGAGCACGTGCAAAAAATAAGCCCGCTAGATTGAAAACCCGAAAGGGTGGTCTAGGCAAAAAACAGGGTGCACAAAAAAAAAAAAGGTCTTCGCCTGTTTGAACTACGGAGACCTGAGCCTCTACACTGGAGGAACGTAGGCAACCTTCGGGTGCGGTCTAAAACATAAACAAATACCCAAATAATTAACGAGATGCAATTTTTATTCATTCACTAAATCATCTTTATCATTACAACGGAAATGTTGAGCTATTAAAAGACATTAAAACATTAAATCCTAACAAGTGGTCTATTCTAATCGCAGTCTCGGTGGTACAAAAGAAATATCTAATCTTTCTTCGGTTTGGGGACCCATCGCTTTTGGGAACAGCCTTTAGTCCTCTTGGATGGAGGCGGAGCATTCTCGAGACCACCAAGACGAGAAAAGACACTCGGGCGAGACGGAGCTTCATCAACAACCTTCTCCTTGCCCTTGCTAGAAGGAGCTTTGACCGGAACAACCGTGGGACGCTTCCACACATGAGAAGAATTTCCCTTGCCTTTCTTCTTCTTAGGCAAATAACGAGGCCTATAATCCCTCACATGGACCACCGGCTTCACGGAATCCACAGCAACAACACCCTCACTTGGCCTTCCCTAATGATCAAAGACGATAGGACGCGCCTTAACAATTGGAGCAATGGGGACAGACTTCTCGCCTTCGGGGACGGAAACTTTGACTTCAAAAGTAAAGGTCATCGGGGCCATCGCTACAAGAATTTTGAGGTATAGAGTAAGGTAAAGGATGCAGAATATTGCTGTGTGATCATTCTGATCGAAAATGGTTTAAATTTATAGCTGTTGGAGTGCCCTGCTCAGAAAAGAAAGGGGCTGGAATTCAGCAAGCCAGAAGCGCGCGCCTCCGGCAAGCGATTCCAGGTGCGCGCGCCTCCCGCGACCAAAGCCAGACGCGCGCGCGTTTGACAGCAGACAGAAACAGAACATGCCCTTGTCAGTTCAAGAAGGAAGCCCAGCCACATTCAAACGCCTTCAACCTGCAAGAAATCAGATCCCAGCACTGAAAAGGGAGTTCAAGCAACAATAATGAACACATTTGGGCACACATTTGTTTGTAAAAAGTCGGCACTTAGGAACGAGTCTAGACAGATAACTAAAAAAGTGTAGTAAATAGCTAGGATTGTAAATACATGCTAAATGTTTATTACAGGTAAATAAAAGTGTTTTCAATCTCTCGTCCTCCCCAGAAGGCTACTCAGAATCATCATCATCGGCAGCACCGTGCCCACCCCCACTGCCGCTCTCAGTCTCCTCGTCATCATCATCATCATCATCAACAGATTCTTCCTCCTTGGATGTCTCCACCACAACATCATGCCGGGTCCTCTTGGCAGCTCTCCCTGATGAACTAGCACCACCCCTGCTCTGGCTACCTCCTCGGCTCAGACTCCTGCTCAGTGACTGCCTCGCCGAAGAGACAGCCTCATCAATATCCAGTGCAGCATCCCTGCAGCCTCGTCCCATGCCCCGAGCACCTCGGGCAGCTCCTCTCGCAGCACCAGAGACAGCACCAGCAGCATCTCTAGTCATGGCAGCAATATCCCTGCAAAGCCCTAGCACCCTCTCCTCCAGCTGACGGAGTCTCCTCCTCATCCCTTTGTTCTGTCTGCCCAAGTGCCTATAAGCAGCTACAGGTACCTGTCGCAACAAAGGACAGAAAAAAAAAAGGAAATTGCATTAATACAAAGAACAGAGAAGCAAGACTGGAACTGAGAAATGCAAAGACAGTCAGGAAAGTATACCACAGCAGCCTGAACAGGAGGCTCTCTCTCCGGCGACATGTCCTCGGGAACAATTTCCCTCTGCTCCTCATACACCCCAAAGTTTGAATAAGTATAATATGAAGGAGGCAAAGGTGGATCAAAACAATATCCAGCACCGGTGGGATAAAATCGAGCCGAAGTCTGTGGAGCAACATGTGTCTCCCTCGGATCAGTAAACATGAAACCCTGCTGGAGGTTATGCTCCCGGAAGAAACCATAATCCTGCTCTAGATGAATGAAAGGGGAAGCATCAACCCCCGCAACGTAGACTGCCCGGTCTACCTCTGAAAGAGCCCTCCAATTACGAGGACAGAAAGGAGGAACATCAGGAACCGCTGTCCTAGGAGGGTGGTGGAAGTCCGTCACCTGACCACCATGCTGCCAGAACACTCTCTCTCCAAGATACATCGCCATACACTCCACTGAACTCATCAGAAGCCTCGAGCGGGTGGGAATCAGAGTATGCTCAATAAAAGCATAAATAGCTCTCCACGGGAACAAAGAAGAGGCGACAGCCTCTGGCCTCAAAGCATCCAAATGGCGTCGGGCTGAAAGCAGGCTGATGGGAACAGTACCAGTCCTTACGTTCCTCTCCCTATACGACCACCTCACACAGTCTGGATACTGGGGCTGACCCTCTCTGTTAATCTTGAAGTCCCTCAGCTCCAAGACAGCAAAGGCCCATAGCTGCAAAACAGAGACAAGAGCAGAATTAAATGACAGTTCAAGGATACAGTAGAGCAATGACAAGAGAGCTGAAAAGAAAAGGGAAAGCAGTATACCTCCCACAACAGGCTGAAGCCCGTGACCGAGCTAGTGGTCGAACGGCTGGTCAGATCTATGCCATGATAACAAGCAGCCAAACCCGCTGCGCCCCAGTTATATTGACCGGCCTGGTCCAAGTCTACCAACAAATCAAACAAAGCCAAGGAAGCCGATGATCCTCCACTGGCGAATAGAGTATGGGACAATAGGTACCATATAAAACAACGGGCCACAGCATCGACCCGCTCAGTAGTGACACCCAAAGGCTCGGCTGCAAGAATACTAAAATACCGACGGATGCTTCCCCAAGTGACTCGGTAATTCTTCACCGGGAAACCACAGTCAACCAGGGCCAACAGCTCGTCAGCAGTCCGAAGGGTCCCTCTCAAAACACAAGGGACAGGCTCCCCCGCAAACGGCAGACCAGTCAATGCCGTGAAATCAGTGGGCGTCATCGTGACCTCTCCCATAGGCAAATGGAAAGTATGGGTGGTGTCCCACCATCTCTCTCTCAGAGCCTGAATAATATCCGGATCATTCTTCAACGCCGGCAGACTGGTAATAAAAAGGCCGAAATGGGTGGCCTAAACTCGATCCCTGACATTCTCGGGTAGCTTACTCCAAATGGTGACCGAGCCATGAGCTCCGCCTCGAATCTTCGACAGGCGGTTCCACTCCTGAAAAGAAAATTTCGTCAGCATAACGGCTAGAAAACGGACAAACCCGAAATAGAAATTCCAACATGCATGCGAGTGTGTGGGTATGAAAATGGGTATCCGAACATGTTTCTTGCAATAAATCAACAATAACGACAACAAACAGCGACAATCAACAAAAGAAGTTACAGCAAAAAATACGGGTGAAACAGAGCAACCCCAAAGCGCGAAAATCGCAAAGAGAATGAAAGATTCTTACCAATCCCGCTGTGACAAAGTGGGAGATATGGGTATGTGGCTGATACGTGAGCAAACTCGGGTCCATCGCCTCAATTCCAACCTCGGGCTCCTCGCCCTGTGGCATCTCGAATGGAGGAGATTGTTGACGATCCGACATCGTTTCTATGATAGAATCGCACCTAGAACAACAAGAAAGTGTTTTGGGGTGATTTCTCTATGAAAATTTGGTTCAGAATTTGGAGGGCTCTTCGAAATTTTGAAAACTCGCCGAAAAAGTGAACTGTCTGTTTATGTATACTGAACTGGAACGGAATGCGCGCACCCCCTGCTATGTCACTAAGACGCACGCGCTTCCCATAGCGAAGACCAGACGCACGCGCCTTTGTTCTTTGAGGAATTCAAACACAACTCCCCACGCGGGAATCAAGGTGTCACATCCATGTTCATCTGAGTTTCTTCTCCACCATTACAAGCTGAGTGAGATTCGTAACAGGCGCTGTTAATTCTCAAAAATCAGTTTTTACAATTCATCCCCAGCACAAAGCACTCCGCATTCAACTGTGCTCGCACCCCATCAAAAGTCAAAGTCAAACAGTCAACATCAAAGTACGACTCACGACAACAACTTGGTCCGGGATGAGCCACAGAATCACTGCTTCCTCATCAAACAAGATCTTCATCCATTCAAAGCAAACGGTCCTTTGGGTCCCGCACTTCAAAGCAAACGGTCCTCTGGGTCCCGTACTTCAGCAAACTGTCCTCCGGGTCCCGCACTCAAGAAAACGGTCCTCTAGGTCCCGCACTTCAACAAACGGTCCTCCGAGTCCCGCACTTCAGCAAACGGTCCTCTAGGTCCCGCACTTCAGTAAACGGTCCTCCGGGTCCCGCACTTCAAAGCAAACGATCCTCCGGGTCCCGCACTCAAGCAAACGGTCCTCTCGGTCCCGCTTCCAGCAAACGGATCTCGCTATCAGCAAACAGGTCCCGCTTCCAGCAAACGGATCTCGCTATCAGTAAACAGGTCCCGCTTCCAGCAAACAAGATCCCGCCTTCAGCAAACGGATCCCGCTATTGGCAAAGCCACTCACACAGGGAGCGCACCTTTACCTCTCAAAGCCGCTCACACAGGGAGCGTACCTCTATCCCCCGCAATTTCAAATTCCTGCTTTTATCGAGTCTTTTCCTTTTCTTTGTGATGTCCTAGGTGGATGTCTGTCTTTCATCGGCGCGTTTGCTTCGTAATCCACGCCGCCGAGGGGCTCTGTAGACACCCCGCCTTGGACCGCTCACCCCGATTGCACACTTGGTTTTGTGTTTCTCCCTCTTCTAAGTGTTTTCTGTTAGTTTCTGTTACTTTGGTTAAGTTCCAGATGGACTCCGTTAAGTCCCGGGACTAAACTGAATAACAGTTCTAACTTTCTAGTCCATTCTGTCAAAAATTTCTTCTCAGAGTCGCGCGCCTCCGCCCCTTGAGGCCAGACGCGCGCGCCTTCCGCCGCCTAGGTGGGATGCGCGCGCTTCTGGGGCGTGTCAGTTACAGATTCTGCCCAAGAATCTCTCCCTTGCTCATTATACATGATTTTGCCCGGGAAAGATTTCTTGGAGACTCCGTTTGGCTCCAAAAAAACAGTCCTTTTTCAACTATAAAAACCCCTCCAATCCATCATTGGAGGAGGACCTTGGACATCATTATTTTTAGACCTTTGACTCACTTCTTTCCTAGACTTTCCCTTGGGATTTCTTCAACAAAGTATTCAACCTCTTCTTCAAGGCTTTACAAGAGGTTCTCTTTGAAGGATACTATAGGTAAATGTCTTAAGCATTTCTATTCTTCTTCTTCTCCTTCTTTTTCTCTTTCAATCAAATGTGCAATCACTCAAAACCATTTGGGACAAGACACCAACGGTCCTTTCATTACATTTAATTGGCCTAGGAGTCATCTCCCTACATTTTAACTCTAAAACCCCTTTTTCTCATCAGTTTAATAGGAAGAATGCATTTATATTTAAAAGTGAATTATGAACAAACAAGACCGACGTTGCTCGGACGAAATGGGTGTTTAAGTACTTCCCATTTCGTAACCTAACCCCCGAACCCCTCATCCCAAAGAATCTCTGTTTTCGTAAATCAAACTTAGGCTCATAAACATTAGGTTTTCTTACGTTCCTCAAAAACGTGGGTGGCGACTCTAAAACACAATTAGACATCCTAGGGTAATTCACGCGCTCTAGCCAAGCCGTGGTCCCCCCGGGGTATCTACACTACCCCCGTCCTTTGTCCATCACCATACCTTAGGCGGAGCTGATTTGGAGGCCTTTCGGGATTCACTCCGTGACCCCGGCTTTCACAAGCTCGCCCTGGATCCTTTTGCTCATTTGGCCTTGGAGCGTGTGGAGCCCCAGCCAACCAGACATCCAGGTCCTCATTCCCAGATTCCTCCTTCTTTCTTCCCGGGCCAATCCTCTTCAGGTGAAGGCTCGAGCTTGGCGGAGTCCATCTTCTTCTTTGACCCCAAAATGTGCCCATCTCGTCCCTTGGAGAGGGTTTACTCGCCTCCGGAGGATCCTTACCCAGATTCTGATTAGGATGTACCTATGTGAACAATTTTCTTTTGTTTCATTTTATTAAAAAACAATGTATGACAATTTGTTATCTTTGGTGTTTAAATCTTTGTCCCTTTTATTTGTAAATTCATCATTTATGCACGCTTGGTGTTGGTCCCAAAGGGCAACAAGGGTATGAAAAATAGCTAGAGGGGGGGTGAATAGCTGTTTTAAAATTCTTTTCGTACCCTTTATAAACTCAATTGCAAATGTGCACTTTATCAAATAAGCGTTATGATATGCGCCTAAGTGAATGAGTGAAATGCACAGCGGAATTTAGTAATGTAAATAGGCGCAAAGTATGATAAAGGGGGCGCACACACACTCTAAGTATTTTGGCTCAAAGTGGGTGAAATAAGAAACTAAGGCAAATGATATAACAAACACAACACAGTTCAATAAATCAATCTACAATGAATAAACAATCAAATAGTTAGATATGATATGAACTTGAAAGGAAATAGCAATAAGTAAGTACACGCTAATTGGAGAGGTTCGATCGGAGAAAGATCTACGTCCTCTACCAAGATGGTTAGTCTTGGATTTCTAATGGAGATCTTATATAATGAGAGAGTGTTACAAATTACAATCGTTTGAGCTTATACACTAACTCAAGATCTATATCTATGAAAGCACAAATCCTAGACAATAACCGGTGTATGTCTTAAAGAAAGATCTAAGTGATCAAACTTAAAGAGGTGTGTGTGTGATTTTAGATTCAAGGCTCTTTAGATCTTTGAGATTGAGAGCACAAGAAAACTAAAGTGTTTTTGCTTGAGGATCTGGGCTAAGGATGAAGTTATGAAGATGTTCTTGAGAATTCTGGAAATATCAAAGGCAATCTTCAAATCTTCAACAAATGCTTGAGAGAGAATTTCTTGAAATGCTTAGCAACTTCAAATGGTTGAAGTTATGGGGTATTTATAGTAGAGCCCAAAAAACTAGCCATTGGAAATCCTTGGTGAGTCAGAAAAAGGACGGATGTGCTGTCGCTCATTGGGTGGAGCACGTGTCCTTTTATAGCCGTTAGACACATAACACAAATATGACCGTTATGGACAGGTGTCCTTAGATGTGGGTGTATACGTGTTATTTAACTACCGTTGGATCATTGGCGTAGTTTGAATCTTCTTCAAGTCTTCGAATCTTCAATAAATCACTGAGTGTTAAAAACACTTCTTTGAGGCGCGTTGAGCTAAGAGGCGCGCATGAGCCAATGGGGAGCATAGCATAGCTAGGCGCATCACCTTATGCGCGCGCGCTGGATAAGCGCATGGCGCAAAGGTGAAGGGGGGGGGGCGCATGGCGCGTTGAATGGAGCGCATAGGCGCGTAGCTCAAACTCAAGGAGTGATTTACTTCAATCTTGATCTTCTTGCCCTATTCCTAAGCCTGTTCTATTACAATGGACTACCTAAAAAATGAAGTATAAATACTTCTTACATGTGGGTCTAAAGTCCATGAAATAAAACTTAGGTGATGGATCAATCAAATCTAATCAATCCTATTACATTGAAACTAAGATATAAATGGGCATACCCAACAATCTCCCCCTATTTGATTGATGCCATTACCTACTATATCAGGGACAAACATTATACTTGATAATAACATGTCCAAAATAAATGAAATTGGTAAATCATGTCTAAAGTTAATGCACACACTAGTCCAAGATATAGATTTCTAATCTATTCCAATAAAGATAAATCATTACAAATGGAAAGATAGAAATGATAGTTTAACACATTCAAAATGATATATGAGTTTTAGTTTTGAAATGTGTTTAAACAAGGTTTAAACTCAATGCATGAAAATATGAAACAGTTCAAATATGATGCATATGATTTTAAACAATACCCAGTGTTCTTCAAACAAGGAGTTTGAGTGCACAGGTTTGAAATAATAGTGATGCTTTGTTCTCATTAAAACTCGAAATATAGGAGTTGGTGATTACAAGTTTTCAATGGAACAAAAATCAAAAGGTGCTAAAACACATAAGAACTAAATTACTAACAAAAGTTTCTAATCACAAAAAGATTTCAAATAACTTACAAATAAAAGAAACTAAAGGTTAGGAGGCGCGTCATCATCCTTCAATCCTTCTTCTATTTCTGAAACAGAGCGCTGAATTTGTTTGGAAAGTTAGTGACAACGGTTAACAACCCCATGAGTGTCTCTAACACCATCTCTGATATAGCGCAAATGATCAACATTGATGGTTTGATACTCATCAATGGTGCGTTGAGAGATAGCTTGCTGCTGAGAGAGATTTTCTGCAACAATTTGAAGGTTAGCTTCAACAGCAGCTTGCGCAGTGACAATATCAGCAGAAGTTCTTTCTGCGCGCCTGTCTGCACTAGAGTGCGCGGCATTGAAGTGAGTAACAATCAACTCATTCAAAATATCCAACTTTGAATGTAAAGAGCGAGAGTTAAAAGGCGCGGCGCTAGAAGAGGGCGCAGAAGAGGGCGCGGTGTTAATGTGCGCGCTTGGAGCATTCTCGAGCTCATCCTTTATTTCCTTCAGCTTATCCATTATATTTACTAACTTATCACTTTCACCAGTGACTAAGTCGAGCAACTTCTTGATATCTGCAGCCACACTGGTCTCTACTTGCTTAATTGCATCAATAAAAGCTTGACCATCAGTGAGCTTGATTCCTCCTGCAATTCTTTCATGAAGCTCAGCAACTGTGTCTTTGAATAAATCATTCATTTGTGCAATTGCATCACTCCATTGCTGAGGGGTCAGAAAGTGTTTGTCTCTGATATCTGCGCCAATGCGGGTTATCTCCCCCTTAATGGCAGCAATCTCATCTGCCTGACTGGTAATCATTGAAGTATGAAGCTCTAACTGAGACTCAATTCGAGCTTGGCCTTCATGAAGTTTTTGAAGAATAGAAATAACCACACCTAAATCAGCATTAGGAGGAGGAGGCGCGTCATCAGATTGGGGCGCAGAAGGATCCGGGCGCCTGGTAGGAGAATGAACAGGAGTTGTTTTCTGTGGAGGAGAAGGAAGATATTCAGCACTTGAACTTGGTTCATCAGTAAGGGAGGTACAGGAGTCATACGCGCACGAGTAGATCTGCGTGGGAGTAAAGGTTCTGGCTCCCCCTCAACTTGATCCTCACTTAAGTCTTTGAATAACTCAGTAGCTATTTGATCTCTGAGTTTCTGTTGATCAGCAGTGAGTGAGACAGAAGTTGGCTTAATGACTGGAGCAAGCGCATGAGATGTTTTCTTGGTATGTAAAGGAGCAACTGGAGTAGTTGAAGGTTTTGTTGGAGGCGCGCGGGGAGGAAGAGGCGCAGTAGGAGCAGGCGCGTGCATCAGCGCTTGAGCCTGCGCCTTTGAGCCTTTCCTTTTTGGCTAAGGTAGCAGCCTATTTGAGCCTACAATCTTCATCCCTTTTCCTTTGCGCTTCAAGGCGGCTAGCTTCTTGAGCACGTCTGAGATCTACTTCATCATCTTTTTCAGTTCTAGGGCGCTTTGAGGGTCTACTTCCTTCTTCAGCAATCCCTTTACCCTTTCCTTTCTCTGCGCCTGGAGCATCTGTTGGTTCCGCACGAGGTGCAACTTCAATATCTGCGCCATCTTGTGCGCAGTTTTCAGCACCTTCTTTTCCATCATCTGACTCAGTGGCTTCATCAACCAACTGAGCACCCTTTACCCTAGGCGCGCGTTTTTCCATGCGCTTCCTGCACCTCTTCAAGACAAGGTTGTCTTTTCCAAAAACTGGAACATCATCGGTTTTATAGGCAGGGTTCTCATTAAGGAATTGGGCAAGGGCAGGATAAGTGAGGAAAATTTTGGTAAGAATCCTGCAGTGAGTTTTGAACTTTGTCTTCCCATCAGCCTTGTTCTTGTTGTATTTGTCAATCTGGTCTGACAAAGTTTTGAACAAAATATGAGGCCAATTCAACCTAGTCTTTCCCATGATGGCAGCAGTATACTCCCACTGCTCCACAGTGAATCTATTTATATTGCCGGTCTTGAACACGATCGAAGTATCAACAAGATGCGCTCTATGAGCGAGCAGATCACCACCATCCCTTATCTCAACATTTTTTATGTTGTTCAGAAGAGTAGGGATTTTGAGATAAGTATGCGCTTCAATATTCTGCGCTGCTACTGAGTAAGAGTTTTGGTTGTCCAGAAACACCCTGAGGGCTAGTAGTGCTGAAACTCACTATGTTCTTGATTGTGCCCGTAGAGATAGTTATAGCAACGTTCTGAACGGTGGTGCATATCCTGCAGCGCACGTATCCATCAGATGGAGTCTCAACTAGAGCAGCGGTTGAGAAAAATTCATCAACAAGGAGCGGAGAATAGAATGGTTGATCCAGCGTGAATAAAGGAGTGAGTCCAATGGGGTGAAGGGTTGAGATGATTTCAAGCCCCATTGGATCAAGTGAGAGCTCAGCAAGATCAATCGTCTCACCGGGTCTGAAATTTGCAGGATCCTGGTACTTATGAATATTTAATGCGTTCAATCATTGAGGATTTAATATGTGGTAGCATTGATTGAGCCGCAGTCATAAAGAGGCGCATAAGGGGCGCATAATCTCATCTAGGCGCGCAAAATAATTGGGGTGTATTAGATGCTAGGCGCGCAAAGAGAGTGAAGCGCGCAGAAGTATTGGGCGCACAGTGAGTGTAAGCGCAGACATGGTTGGGCGCGCAGAGTTTTCTTGAATCTTGAAATGATTTATCATTTGAACCTAGTATACTCATAACTCAACAAAATATAAAATCATTATTAATAACAAAACTATAAGGATTTAGTTGAGTTCAAGCATACCCATTTCACCTCTCAAAAATGTGAACCGTTTCGCGTCGAGTGCTTTCGTTAGAATGTCGGCGATTTGAAAGTCGGTTCCCACGTGTTCCAAATGAATATTTCCTTTCTCCACATGGTCTTTGAGGAAGTGATATTTGATGTCGATGTGCTTGGTCTTTGAGTGCATGACAGGATTTTCAGAAACGGCAATGGTTGAAGTGTTGTCGCAGTAGATGGGACAATTTTCTTCGATTATATCATAGTCCACCAATTGCTGCTTCATCCATAGTATTTGACAGCAACAACTTCCTGCAGCGATATATTCAGCTTTGGTTGTTGAGACAGATACTGAAGCTTGTTTCTTACTCGCCCATGACACAAGTCGATATCCGAGGAAATGACAAGTGCCACTTGTGCTTTTCCTATCAATTGTGCACGCTGTATAATCCGCATCTGAATAACCTACAAGTTTAAAGTTCGAATCTTTGGTGTACCAAAGTCCAAGGTTAACAGTACCAGAGAGATATCTTATAATACATTTCACAGCAATTAAGTGCGCTTCTCTAGGGTCAGATTGATAACGAGCGCAAACACAAACACTAAACATAATATCGGGCTAACTAGCAGTAAGATAAAGGAGCGAGCCAATCATACCTCGATAGCGGGTTTGATCAACACGTTTACCTTTTAAATCTTTGTTGAGTTTGTTGCCGGTAGCCATTGGAGTGTCGTATGATTTAGCGTTCTCAAGTCCAAATTTCTTGATTAAGTCATTTGTGTATTTGGCTTGATTGATAAATATGCCTTCATTCATTTGCTTGATTTGAAGTCCGAGGAAGAATGTGAGTTCTCCCATCATGCTCATTTCAAACTTGCTCTTCATTAGTTTCTCAAAGCGCTTGCACAACAATTCATTAGTAGAACCAAATATAATATCATCAACATAAATTTGAACAAGTAATTTATGACCATTATGTTTGGCAATGAACAGAGTTGTATCGATTTTACCGCGAGTGAAGCCTTTTTCGATGAGAAACTTGGATAGTGTATCGTACCATGCTCTTGGTGCTTGCTTGAGCCCATACAAAGCTTTCTGGAGTTTATACACATGATTTGGAAATTGTGAATCTTCAAACCCAGGTGGTTGAGCAACATAGACTTGTTCTTGGAGTTCACCATTTAGAAACGCGCTCTTTACATGTCGCGACCCCGAACCCCGCGGGCCCGAGACCGCGATCTGGACGTCGACTCTAAAACCAAAACTGTGAAATACCGAAGTTAAAAATTCCATTTGATACCAAAAGGTGATGATCCAAAGTTTTACAAAACCAAGTTTGATAAAAACCGATTACAACTATCATAAACTTCCACAAGTTTATGCCCAACAAAATACAAATATACAATTCTTAATGACGTCATTGTTTGGTACAACTATCCCAAAAAGGTTACACATTTATATAATGTAAACCAACCTATAACAACCTTCCCCAAAAGAATGGATCCACACTCGACGTCCTCTTTCTCGTGATCAGCGAGACTAATCCTTAGAACCTGGGGGGGGGGGGTTAAGGAAAAACAAAGATAAAAGAAAGGGGGTGAGATAAATCTCAATAAGTTACTAATGCAACTACATGACATGCTATGATGCAATATACAATAAGCAATAATAAATATCACATAGCACATAGCATTTATCACTTAACAGATAGCAGCGGAAATAAAACACATAACATAGGATATAGCCAAGGTTTTCCAAACCGATACATCCAAATAAAGGATCGCTGCGCAGCTTCAATAATCAACAAATCATCATCTTCATAATAGCATGAAATCCGAAGAGAAAACCCCCCGGTACCGGAACCAATAACCAAATGAAGTGTCACAAGGGACGGGAGACATGCCACAAAGTCATGCTCCAAGTAAAGCTAAAATGCACACAAAGGAGCTAGCTCTTCTCACATCCAAGGCCAATCTGGAGGAGGGTAATAATGGGGCAAAACAATGGTCAACATCACAATGGACTTGGCCGTGCCATCATAATGTTTCGCATCGCCCAAGTAAAGCTCTGATACCAACTGTCGCGACCCCGAACCCCACGGGCCTGAGACCGCAATCTGGACGTCGACTCTAAAACCAAAACTGTGAAATACCGAAGTTAAAAATTCCATTTGATACCAAAAGGTGATGATCCAAAGTTTTACAAAACCAAGTTTGATAAAAACCGATTACAACTATCATAAACTTCCACAAGTTTATGCCCAACAAAATACAAATATACAATTCTTAATGACGTCATTGTTTGGTACAACTATCCCAAAAAGGTTACACATTTATATAATGTAAACCAACCTATAACAACCTTCCCCAAAAGAATGGATCCACACTCGACGTCCTCTTTCTCGTGATCAGCGAGACTAATCCTTAGCACCTGGGGGGGGGGTTAAGGAAAACAAAGATAAAAGAAAGGGGGTGAGATAAATCTCAATAAGTTACTAATGCAACTACATGACATGCTATGATGCAATATACAATAAGCAATAAAAAATATCACATAGCACATAGTATTTATCACTTAACAGATAGCAGCGGAAATAAAACACATAACAAAGGATATAGCCAAGGTTTTCCAAACCGATACATCCAAATAAAGGATCGCTGCACAGCTTCAATAATCAACAAATCATCATCTTCATAATAGCATGAAAGCCGAAGAGAAAACCCCCGGTACGGAACCAATAACCAAATGAAGTGTCACAAGGGACGGGAGACATGCCACAAAGTCATGCTCCAAGTAAAGCTAAAATGCACACAAAGGAGCTAGCTCTTCTCACATCCAAGGCCAATCTGGAGGAGGGTAATAATGGGGCAAAACAATGGTCAACATCACAATGGACTTGGCCGTGCCATCATAATGTTTCGCATCGCCCAAACACACACAAAATACCAGCTAGACTTTCAAATAAATGCTAAGTAATAAATACTAGCTTAAGTAAACAACTTAAGGTTCCAAAGTAGGGAACCATTCCAATTAAATTACCACAAAGGTAAACCAATCCGAACAGCACATCAAAGATGCCCAACATTCCCAAAACGGTACTTAAATAAATTTCATAATACATTTATTCACGAAAGAATCAATTCCACTTAAATAAGTGTTCCACGGTGTTATTTTAAGTTAATTAGAAGAAATAAACCTCAACTAGTTAAGCCTTAAGTCTTAAACCAAGCAAAAGGGAAAAATCCCCAACAGGCGGGCGGGCGGGCGCCTGGGCATAGGCAGGCGGGTGCTTGTTTCAACAGAAGGTTTGGGTCGCTGGAAAAGGGGGTGCAGGCGGGCGCTCGGGTCAAGGCGGGCGGGCGCTTGGTCTGGAATCCAGCCCGGGAAAACAGGGCTGGGTTCCTTAAGTTCTTACCCATTTCTCACCACACTCAAAATCAAACACAATCAAATCTCCCACCAAGCCTAAATATGAACCACAACAACTTATAAATAGGAGGAGGACCTAGATAGCATCATTTATCAACCAAGATCAAGGTTTAATCCCCACTTTCATCAAATCACCATTTTCAATCAAAACTCAAAATAAATTCCCAATAAATTCCAAATCTCAACCAAACTTCAAATATAATACATTAAGCATCATATAAACATGATATGAACATTTTAGCATAAAAATGGGGGAAAAGTAACTTACTTGGAAATTCTCAAAGATGATGGAATTCAATTCGTTTTGGTTCTATGCGATCCTATCGACGATCTAAACACATTTCACGTTTTAAGAAATGAGAGATTACAAGAGGAAGAGGAAGAAAATGAGGAGAGAAGGAAGAGGAAGAAAAACTTACCAAATGGAGGAGAGAGGAAGATGAGTTGCTGGGAGGTGAAAGATGGAGGTGGAGTGTATGAGGGAGAAGGGAAGGAGTAGGGAGGGAGTAGGGAAATGATTTAAAAAGATTTACACTTAGGCCCCCTCCACTACACTACACACAATTTCTACACTCCCTACTAACAATTAAGACCCAACAAATACTACACTAGCACAAACGACTCAATTAAAATGCTAGGCATAATTATTATAACACATAAATATTTAAATAAATAATAATTTAAATATATAGATAAGCAAATAAATAAATAATAATTATTTATTACTAATAAAATAGAGCCTAGATTTCGGGTCGTGATATTACATCCATTTGATATTACTTGAAGTTCTTGTGAGCGGCGTAAGCTAGAAAGAGTCTAATAGCTTCAAGTCTCGCTACGGGCACGAAAGTTTCATCGTAATCAATTCATTTTTCTTGCCTATAGCCTTGTGCAACCAATCTTGCTTTGTTTCTTGTGATGGTTCCATTCTCATCCATCTTGTTTCTGAACACCCATTTCGTACCAATCACTCCTTGATCATTTGGTCTTGGAACAAGAGTCCAAACCTTACATCCTTCAAATTGATTGAGTTCTTCTTGCATAGAAACAACCCAATTAGGATCATGGAGCGCTTCATCAGCCTTCTTCGGTTCAATTTGATAGATAAAAGCAGTGTAAGCATCAAAGTTTGTAGCTCTCCTTGTACGAACACCAACATTTAGATCACCAATGATATTATTGATTGGGTGACCTCTAACTTCACGAATTTCAGGAGGTAAGTTAGGTTGAGTCGTAGTAACTTGAAGGTCTTCAATTGGTACATCTTCACCAGATTCTAAATCATCAAAATTTGGGGTTTGAATTGGGTACCGTTGAAACTTGGGTTTACACAAGATGTAGCAGTAGATATAGGTGCGTGAGAGGAATCAAGAGGCGCAACATGTGAGTGAGGCGCAGCTGATGATCCATTTGGCGCGCCATATGAGGATTTAGGCGCAACTGATGTGGATGGATTTCCTTGAGTTGATAGATTCTGATTTTGAATAGGCGCAACATAAATAGGAGCACCTGTATCATTAAGCTCAACAGAATCATCAGAAACATTTGGAGCCAAATGTGGCTCAAGGAGAGAATGTTCATCAAATGTAACATGTACAGATTCAACTATCACTAATGTAGATTTATTAAAAACGCGAAAAGCTTTAGAATGTTTGGCATACCCAACAAAAATACATTCGTCGGCTTTGGCATTGAATTTACCTCTATGTTCGTTTCCATTGTAGAGGATATAACATTTGCAACCAAAGATCTTGAAGAAAGCAATGTTGGGAGTTCTACCACGCCAAAGTTCATACGGAGTCTTGTTGTGAAGTTTGTTGATGAGGGAGCGATTTTGAGTAAAACATGCTGTGTTGATAGCTTCTTCCCAAAAGTACTTAGGCAATTTAGCTTCAGCTATCATCGTCTTTCCTGCTTCAATCAATGTCCTATTCTTTCTTTCCACAACACCATTTTGTTGAGGAACTCCAGCGGTTGAGAAGTTGTGATCTATCCCATGATCGTCGCAATATCGAGCAACACCGTTGTTTTTGAATTCTGTTCCATTATCGGATCAAACACTAACGATGTCATCTTCTTTTTGGGTTTGGAGCAGTCTGAATAAGGTGGTCAAAATGTCATAGCAATCGTCTTTTGTAATCATCATTTCCACCCATGTATACCTTGAATAATCATCCACCACAACTAGAGTATACTTGTTTCTTCTAATACTTGTGGTGGTGACTGGTCCAAATAGATCAATGTGAAGCAGTTGCAAACATCTAGAAGTTGAGGGATTGGTCTTACTGGAGAAAGATTTCTTCGGTTGTTTGCCAAGTTGACACGCGGCGCACTTCTTGTCATGATGATCAGCAACCTTGGGAAGTCCTTTAACAAGGTTATTCTTGCTGAGTTTAGATAGATATTAGTGAATTAAGCGCTTGTGCCACAACCAACTGTTGGTAGTGGTGCCCTAGGCACGTTTAATAAACGTTGTAATTGTTATCATTTATTTCATATCAATAAAGAGATGTTTTGATTATTATTGTTGTTCATGCTTACTTATAATAATCCCCGTCCCTAGTACTTATTAAGCACTAGTATAAAGGCTAAATGATCATGAGATGATCATGTTAGATTTATGGGTACTTGTTTGGAACAAGGTACTGGACATGACCCGCTGTATGAGATTTATGTCATGGTCTATGTCGAACATATATCTCATATTAGTTATGTCATTTGAATCCTTAGACATGAAGTTATTATAGTCTTCCACTTGATGAACATTGTGTTTGACATATTCAAACGCTACCTTAACACGGTAGTTATAAAGGGTATGATTGGCATAATCGGATTCCCGTTGGAAAGAATAATAAGCTAAATGGATTTGTCCCTCCACGGAGAGATGTCAAGCTTGGGCCTCTCGTAGGAATGATGTTGATGAAATGTTCGGCCGGACTCAAATGAATTGATTGGATCAATGTCATTTGGATTATCAACATATTCGGAATCGAGAAAGTATTGAACAAAACAAGTTGACTGTTTGACCATGACTTGTGTTCAATGACATCGTGGACAAAGGGATTGTGACATATTCTAAAGGAATGCGAACTTGTATCTAGTTATACTATTTGGGTAGGTATGACGGTTTGCTAGAACCTAATCATATCTTATGGGATCATGTTTGAGCCCATTGCCAACTTAGTATAATCCTAGAGGGTCACACACAATAGAACGAATCTTTAATAAGAGGACTATATTGGAATTTAGAGTCAAAGGACCTTGGAGGAATTTTGGAAACATTTGGGCTGTTTGGTCTACCGAGCGGGCGCTTGGTTCAGACCAGGCGGGCGCCTGAAGTAATTCCAGAAAGACAGGGACCTTCTGGTCATTCAGGCGGGCGCCTGGCCCTTTACAGGCGGGCGCCTGGTGCTGCCGACAGGAAATTCCTAATTCGATTTGGGAAGGTTTTTGGCACAAGATTCCTATTTGGAATAGGTCTTAATTGTGTATAAAAACCCCAATTCGGCCAGACCATATGTACAAGTGATTTTGTGAGTCTCAAAGAGTTTGAGAGAGATATTATTTTGTTCTAAGATATCCTTGATTGAGGAACAAAATAATTCACAAATAAATTCCATATAGTTCTTTATTATATTGTGAAAGTGTGTTTCATAATATTGGTCTAGCAACCAAGATCAAAGAAGCTCCTTTGATATTCGTTCGAAGTGTGGATACCGCTAGAGGGTGAATTTTATCATCTTGCAAAGTTCGTGATTTGTTCGCGATAAAGCTTCAAGGTTTCTCCACCAAAGATCAAGAGAAAATTCATAGCCATCAAGGGTTAGTTATTCCTCTATTCATCTTGTTGTATTTGATTTAATCATATGAACGGATCCATGGCTTTGGGTTTCTTAAAATTTTAATTGCTATATTCCGCTGCGCATGTTACTTAGAAACCCAACAGTGGTATCAGAGCCCCGTTCATGTTGATTAATTCAATACTTGGATCATGTTGTGTATATAAATTGTTTATGTGCCAAGCATGATATGAATATTGGATTATATGATGTTTATGTGTTTTGTGATTTTATGTGGTTTATTGTTTTCGAACCTTAATCGCACGATTCAATCGCAATAAAAAAATTATGGTGGATTCTGAATTATTTCGATTATTGATTTTTGATTGGATCAAAGTTTTAATAATCGGGGGAAAAAATAATTTTGAGACAAAATTTTCGAACTTGAAAATTCCATACCATTCTGACCATTCAGGCGCCCGCCCGCGCTGGACCAGGCGCGCTCGCTTCAGGCGCCCGCCCGTGCTGGACCAGGCGCGCGCTCGCTAGGCCAGAATGTTCTGATTTTGTTCAAAATCTGATTCTGGAATTTTTCGATAAATCCGACAAAACCAGTAACAAGACCACTTCAGACTTGCTGATCTGGAATGGGTCTTGGGTAGTTGGTTTGTGTGTGGATTTTGGGGTTTGATTTTCCTATTTGTTTTAGTCTTGTGATTCCTAGATTGGTTCAAGTTTTGGATGGCTAATCTGCGTTCATCGAGATTGTGTTTCCCAAAATTGATCGCAATCAAAGTTTCAAAGATAAAACGAAGTTAGAATTATGAAGAGTTCATAATTGCTAAAATTGAGAAACAAAGCTCTTGATTCAATGATTGGAGATCCATGTGGAATTGTGAATGCAATTGGCCTACGTTCATCGAGACCATCTATTGCTTAGTTTCGGCCACATGGACTACCTTCTTGGTTTCTTGAATTAGTGCGGGATTGTGGTTGCCTAATGGCTTAGTTCGACCGCACTTCTTGTTGTCTTGATTTGGAGATAATAACCAAAGTTGAAATAGTCTCATCCTCATAATTATAGAGAAACTAATGACACATAAATATTATGCTTAAATTAATGGGATTAATTTAGTGGCTAAACTTGATGTGTAACATGTTTATATTATGTGCTCATAAATGTGTTATATGCTATATGTGATGAACCTTCAAAGAAAGTTTTAAGTCTTTTATTGCCATGCCATGATTAAAACACTTGTTTGTACATGAGTGATTTTAATGTAGATTCGCCCTAGCGAGGTGCATTAAATTTATTTATGTTTGAGCAAGATAGATAATGTGGGCACGCCCTAGCGGGACACATTAACTATGCGTTTAAAATGGTTAGACTTAATTGGGCGTCAAAACAGTTTTGGGCCTAGGCAAAGATGAGGTTTAACATGCTTTTGAAATTGGATTTCTAAAAGAATCTCATAAAAGGAATAAGAGTCATATGAGATATGATTGACAAGAGTTGTCTACCTAATTAATTTGATTTTGTGTAATCCGCCTTAGCGGACTTGAAATTAAATTAAAGTTGGATCTTAACCCAATTAAATTATATTATACATTGGATGTATAAGAAGGTTATATAATTTAGTGGGAGTATTTTGTTTAAAAAAAATACATTATTTATCTCTTTAATGAAAATCGGTACTTATTAAATTTTGGAAATTTTGCATATTTGTAGATTATGACTAATAACACTCAATCAATGTCGTTGCGATCGATCCTTGAGAAGGATAAGCTCGAAGAGAATGGTACAAACTTTATGGATTGGATCCGAAGCATAAGAATTGTTCTTAGGCAAGAAGATAAGTTGTACATTCTCGATGGGCCTCTCCCTGCTGAACCACCGCCTACTGCCCCTAGGGTAGAAAGAGACAATTACAAGAAACATCGTAATGGTTCTAGAGATGTAAGTTGTCTCATGCTTGCTGCTATGTGTTCAAAACTCCAACAAAGTTTGGAACATTTGGAAGCCTATGAGATAGGCGTGGAGTTGAGAACCATGTTTCAAGAGCAAGCTAGGCAAGAGAGGTACAAGACCATTGTTGCATTCACTACTAGTAAAATGAATGAAGGGCAACAAGTGAGTCCTCACTTTCTTAAAATGAAAGGTTATGTAGAGCACCTTGAGAAACTTGGCTATCCAATCCCATTGGAGCTAGCCACGGATCTCATTCTTAATTCATTGCCTAAAAGTTATAATCAGTTTGTGATGAATTATAACATGCATGGAATGGATAAGAATCTCTCTGAGTTGCATGGGATGCTCAAAACTGCAGAGATGAAAATTGTGGAGAAAGGTTCTCCCGTGCTCTTGGTTCATGATGGGAAGAAGGCTAGTGCCAAAGGAAAGGGTAAGGCAAAAGTTGTCAAACCTAAGATAAGCAAGGCAAAGGTTGCCAAGGCTTCTGAGGCAAAACCTGATTCACAAAAGGATGCAATCTGTTTCCATTGTCAAGAAATTGGTCATTGGAAACGTAATTGCAAGGCTTTCTTGGAAGAGCAAAAGAAGAAGAAGAGCAGCAAGGCTGCGTCGACTTCAGGTATCTATATGATAGATATTCTCCTTTCTACCACTGATTCTTGGGTATTGGATACCGGATGTGGTTCTCACATTTGTCTAAATGTGCAGGGACTAAAGAATAGGAGACTGCTTAAAGAAGGTGAAGTAGATCTACGCGTGGGAAATGGAGCAAGAGTTGCTGCATTAGCCGTAGGGACTTATGAAGTCACTTTACCTTCCGGATTAATTCTTGTTTTGAACAATTGTTATTATGTTCCGGATTTAAGCAGAAATATTATTTCAATTTCTTGTTTGGATAATGAAGGTTTTAAGTTTCTTATTGAGAATAAGAAATTTTCTATTTATTTAAATGATGTGCTTTATGGTATTGCTAATTCATTTAATGGCCTTTATGTCTTGGATGTCAAGAATGAAAATAATGTCTATCATGTAAATAAGAAATCTAAACCTAATGATGTAAATCATACTTATATGTGGCATTGCCGTCTTGGTCATATTAATGAGAAGCGTATCTCAAAACTCCATGGGGACGGACTTTTGGGTTCATGTGACTTAGAGTCATATGATACTTGTGAGTCGTGTCTTCTTGGAAAAATGACTAAGACACCTTTTACCAAGTTGGGTGAAAGGGCAAGCGACTTATTGGGTTGATACATTCTGATGTATGCGGACCATTAAGTAGCAATGCTAGGGGAGGATTTCAATACTTCATAACCTTCACTGATGATTATAGTAGATTTGGGTATGTTTACCTAATGAAACATAAAAGTGAAGCATTTGAGATATTTAGAATATTTCAAAATGAAGTAGAAAAACAACTTGGCAAAAGCATTAAGGCACTTCGATCAGATCGAGGTGGAGAATACTTAAGTCAAGAATTTGATGATCATCTAAAGAATTGTGGAATAGTTTCACAATTGACTCCACCTGGAACACCACAATGGAATGGTGTGTCCGAGAGGAGGAATCGGACTTTGTTAGACATGGTTCGATCAATGATGAGTCAAGTTGATCTTCCAATATCCTTTTGGGGTTACGCCCTAGAAACCGCTGCTTTCACACTAAATCAAGTTCCAACTAAATCGGTTCCAAAGACTCCATATGAGATGTGGAGTGGAAAGAAACCTAGTTTATCTTTCATGAGGATTTGGGGTTGCGAAGTTTATGTCAAGAGACTCATCTCTGACAAACTAGCACACAAATCTGATAAATGTATTTTCGTGGGATATCCTAAGGAAACTAAAGGATATTACTTTTACAACCGAGAGGACAATAAAGTGTTTGTTGCCCGAACTGGTGTCTTCCTAGAGAAAGAGTTTCTCTCCAAAGAAATCAGTGGGAGTAAAATAAATCTTGAAGAAATTCGAGACCCAGAAAATAACATTGAACCAATGGTGGAACAAGAACAAGAACCACAAGGAATTGTGGAACCTGTTCAAAATACACAAGCATCTCGCAGATCTAGTAGGTTACGATCCGAGCCCGAGAGATATGGATTTCTCGTAACGGATAGTAATGAGGTAGAAATCATTGAGAATGATGAACCGTCAACCTACCAAGAGGCGATGTCTTCTCCTGATTCGGACAAGTGGCTTGGAGCCATGGAATCCGAATTGCAATCCATGCAAGACAATCAAGTTTGGAATTTGATTGATGCACCCGAAGGTGTAAAAACCATAGGATGCAAATGGGTCTTCAAGAAGAAGACTGACATGGATGGGAAGGTGCATACTTACAAAGCTAGGCTTATAGCGAAAGGTTATAGGCAAGTTCATGGTATTGACTATGATGAGACCTTTTCACCCGTAGCAATGATCAAGTCTAAAAGAATTTTTGCTTGCCATTGCCGCATATCATGACTATGAAATATGGCAGATGGATGTCAAAACCGCTTTCCTGAATGGAAAACTCCAAGAGGATGTGTATATGACACAACCAGAAGGTTTTGAACAAGATTCTAAGGTATGCAAATTGCAAAGATCCATCTATGGATTGAAGCAAGCTTCAAGGAGTTGGAATCTCCGTTTTGATGAATCGGTCAAAGAGTTTGGTTTCATCAAGAACGAAGATGAGCCTTGTGTATACAAGAAGATTAGTGGGAGCATAGTGCTATTCCTTATTTTATATGTGGATGACATATTGCTCATTGGAAACGACATTCCTACACTTCAGTCTGTGAAGACTTGGTTAGGAAAGTGCTTCGCAATGAAAGATATGGGTGAAGCCGCATATATACTTGGCATTAAGATCTATAGAAATAGATCAAGAAGGCTACTTGGTTTAAGCCAAAGTACATACATTGACAAGGTCATTAGAAGATTCCGTATGGAAAATTCTAAGAGAGGCACCTTGCCAGTGTTACATGGAGTTTCTCTAAGCAAGACTCAATGTCCTAAGACAAATGATGAGCGTGAGAAAATGAATGATGTTCCATATGCTTCGGCAATTGGGTCCATCATGTATGCCATGATTTGTACTAGGCCGGATGTATCTTATGCTTTGAGCATGACAAGTAGATACCAATCCGACCCTGGCGAAAATCACTGGATAGCTGTAAAAGCGATTCTAAAGTACTTGAGAAGAACTAAAGACTCGTTTTTGGTCTATGGAGGAATGGAAGATGATCTCGTTGTAAATGCCTACACGGATGCAAGCTTCCAAACTGACAAAGATGATAGCCGATCGCAATCGGGTTTTGTGTTTATGTTAAATGGTGGAGCTGTAAGCTGGAAGAGTTCCAAGCAAAGTACAACCGCTGATTCTACAACAGAAGCTGAGTATATTGCTGCATCGGATGCTGCAAAGGAAGCTGTTTGGATTAAGAAGTTCATAACTGAACTTGAAGTGGTTCCTAGTATTGCTAATCCAATAGACCTTTATTGTGATAATAATGGTGCTATTGCTCAAGCAAAGGAACCAAGAGCACATCAGAAATCCAAACACATACTTAGGCGTTTTCATATCATTCGAGAGATCGTTGATAGGGGAGACGTAAATATATGCAGAGTACCTACTGATGACAATGTTGCGGACCCGCTAACAAAGGGACTTCCACAAGCTAAACATGATGGTCATGTTAGGTCCATGGGTATTAGATACATGGGAGATTGGGCCTAGGGCAAGTGGGAGATTGTTGGTAGTGGTGCCCTAGGCACGTTTAATAAACGTTGTAATTGTTATCATTTATTTCATATCAATAAAGAGATGTTTTGATTATTATTGTTGTTCATGCTTACTTATAATAATCCCCGTCCCTAGTACTTATTAAGCACTAGTATAAAGGCTAAATGATCATGAGATGATCATGTTAGATTTATGGGTACTTGTTTGGAACAAGGTACTGGACATGACCCGCTGTATGAGATTTATGTCATGGTCTATGTCGAACATATATCTCATATTAGTTATGTCATTTGAATCCTTAGACATGAAGTTATTATAGTCTTCCACTTGATGAACATTGTGTTTGACATATTCAAACGCTACCTTAACACGGTAGTTATAAAGGGTATGATTGGCATAATCGGATTCCCGTTGTGAAGAATAATAAGCTAAATGGATTTGTCCCTCCACGGAGAGATGTCAAGCTTGGGCCTCTCGTAGGAATGATGTTGATGAAATGTTCGGCCGGACTCAAATGAATTGATTGGATCAATGTCATTTGGATTATCAACATATTCGGAATCGAGAAAGTATTGAACAAAAACAAGTTGACTGTTTGACCATGACTTGTGTTCAATGACATCGTGGACAAAGGGATTGTGACATATTCTAAAGGAATGCGAACTTGTATCTAGTTATACTATTTGGGTAGGTATGACGGTTTGCTAGAACCTAATCATATCTTATGGGATCATGTTTGAGCCCATTGCCAACTTAGTATAATCCTAGAGGGTCACACACAATAGAACGAATCTTTAATAAGAGGACTATATTGGAATTTAGAGTCAAAGGACCTTGGAGGAATTTTGGAAACATTCTGGGCTGTTTGGTCTACCGAGCGGGCGCTTGGTTCAGACCAGGCGGGCGCCTGAAGTAATTCCAGAAAGACAGGGACCTTCTGGTCATTCAGGCGGGCGCCTGGCCCTTTACAGGCGGGCGCCTGGTGCTGCCGACAGGAAAATTCCTAATTCGATTTGGGAAGGTTTTTGGCACAAGATTCCTATTTGGAATAGGTCTTAATTGTGTATAAAAACCCCAATTCGGCCAGACCATATGTACAAGTGATTTTGTGAGTCTCAAAGAGTTTGAGAGAGATATTATTTTGTTCTAAGATATCCTTGATTGAGGAACAAAATAATTCACAAATAAATTCCATATAGTTCTTTATTATATTGTGAAAGTGTGTTTCATAATATTGGTCTAGCAACCAAGATCAAAGAAGCTCCTTTGATATTCGTTCGAAGTGTGGATACCGCTAGAGGGTGAATTTTATCATCTTGCAAAGTTCGTGATTTGTTCGCGATAAAGCTTCAAGGTTTCTCCACCAAAGATCAAGAGAAAATTCATAGCCATCAAGGGTTAGTTATTCCTCTATTCATCTTGTTGTATTTGATTTAATCATATGAACGGATCCATGGCTTTGGGTTTCTTAAAATTTTAATTGCTATATTCCGCTGCGCATGTTACTTAGAAACCCAACACCAACTATTTTCGCTCACACTTTTAGCTACAAAACAAAGATTAGTACTAGAGTTCATACTATGGAAATCAATAATGTAAATATTTGTCTTACGATATCCCGTGAGTAATGTAGCTCCAGTTTTGCCATTCTTGATAAGACATTGAGTTGAGGTGAAATGGCATTCTAATCCTTTGTCGCAGAATTGAGATATGGATAATAAATTGTGCTTGACCCCTTCGACGAGAGAGACTCTTTCAATGCACACTTTATCTTTCTTGAGATTTCCATATGCAACAACTTGACCTTTGTTATTATCACCAAATGTTACTGAGGGACCTCTTTCTTCATGGACATCTTCTAATAAGGATTCATCTATAGTCATGTGTCTTGAACACCCACTATCGAGAATCCATTCATAATTTCTAGCTTTTGAAGATCCAGCCATGTAAGTACCCCAATCTGAAATCGACCTACTTTAGAGGAATTCTTGGTACCATTTAGGGATAAACCAATGGGACAGGACCTCACTAGGATAAACCTGATATTCCAGGACTAAACTGGAATTAAACTTGGAAAAATCCAGAAGCTCGCCAAGTCGAGTCGTACGGATGGTTTGGGCACATGAGGTCCCTAGCCGTACGGCTATGTTGGGCACCCTCTGCCTCTATAAATTGAACCCCATGCTGATCATTTCAGGGGGGAGAAAACGTTTTGTGAGTTGAAACTCTGCCAGTTTGAGAGCAGAAAGTGAGTGATATATACATTTGAGTGATTAGAGAGGAAGATAGGCATAACCATCACAGGTGAAGCCTCCTTCTCCCCATCTTCTTCTTCATCTCAAACTCTTTTATCTTTGTTCATATTACTTGTTTATCTTGTGTTATTTCTTCTTGTTCTTGCAAAGTCTTGTCCATTTTACTTTACATTTCTTGCAAGTCTTGTCCATTTTCAAGCACTATATCTATATATTATACAAGTCTTGGCCTTTCAAGCTATATATATTATGATTATATATGTATATGATCCAAATCATGAGGTGATTCAAGGTTCCCTTCACACCTAGTGTGTGATTATGGGGTAAAACCTAAAGATGATCATGGTTTTTTACATTTTTCATGTTGCTTTTGTTTTATTTGGCCATAAGAGTCATGATTGGGGGATAAAGTTCCAATCTTTATCACCCCAACCATGATCTAGCCATAAATCACCAAGTATGGGACATAAATATTTGATCTTCATGTTATATTTGTGTCCCTAAAGGTTTGATCTTGTATAATAAGTCCATTTTGGTGGTAAAGTTTCAATCTTTATCCACCAAAATGGTCATTTTGGTTTAAATGCCATGATCATCAACTTTTCATAAATTTCTCCAATGATTGCCTTTGATCACACCCAAATCTTTGTTTTTGGGGTTCCTTTGATGATCAAAGTGCATAGGAATGAACTTTTCAAAGTTTTGTTGTTAATCATAAATTGGAAATCAACATTCCAGTCCAGTTTCAGCAAAGATACTCTGTTTTGACTGAAACTGGACTGTTTTCTGAAGAAACTGTAAAAATTCCCTGGAGAGCCCTCCCCATCCGTACGGCTACTTTGGCCGGGGAGGGCATTTTCCAGTTTCTTCCTTTCCTGACCAGAAAGTTTGCAAAATAAACCTTTTCTGTTAAATAATTAACTGGTTTTGTCAAAACAGTCAGTTTCTCCTATTTTGAAAACACACACACACACATGCACTTTCGTTAACTAACATTAGGGAGACTCGGTCCTATCCAAGGCGACTTGGGTGACGTGAAACTCTTCCCAAGGCGTAACCTGACCTCCGAACTAATAGAATCTCTAACCTTTTCTTTTGTTAGGTTAAATAATTAACAAAAGTGGCGACTCCGTTATTTTTTGGCATGTTAACCGCGTTTGGCCTTTCGCCCCCATTTCTCATCGCGTTTTATGCGTGGGGGCGGGATCCTTACAAGCCATGAAACAAAGAACCTGAAATATAGACATTTAAGCAGGTCCCCTTTATTCCTTTTGGGTCCTAGAATTAGTAACTTTTGACGACCCACTCTTGCTTGACCTTGGGATTTTTAAGTCCTTTGGCATTGGGAGTGAATCAAAAAAGGCATTCCACGGCCTTGTGTCCAAAACAATCACAAATGGAACAATGTTGAAAGCCACCAATCACATGAGTTTTCACAAACTCTTTACTTTTCTTTGGGATAGCATTATTCTTTGGGTCAGATGGACTAGCTTTAACAAAATCCTTCTTTTGAAATTTTGGAGCGCTTGATCTAGGAGGGAGCATAGGGCTAGGAGGCGCACGATGATGAGGCGCGTGGCTCCTAGGCGCATAATGAGCACTCGGAGAAGGAGCGCGCTTTGTTTCAAGAGGGATTTTGCTAGAGGATGATTCATCTGTAGCTATGCTTTCCCAAATTGCTTCGTTGGGTAGACATAATGGAATGTTTGTCTCTTGACTTTTTCCTGTCCTTTTCCCATTGAATTAGAATGTTTTTCCTTAGGAATTTCAAAAGTTTTCTATTTTGTAAATTCACTATCTCTTTCAGCACAGACATCACACTTAAAGTTGTCACTAGTTGATGCGAATCCCGAGCCACTTTTATCACCACTGGATTTTTGGGACTCAAAAATATTGTCCATAGTGACATGAGAATTGGACCACTCATTT
Source organism: Campanula takesimana (assembly GCA_026119855.1). Lineage (NCBI taxonomy): Eukaryota > Viridiplantae > Streptophyta > Magnoliopsida > Asterales > Campanulaceae > Campanula > Campanula takesimana. Next base: position 1,774,771 of record JAOWBW010000004.1, read on the forward strand.
GTAATTTTTTTGAGATCAGTAATTTGAGCGACCAATTCATCGTTTTGAATTTTAAGAAGTGAGTTCTGTTCTGTTAGAAAAGTTTTTTTAACAGTAAGAGAAGTCATGCTCTTTATCTGCTCCTTAAGGAGGGTGAGTTCAGATTTTAGAATAGTTTTCTCGGTCTTAAGCTGGGAAATTTCATCACATGATAGTGCTAAAGCTTCCTTCATATTATCAAATCTACTGATTACCTTTTCAGCCTTTTTGAATAACTTTTCTTGTTCAGCAACAATTTCATCATCGTTGATTTTAGGAATTGGTGCAGCTAGTTCAACTTGAGGTCTGATGTAAGTTCCCTTTCTTAGCTTGTTCCGTGCACTTAGATCACATCTGGAAAACAATAATCCACCATCGCTTTGAGCCGGAGTAAGTCATACTTGTTCAATTAGATCACTGATGGTTGGTCCTTTCTTCTTTTTCGCCTCAGAGTGACTAGACGATTTCTTGATTGGTTTGTTTAAGTTTTTCATATCGGGAACATCCTTTGAAAAGTCATCGGAGTCATAGTCATTAATTTCAACATCATCTTCATCTTTTGCACCAAAACAAACGAGTCCATCATTGGAGTCTTCATCGCTCTCATCGGAGTCTGTTTCAATCCACGTGTTGTGCTCATTTGCTGGTGCTTCTTCTTCAGCAACCATTCCCTTATGACGAGTGAACTTGGGAGTGAATTTAGGTGTATGGCTGCTCTTCTTTTGCATATACTCGAACTTGGGAATTGGTCAGCTCGATGCAAAGTGTCTGGGTTTCCTGCAATTAAAACAAACAAGGTCTTCTTTTCTTTTAGAATCATTGCTCTTTATGAACTTTGAAGGAGCTTTGCTGGTAGATCCTTGATATTTGCTGGTTGAGCCGGGCTTGGTGAATTTTCTGAACTTCTGGAATCTCTTCACAAATAAAGCGTAGTCTTCATCGTCCATGTTCAATAGCTCAGAAGTAGAAATTTTGGGATCAGAACTTTTCTCTTTCTGATTAGGCGCAGGCGCAGGAGGTTGGGCTTCCTCTCTATGCGCCACCATTGTAACAGATTTTGATTTTCCTTCAGTTTCACTAATTGGCTGAAGTTTGAGCTCATAAACTTTGAGATTTGCATAAAGGTTCCTTAAAGTCCAATCATACAAAGTTCCAGCGTCTTCAAGAGCACTAGATTTATGTAGGTATCTTGATCCAAAATCTTGGAGAAAATTGACATTCAAATCTTTGTTCGAAAACTTCATGCCAAGTGAAATACATATATTGATAATTTCACAAAAGCGTTCATAAGTTTGTCTTAAGGTTTCTCCGGGGAGTTGAGAGAAATTGTTGAATCTCTTTTGTACTTCGTATCTCTTGTTCTCCTTGCAGACGGTATCTCCTTCTATATGCTCTTCAATGGCATCCCATAGCTCATTAGCAGTAGCACAATGCATGACTTGTTGTTTCATATCCGTGCTTAGAGTTCTTAGGAGAATGTTTCTATCTTTCCCATCATTTGAAACTCTTCTTGTTTCTTCCTCAGTCCATTCTTCTTTCAGTTTCAGAACTGTAGGTTGAGCAGCGTTGGTGCGTGGATTTGGATTCGCTTTAACCGGAATGTAAGGTCCATAAACTACGGTGTCATGGAGCCTTTCGTCGATTGAGTTGAGATGGGTCAATATGCTGAATTTCCACACGTCAAAATTATCTTCATCAAAGACCGGCACGTGAGTGTAGTTTGCAGTTGCCATAGGTTTTGAGTTTGCCATTTAGAATCGGCACCCAAGCTGTTAAGCTTGAAAAACAAAAGTGTTTTATAAAGGTGTTTGCTCTGATACCACTTGTTGGTCCCAAAGGGCAACAAGGGTATGAAAAATAGCTAGACGGGGGTTAATAGCTGTTTTAAAATTCTTTTCGTACCCTTGATAAACTCAATTGCAAATGCGCACATTATCAAATAAGCGTTATAATATGTGCCTAAGTGAGTGAGTGAAATGCACAGCGGAATTTAGTAATGTAAATAGGCGCAAAGTATGATAAAGGGGGCGCACGCACACTCTAAGTATTTTGGCTCAAAGTGGGTGAAATAAGAAACTAAGGCAAATGATATAACAAACACAACACAGTTCAATCAATCAATCTACAATGAATAAACAATCAAATAGTTAGATATGATATGAACTTGAAAGTAAATAGCAATAAGTAAGTACGCGCTATTTGGAGAGGTTCGATCGGAGAAAGATCTACGTCCTCTACCAAGATGATTAGTCTTGGATTTCTAATGGAGATCTTATATAATGAGAGAGTGTTACAAATTACAATCATTTGAGCTTATACACTAACTCAAGATCTATATCTATGAAAGAACAAATCCTAGACAATAACCGGTGTATCTCTTAAAGAAAGATCTAAGTGATCAAACTTAAAGAGGTGTGTGTGTGATTTTAGATTCAAGGCTCTTTAGATCTTTGAGATCACAAGAAAACTAAAGTGTTTTTGCTTGAGGATCTGGGCTAAGGATGAAGTTATAAAGATGTTCTTGAGAATTCTAGAATATCAAAGGCAATCTTCAAATCTTCAACAAATGCTTGAGAGAGAATTTCTTGAAATGCTTAGCAACTTCAAATGGTTGAAGTTATGGGGTATTTATAGTAGAGCCCAAAAAACTAGCCGTTGGAAATCCTTGGTGAGTCAGAAAAAGGACGGATGTATTGTCGCTCATTGAGTGGAGCACATGTCCTTTTATAGCCGTTAGACACATAACACAAATATGACCGTTATGGACAGGTGTCCTTAGAGTCGGGTGTATACGTGTTATTTAACCACCGTTGGATCATTGGCGTAGTTTGAATCTTCTTCAAGTCTTCGAATCTTCAATAAATCACTGAGTGTTAAAAACACTTCTTTGAGGCGCGTTGAGCTAAAAGGCGCGTATGATCCAATGGGGCGCGTAGCATAGCTAGGCGCATCACCTTATGCGCGCGCGCTGGATAGGCGCATGGCGCAAAGGTGAAGGGGGGCGCATGGCGCGTTGAATGGAGCGCATAGGCGCGTAGCTCAAACTCAAGGAGTGATTTACTTCAATCTTGATCTTCTTGCCCTATTCCTAAGCCTGTTCTATTACAATGGACTACCTAAAAAATGAAGTATAAATAATTCTTATATGTGGGTCTAAAGTCCATGAAATAAAACTTAGGTGATGGATCAATCAAATCTAATCAATCCTATTACATTGAAACTGAGATATAAGTGGGCATACCCAACACTTGGGCCTCGAGAGGGCTTTATGGTCATTTCTGGACCGTTGGGGATTCCCGAGATGTGTTTGGACTCAATTATGCGGAGTTCGACACATATCTGACATGTTTTGAACAAGTGAAAATGAGTTTCACTTGTGGGAAATCAGCTGATACAAGTTGTTGATATTAAATTTTTCACAGGGAAAAACCAGCAGTACGGATCATACAAGCATGGTTGACTTTTTGACCAAACATTCTGAGGACTTTTAGGGAATTTTGACAGACGGGAGACCTTATTTGACTCTGACCGTTTTACCCAAAGCATGACTCTTCGTTGGCCCTTCCATTGCACGATTATGGCTTGCCAGCCCCAGTGCTTTACCTTTGCCGGGAACTACTCCTCGGGTTTCACGGTTATGGCTTGCTAGCCCCAGTGTTTTGTCTTTGCCGGGAACTACTCCTCGGGTCCCACCCTATTCTTTTGGGTGCGTGTCCTCTTCGCCCGGGACACGGTCCACCTTTGCACGGGTTTCCTCTTCCTAAGCAATCCAAACATGTCATTTTTCCCTTTTCCACATATCCCATCATCTTCTCTTCCTGGGAGTGGCCTAGTTGACTCTGGCATGGACAAGAGCAAATCATGCTTGCTCACACGAATAGACACACATAGGCATTTATGGGAGTGAGTCCCTTTTCTGAGGAAGGAAGCCTATGGACAGAAATTCAAGTGTTTGGCTCTTTCCTAAGATGTGGAAAAGAAGACTTTTCGAGGCATTCGAAATCGGCCTTAGTTAATGTCATCAGAATGATTGCTCGAATGAACCGTGTCTAGCATTAGGTCAAAATTTAAGCAATTAGCCTTAACATGTATAAATGTTGTGATCATTTGAGATTCAGATTCGATCAATGGCAAGATCGAAGTGTGTTTAGGAGGGATTAGTCATTATCCGGGAGATTGGTCATTGACGGGACCAAGGAAAGAGAGCCGGATCATCTTGGGAGGACCGAGGCTTGATGGATTCATTTTATGCTATGACCGGACCCGAAGGTTGCCTACGTTCCCCTCAATGTGAGGAGCTCAGGTCGCCGTAGTTCTGCCTTCGGGCAGCTTTTACCGGGATTGGCTTCCTCTTGCTGTCTCGGGGGGACGTTGTTGCTCACTTTGCTTCGCAGTGATCTCTTTGAGATGGACCTTTTGGGATGAACCTTCTTAGGTGTGGATGGGTCTCTTGAGGCAAGCATTTCTTTTTGCTATTTCCTTCTTTCACATTTATTCATCTTCTTTTCTCATTCGTTCATTTTATTTTATTTTTTGCTTTCGAGGGAGGAGGTAATCATTAGACCTAACTTGCTTTCTTGGGCATTGGCTCTCTTGTAGCCCCTTATCAAGTCTAGCTTCGATTTCGAAGATCTGGGAAGCCCTTTGCCTGGTTGCACACGTGCGATCATGGTTGAATATTGGTGGTTGAGCAACAACGTCCTCACCTTTTCACTGTCTCGGGATGCCTTCGATGTGCATCAGGAGTTTGTTTCAGAGAGGTGTATTGGGTTGTGTATCGGGGAAGTGTATGAGGGAAGACTTTCCGTTAATGGTTTTCTTCATGCCAATTGATCACAACATTCATTCATATCAAGATTAATTGTTTGCATTTTGTACTCTTTTGTGTTTGGGTTCATTCATCCTTGAATGATTGTCGTTGACTATTATGTTTGGGGAGTCAACTCGTCATTTTGGGGATATAGCAATCATTTGGAAACATTAATCAAAGCGATTCCAAGAGATAATTCATTTTTCAAGATAATGCCTCAAGTCTAGAGAGAATAGAAGTAAAAACAATTCATTTCATGGGAGACTCAATTTTTACAAACATAGACTCAACTATTGACTCTATTGACTCGACCATGCATAACATTGCCTCGCAGGGCTTTTCATAAAAAGAAACAAAAGACCTTGTCCACAATGGACTTTTTAGGGACTCTCTAGAACCTACAATGGTAGACCACTCCCACTTTCTTTTTCTTCTTCCACCTCCTTACATCTCCACCTCAAACCCATTTGTCTCCTTGTTTGGTAATGACACCTTCGTCGATGAGCGCTTGGATATGATTTCTCAAGGTGAGGCAAGCATTCGTAGAATGACTCGAGGCCTGGTGGTACTTGCAGTACTACTTTGGATTGTGACGAGCTCCGATCGGTTCGGTCCATATCACGTGCCGACCGAGGAGCTCGATCTTACCAATCTCAAGTAAATGATCCAACATTTGCTCTCTGGGCATTCCTAGCTCATGGAACCAACGATAGTAAGCTCCCTTGCCTTGGGGGTGAAATCCTCCCACGACTGCCGCAGGCTTCCCATGGGATACTGTGATGGGTTAGAGTTGATCACGAGACTCTTGCTCGTCTTGGACCAAGCAGTCGGGGATGGCCTTTGATGAGGAGGACGACTTCTCCGAGGACCTTTTGATCTCCTCAATGGATTTCACAATTTTATGGAGACATTCTCGGGTGTTCCTTGAGTTGTGCCTTTCTAATTCGTCCGTCAATTCCGCTCGACTATGCAGGAGCTCATACCGGCGATCGTACTTTTCCTCAAGGTCTTTCCTGAGTCTCTCACCACCCTTCTCCCATAGCTCCTCAACCTTTTTATGGAGTACCTCCTTGATCTCCTTCCGGAGCTGTTGAACCACCTTGATCGCTTCATTGTGATCGACCTCTGACTTTCTTATTTGATCTCTCATCGTGTTTGTTGTTCAAATTTATGTTTAGGACATAGAATTGCTTAATCCCAATCATAGTTATCACTTAGGATCCCCCAATTTTTAATAGAACCTTTGTAAGGTACCTTTAGGATTCTTGGTGACCAGCACAGGTGTATTCCAACTCTTCAATCTTGGCAAACCAGCAGAAGGAAGCACAATCAGCAGACCAGAATTCAACATGCCGATCAACTTACTACTCAATTTGCCGATGACTCAAACAATCAGCAAGGACAATTTGAATCTTACTGACTTTTGCAAGCATGCGTGTACTCCATATCTTCGCCATTAATTCTAAAGATACCGCATTTAATGCTCCTCAACTACCCAGCTGGATATTCAAATTGCAAGCCTTCTTCTACAAGACTCAAGACATTCACTCCTCTTATAAATAGAGAACTTAGAGCATTGAAGAAGGTTGGTGAAAATAGAGCATTGAAGAGAGTTGAATGTTTTTGAGCATTCATTAAAGACTCAAACATTCTGTCCAGATAATCATTAGATCATTTAATAGGACATACACTTGTGCACCAACTCAACAACAATGTTAGTATTACCAAACTAGATCATTTAAGGAATACGTTGTTTGAAGTTATTCACACACCCACCTGAGTGAGATAAGTTCTCTTGGACTTGCCGCTCAAAAACACATGGTCAGATTTGTATTACGATCCATTAGTGATCTCTAGAATTTAGTCTTTGTTTCCGGCAAAGCCGTGCTTGTAATAGACTAGAGATATCTAATAGTACTCTTAACCCAAATCCAAGTTCTGACCAAACTTGGTAGAGGACGTAGCATTATTTACACTGTGAACCTCTCTAAATCTTTGTGTTTCTGTTGCTTGCTTTATCCTTGCTGGTTGGAACTCTATCACCGGAAGATTGCATGTGTTTGTACTGATTCATTGTAATTTCCATTGACCAATCTCTTGAAACTGCATTGAACTTTTAGCAATCACTTTGTGTTAAAACCAAGCTCTCAAAACCCTTTTCATACTGATTTTGTGTGAGTTAAAACCAAGTCATATCTTCTCCGCTGTGCTTACTGATAATAGTTTGCAAACTGATAAGTGACTTTGCATTTATAAAAGTGTTTGTAATAGTTTAAAAAGGCTATTCACCCCCCCCCTCTAGCCTATTTTCCTACCAATTGGGCCTAACAATTGGTATCAGAGCTTGGAATTTTGAAAGAAATTTCCAAGCTTTGCAGCTTGTTTGCTGATACCATGGCAAGAAAAATCATGCAGTCATTTAACATCACTACCATACCGTTGTTGAATGTCAACGAGTTTGGTGTCTGGAAATCTCGTATGATAAAGTATATGAACTCAATCGATGATCGGTTGATGAAGGTCATAGAAGGTGGTCCAATCATTCCTTTAAAAGTCTCAACTACCTATAGACCTATTCCCTCCACTCCGCTGACACAACATGCTGATCGTGACACTGAACAAGAAACCCATGTTCAGATTGAAGAAACTTTGGTCGAGAAACCAAGAGAGGAATGGACTGAGGACGACAAACTTTCAGATGCCCTAGATGGAAAAGCATGCCACATTATTTCTTGTGGTTTGGACGACAAGCAATATAAACTCATTGAATTGTGCTCCACGGCTCAAGAATGCTGGAACAAGTTCCTTGCATACTTTGAAGGTGATGAGCATGTAAAGGACAACAGACTCTACGATTGCATTGCTGAGTTTGAATCCTTCAAAAAACAAGATGGTGACTCACTAAGGAGTGCCTATGACAGATTCTGCGAGGTAAGTAATTTATGTGCTTCATTAGGAAAGGTTTATACTATGAAAGACCTGAATATTCGTTTTCTAAGTTATTTGGGAAATGAGTATCATACCAAGGTCACCGCTGTTAGAGAAGTGAGAGACTTGAACAAGACTTCTATTCAGAATCTTGTGTCTAGTCTATTTCTGTATGAGAGAGAACTGCAAAAACTTAACGTTCTCGATAAAAATTTCAAAAACTTGTCTCTATCAGCTCAGTCACAGATATCCTTCCCTTCAAAAAAATTCCCTCCTATAGACCCCCATCCAATACCCTGCAGTTCCAAAACCCCTGAAACTACTTCAGAACAGCCTATGGAAGAAGACGAATTTTCCGCCTTCGCTAGGAACTACAAAAGGTTTAAAGACTTCAAAAGGATGCAGAAAGGAAGCTACCAGCAACCAAAACCATACACACCAACATTTCAAAAACCAGCAAGTTACAACAAACCCTCAACAAGTGCTACCGACGGAAAGAACAACAAAGGTGATCTTGTTTGCTTCAACTGCAGAATAGCTGGTCACTTTGCTTCTAAATGTCCTCAACCAAAATATGAGTATGTGAGGAAGTCATTCAACATGAGACATCCCAAGTCTCAAAGCTTTGTTGCCGATGAAATCACAGAAAAGGCCTTGCCGGTTTGGTGTAAAACTGACTCAGACGAAGATACTGATGAAGATGCCGATGTAAGTTTTGTTGCCCTAGACATGGAAGATGCCGATACATCCACATTACCGACTCCAGTCTACCGAGATCCATCTCCTCCAAGAACTCCAGTCAGAGAAGAAGCTACTGGAAGACCTCAACCACACTTCAAAGAGATTAGTATCAAAGCAGAGAACCCAAATGGATACAGAGTTCACCAAGTGGGAACCTCACTCTATGGTCAGTGTAACTCTATTCAATTCACTGCCATCAAACCTAAACCCTTACCAATGACCAGAAAATTCTCATTCACTGAGCATCCTAGCATTGCCAAAAGCTTATCTAAACCCATCTCTTCTCTACCTGACTTCTCTCCCAAACCTATTCCCTCTGCCACCAAAATTTTAGCTGATCCCTTTCCTGAAATATCCAAAGCTGAAATGGTAGAGACAATGGATGAACTTTTTATTGATCATGAGAAGCTGAGTAGCGTTCATAAAGTAATGACTGTTGATTTCAATAGAATTTCTGCAGAGAATGACTTGCTTATGTCAGAACTTAAAGTTCTCAAAGGACATGAGCTTGAGCCTGTTCTTCTAAAGAAAGAAAACCTAGATCTCAAAAGTCAAGTGGCAGTATTGATAGCTCAGATCGAAGATCTTGTGAAAAGAAACAATCATCTCTCAAGGATTGTTGATTCTTACACAAAATCTAGAGTTGCTGTTGAAACAATCCTATAGAACCAAATGTCATATAAGGACCAATCTGGGTTAGGATTTGATTCCAGCAGAAGTAGCTCTACTGAAACTTGTGCGACCAAGAAAAAGGATGAGAAAGTTGAATGTAGTTCTGTTAACTCAGTGCATGTGAATGCTAAGCCTGCAGTATATAGTGCTGTTGCCATGAAGTATCCTAAAAACCAGAACAAAAGAAATGATAAGCACAAACAAAGATATGTTAAGGTTGCTGATACTGAGTCTGCCAATAATGGTATTCTTGGTGAATACATCAGCAGAGCAAGTATTGCCGGTCTAACCACCTCTGCTGCTGATGGACAAGTACCTAAAGAGGTAACTGCCAAAGGTAAACAGAATGGAAAGAAAGGCAACACTATCACCTTTAAACCTACTATGTTTGTGCCTGCTCAATTCTCTAGTTCTGCCGATGCACTGACTAAACAGAATGATGTTCTACCGACTCCACAGCCTATCAGTCAAGTGAGATGTTCTAATTGTTCTGATTATGGTCACAAGGCTCATAAATGCCTCTTGAAGCACCTATCTGGACCCACTGAGGTTGCATCCTCTAGTGGTGGCCAGATGTGGTTGCCAAAGAGGAACTAACCCTCGGACCCAAGAATAAGGGGGACCATAAGCATACCATTTTATTTCAGGAATGCTTCATGGCCTAAACTGGTGCAAGCAAGGATTTGTGGATTCTAGAGAGTGGCTGTTCAAGACACATGACAGGATTTGCAGATCTACTTGCCGATATCTCAGAATCATCAGGTTCCCCAGTGGTTTTCGGTGATAAGGCCAAAGGAAAAATCATCGGTATTAGTACCATCAAGAGAGGTGCAGTTACTGTACAGAAGGTCTCTCTAGTAGATGGCTTGAAACACAACCTTCTATCTATCTCACAATTCTGTGATAAAGGGATGCAATGTGTATTTACTACTTCCAGTTGCTATGTGAAAGACATTGCTTCTAATGAAACCCTTCTCACTGCCAAAAGAAAAGGTAACATTTATGCAGTAGACTTAAGTGCTATTACTGGTGTTGCTAATGTTTGTTTTGTAGCTAAGAACATCAGTGAGAACTCATGGCTATGGCACAAGAGACTCAGTCACTTGAACTTCAAATATATATCCAAGCTTGCCGGTTTAAATCTGGTTACCGGTTTACCTCAAGTGTCTACTGATAAAGGAAAGAAATGCAAGGCCTGCCAGCTTGGAAAACAACATAAATCATCCTTCCGAAGCAAGCCCTGCATGTCAACATCTAAGTGCCTCCAAATGCTACATATGGATCTATTTGGCCCCATAACTACAACAAGTATTGGGGGAAGTAGATATACCTTGGTTGTAGTAGATGATTTCTCTAGATATACTTGGGTGGAAACTTTCAGTCACAAAGATGACACACATGCCGTTGCTACCAAGTTATTCAGACTACTACAAACACAGAAAGAAAGCAATATCATCAGCATGAGATCAGACAACGGCACTGAATTCAAGAACAATGGTATTGCTCAGTACTGTAATGATCATGGCATAGACCACAACTTCTCAGCTGCCGGTACACCACAACAAAATGGTGTCGTTGAGAGAAAGAACAGAACTCTCATTGAAGCTGGTAAGACCATGATTGCTGAAGCCAGGCTGCCGAAATATTTTTGGGCTGAAGCCATCAATACCGCTTGCTTCACTCAGAACAGATCTCTAATCAACAAATTTCATAACAAGACTCCTTATGAACTCTGGAGAGGCAGAATTCCCAACATTGGATTCTTCAAAATATTCGGCTGCAAATGTTACGTGCTTTACAACGGTAAGGAGCACAGAGGTAAATTTGATGAGAAAGATGATGAAGGAATATTTGTTGGATACGCTAAACACAGTAAGGCCTTTCGAGTTTTTAATGAGAAACTTTTGAAAATTGTTGAATCTGTTCATGTAACCTTTGATGAATTTGATTTGTTAGAGTCTGACAAGGCTCCAAATAGTACTAATGCTTCTAATGCTCATGGGACAGGTTAATCCAGTAATTCTAACCCTGCAGGTCAAGTACCAGATGCTGATCTAGTCATCTCAGTAGAAGAACCAGCAGATACTCATTATTTCCCATCATCGGCAGAACATGATCATACCGATAACTTTCATAATCCATTTGCCGATGCAAATTCTGCTGATCATCCTGAAGACAGATCAAGCCCTCAACCAATTTCTGTTATAAGATCCAATCCTCCAAGTTCTCACCCACCTTTCACTCAAAACTCTAACTCTTCCTCTCTGTCATCTACTGACCTTGATCCTCCTCTAGAATCACTTCAACAAGAGTCAGTCAGACAAGATGTGCTGAGAGAAGTTAGACCAGTTCGTGATCATCCATTAGAAAATGTGATTGGTGATGTCTTTGGTCCAAGATTGACAAGAAACCTTAGTAGAGCATTTGCTGAAAGTCTCTTCTCATCTACTATGGTTTCCAACATAGAACTAAAGAAGACTGAAGAAGCTCTTGCCGATCCTGGTTGGGTTGAAGCCATACAAGAGGAACTGAATCAGTTTGAAAGATGCAATGTATGGGAACTTGTACCAAGACCAACTTCTCAGCAAGTTATTGGTACAAAATGGGTCTAGAGGAACAAATTGGATGAAGCTGGGAATATTATTAGAAACAAAGCAAGGTTAGGTGCTAAAGGCTACCGACAAGAAGAAGGAATTGACTACGATGAGACATTTGTTCCGGTTGCAAGATTGGAAGCTATAAGACTTTTCTTAGCCTATGCTGCCTTCATTGAATTCAAGTTATATCAAATGGACGTGAAAAGTGCATTCTTAAATGGATAACTCCAAGAACTTGTTTATGTGGAACAACCACCTGGTTTCGAGGACTCTAAGAAGCCTAATCATGTCTACCGATTGAAGAAAGCTCTCTACGGCCTAAAGCAAGCTCCAAGGGCATGGTATGAAACCCTTTCTAAGTTCTTACTTAGTGATGGCTTAGGTTTCACTCGAGGTAAAATCGATACTACTTTATTTGTTGCCAAGCATAAGGGTCATTCATTGTTTGTTCAAATATATGTCGATGATATTATTTTTGGTTCTACTAATGAATCACTTTGCAAGAGATTTGAGAAGCTAATGCAGAGCAAGTTCGAGATGAGCATGATGGGTGAACTAACATATTTCCTTGGACTTCAAGTCAAGCAAACAAATGAGGGAATATTCATCAGTCAAGCCAAGTACGCAAAAGAATTAATCAAGAAGTTTGGCTTTGAAAATGCTCATTCTCAAAGCACACCTATGGGCACTAACATTCATTAAGATAAGGATGAGTCTGGTAAGAGGGTAGATATGACACTCTACCGAGGTATGATCGGCTCACTCCTCTATCTTGCCAGTAGACCAGATATTATGTTTGCTGTTTGTGTTTGTGCCAGGTTTCAAGCTGACCCTAAGGAATCTCATATGCAAGCTGTTAAACATATCATTAAATATCTATGTGGCACTGCTAACCTTGGATTATGGTATGTTAGAGATTCATCTTTTAATCTAATAGGTTATTCAGATGCAGACTTTGCAGCTTGTAGGGTGACCAGAAAAAGTACTAGTGGAACTTGCCAATTTCTTGGTGATCGGTTGGTGTCTTGGTCATGTAAAATGCAAGCATCAATTTCCACTTCTACTACTGAAGCTGAGTACATAGCTGCCGGCAGTTGCTGTTTACAGATCCTTTGGATGAAGCAGCAGCTTGTTGACTATGAAGTTCCATCTCAAGTTTGTCCCATCTATTATGACAATCAATCTGCCATCTCAGTTTCCAACAACCCGGTGTTAGTACCCGATCTAAAAATGAGTTTATTAGGGCTTTCCCAAATATACAAGGACTTTATAGGAATTAGAAACCTTGCAAAGACTTGTCCCGGATTCCCAAAATATATCTCATTATTCTAGAACACCCTAAATATGGTCAAAATATGGTTTCCTTAAACCATGCAAAACCCTAGCTTAGGAATCACGTCAGCCCGCAACCTTGGCCACGCGGCCAACCTTACTGCCCCTCCGACCTTGGCCACGCGGCCACTCTTGTCGCCGTCTTCAATCATGGCCAGGTGGCCAACCTTGCTCCGGATGATCTCAGCCGTCAGATCTTCCCCTCAGTTTACTATATAAACCAATCTCAGCCTATTGGTTTAGGATCCCGATTTTGAGAGCTTTAAGTCCGAATTTTAGAGTTCTTAAACACAATTTTCTCCCTAATTAAGCATTCAAACACTCAAGGAGATCAAGGTTTATTTCTTGCCAACATAGGTAAGTTTTCTAACTTTTTCTTCATATTCTTGCATCATTGTTAATGTAGATCTTTAATATTCATATTCTTACATGTTTATTCATAGTTTCTTCATATGCTTTGCATGTTCATTCATATGTTCATAATATGTTCTTCGCATGTTCTTCGTGTTCATAGATTAAAACCTTATTTATGCTATATTTAGGGTTGCGATCTTCATGTTTGCATGTTATTTCATACCCGATGATGATCTAGTGTTCATCAACCCGAGGATGATCTAGGAACTACTTCTAAACCCTAATCTTTAGGTAATTCCCCCCTCATTATGCATGATCCCGATTTTTCTGCCTATTCTAAATTCTTCTCGAACTACGCTGACCTGAGCTTCTCACATTGAGAGGAACGTAGGCAATCTTCGGATCCGGTCGAAATCACTAACACACTACATACACCGCATCATGATAGAAAGACCGATCAATTCGGGCAATAGGAGTGATAACGTGAATATTCTTCTCTTGTTGTAATTTGACCCCCGAACCCATTAAACATGCTTTTTCTCAATGTTTTGGCTATAATTAAAACAGCGTGGCGACTCTCATAATTTTAATGTTGCAATGAATATCCCAAATTCAAACACACGTATTCACAGTGGCAACTCTGCTGGGGACTGCTTTGAAACTTTTTCAAACTTAGTGGGTCTCACTTTCGTCATATCATGATGCTTGCCATGTTTACACATACGCACACTTGCCATGTTTACACATGCACACACCTGCCATGTTTACACATGCACACACCTGCCATGTTTACACATGCACACATCTGCCATGTTTTCACGTGCCCCCTACAGTTAAGCCATGTTTACACATGCACCCGCGCACTCCGCCATGTTAATGCTTGTACCTTGTACCATGTACCCTGGTTATCTTCGCTTTAGTATTAGGGTCAAACAAAACTCTGCTATGCTCCCTTGTACATTATTCTCTCTTTCTCTCTCTCGCTCTCATGCATTGCATTGCATCATCCTAACATTAAAAAATTCTCTCTTTTCTCCCTAAAAAAGAATTAGTTTTTACCACACACTACCACAGTCCGTGTCAGCACTGCACAGGTCCCCATTACCCGGAGTATTCGATGTGCAGGAATTTGTGCGCTACTGTCGCACTCTTTTCGAGTCACTCGTCTATTCCACTCACCGTATACGGTGGGAACCTTTTACCTAACCTGTGTCAACCCACATTAGTATAGGTAACACACCTTGGTTTTGACCGGTTGGTTTGGCTAGATTTTCCTTAATAGTCAATTAACGTGCTGTCTATGTCAGTCATCCCTAAGTCAATGATGAATCGAGATCTTTTGAGAAAAAGTGCACAAAAAAGTGATTTCCCTACAAGGGACGTGCCATGGTGAGATGAGTGTTTGTTGTCAAGATCTCCGCTCATCGTTAAGTTGCATAGGATGCCACATAGACATCACGTTAAATGCCTTTAAGGAAGGGTTAGTCGTAGGATCCGATGGTTGGTGGAAGCCGCTTGCCCTATAGGACCCTCGCCCAAATTGTCCGTTTGGGGGTGTCCAATACAGGTGAAAAACGAGGGGTCTATAGACGCAGTGATGGCCTCCACTAATCGTAGTCTTCTAACTAGTTGCGAAAAAAGGGGTACCCCTTCCAACCAATTAGGATGTAAATAATGTATGTTTTTGTAAATTAAAATATACTTTGCATGAGCCTTCCCCCTCTCCTAAAAGCTTCATTGCCCTTCAACCTTTCAGCAAAGCAAGTTTTGGATCCGTTCGGGTGGTCGACTACAACGTGAAGCTTCTACTCCGTCCACGTTCTCAGTCTCGTCATCAGCAATGTCAACTCCCGCTTCATCTTCAGTCCCTGCTCCTCCTGCTAGTGCCGCCGAACTCAACACTGAGACCACCCTCAATGGTATTCCCCCAAGCCTCCAGAACTTCATCACCGGTCTCGAAGCCAAGATAAAGAATCTCGAGGAAAGTAACAAGATTTTGGAAGACCAGAACCAACTGTTGAAGGACCACATTCAGCAAAAGGGGACTAGAATGGTGCCCGATGGTAAGAATTTCATTTATGTCGAGGATGAAGAGGTCAATACCAACTGTCCCTCCAACACCAATGCCACTACCTTCCCACTCCCAAGCTACCGAAATACTCCACCTCCTTCTCTCTACACCCAACAAGGTTTCACTACCATAAGCAAAAACAAGGCTGTCTATGAACCTTCCCCTAAACTGCTTGGTGGCTACCTCTCTGCTAGCAAACTACCCGCACTCTCGTTGCCTCTGAGTATTGGGATGGCCGCTGCTACTACTTCCACTACTCCTCCCATCATTCTGTCAGAATCTATCCCCGACATCTCCAATCACCCTGTGGTCACGGCCATGCAAGAGCAAATGCGCAAGTTGATCGAGACCGTGGATAAGCAAAGTGCACCGACTACCAAGACAATCAACCCTAGCTAAGTGGGGGCTCTCCCCAAAGATTTCAAGATGCCTAAAGTGGCGATGTTTCATGGTGACTCGTGTCCTAAGACTCATTTGGATAGTTATGTGTTGGCCATGAGGGCTCGTGATTGCACCAACGAACAAATGGCTCGCGTATTCCATAGCACTTTGGATGGTATAGCTCTGCGTTGGTTCTTGGGGCTAGAACCAGGCGAGAGGCAAACTTGGGATCAAATTAGTGTCGTTTTCTGCGAAAAGTATCAAGCTAACTTGGATTGGCATGTTAATTGAACGGATCTTGAGAACACTATGCAAAAGCCCGGCGAGGCTATTTATGATTTTTACAAGAGGTGGAATCATCGGTTGTGCGAGGTCCAATACCCACCAAAAGCAAAGGAACAGAAACAGATATTCTACAATTGTTTATTGCCTGAGATGAAAGCAGCCATCGGCAATGGTTATTTCCCTGACTTACGGGAAGTGGTTGACGCCGGAGTAAGGTACGAAGCAGGGTTCACTGGGATTGTGCCACCAAAGGAAAGTCCAAAGACCAACAACAACAACTCCTTCCGCTACAAGGCTCCTACTGCGCCTGCGCCTCCTAGGGGTAGAAAGGAGGCCGTCAGCCAAGTGAATATGGTCCAAAATGAGGTCCCGCTAGATGTTCAAGATGTCATAAGAACTGGGGCTCCGCCGCAAAGAGAGAGGGAGCACTTTGACGATTTTAGAATTCCTATGGGGAAAGTCTTTGACGTGTTAGTCAAGAGAAGTATTATCAAACCTTTAGAGAATTACCAACCCGCCTACCCAAGAACCGATTTGGACGCCTCCAAGTTCTGCAAGTATCACAAGCACATTGGGCACACAACGGATGGTTGTATTCAACTGAAACGCGTAGTTCAAGGGTTGATCAATGACAAGATTGAGAAGCCGAAGGGTCCTAATGTGGTGAGTAATCCCCTTCCTAATAATGGTGGGGTGAATATGGTGCAAACATGCGAGATCAGTATCCTAGAGCTCATGGATGCCTTTGACAAGATAGGGCTCACGATGGTGGATATCTTCATGGCATTGGTGACGTTAGAAATTCTCGAACTATTATAAGGACACCTCCCTCGCCTTGGTTGCGATTTGTCAATGTTTTGCCACTACTACAAGTGCACCGGTCACACTACCGAAGAATGCTTTGAACTCAAGAAAGCCGTGCAAGAGCTCATCCACAAGGGAGTTGTCGAAGACCCTAGAGATTATGTAGCTAGCAATGTACTCATGGTAGAACTTAGTGAGATCACTGATCCGGCCGAGCCTCTTGTGGCGGACTGTGATGAGATGGGTTGTATTTCAATGATTGATAATAAAGAACCTTCTTGCTACTTGTTGTCTTTAGAAGAACTAGTTAGTGAAGTCGAATCTCTAGAGGAAGAGAGTCCCAAACCCTCTCAACCTCTTTCTTGGGCCGAAATCTTCGAGGAGGCCGAAAAGACCGAAGTTTCGCCCCCTTGTCGTGACACGCCATTGTCTTTGGAGGAGCTACGTGCAGAAGTTTGTCTCCTTACAAGATCCGGTCAAGTGTACCAATCCGATCCGAAAGGTGCAAAGAAAATCTTTGGGAAGGAGCCCGAGCAAGCCGACCTAGACAAAGAAGACCCTATCCTCACTCAACTCAAACAAACCCAAGCCCATATTTCACTATGGTCCCTACTCACCTCCTCCCTAGCCCATCACCTCATGCTCGAGCAAAACCTCGCCGCCACCATGGTACCATCCACTACTACCCCGGAGAACGTCACGCACATGATTGGGAATATCCATTATGGAAACATCATCACTTTCTCAGAGCTAGACAAGCCAGTGTTCGGATTTGATCATAATGAGCCTTTATACATCACTGTCGAGGTAAATGGCAAGAAAATTCCCCGTGTATTCATTGATAATGGTTCTGCTATTAATATCCTGCTTCAAGGATGATGGATGTGGTTGGCGTTCATGGTGTTGATTTACGCCCATCTAAGCAAACAATCAAAGCTTATGACTCTACATGCCGCGCCGTGATAGGCGAAGCCACCTTGCCCATTACCATCGGAACAAAGATCCTACCAACCGACTTCCACATCATAGACATCCCCGCAACCTTCTCACTCCTCCTTGGCCAGCCATGGTTACATCAGTCGGGTGCTGTCCCATCTTCCCTGCACCAGTGTGTGAAGTTTCAATCTGGTAATGAAGTGACCATCATCTACAGCGATCTCGTAACTGCCCAAGGGACGGACACCAAGGGCGTTCATGTCTTACAGATTTAGCATGGGGAAGAGAGCAGACTCTTCAACGGTATTGAAATAGTAGCCCAGGCACAGATCTGCACCATCGACCTCACCAAAACAACGGATAAAGTGGCACCTGTTGTCAAGATACTGCGTAATATGGGCTTCATACCGGGGCTGGGGCTAGGTAAGAACTTGGAAGGCCCCACAAAATTGGTTGAAGAGGTTGATCATCGAGGGTTGTTCGGTCTAGGATACACCCTTACTCCTGAAGACAAGATGGAGCAACAAAGGATAGAATTGCTTAAAAAGATGAAGCTTCCCTACAAAAAGCCTGAAATGCGGCCATACCGCCTGTCCCTGAATAGCTACTTTGTCAGGGAAGGCGAGGAGTTTTCGTGTTTTGAGTTCGCAGAGCCATGGATTGACCACACCGGGAAATTGCAGAAAGGGTTCGAGATCTTCAGAGATGTGGAATTCGATCGGTCCAACATGAAGCTGACTTACATGGAATATGACAAAGCCACGGGAAGAGTTAGAACCATCAGGCATGAGTACTCCGCCAAGGTTGCAGATGACTTGGCAGATCAACTTCAAGCCGCAACCCTTGACAAGCCGACAGCAGAAACTGCAGAAGCGCCAAGAATGACTGAGACGTGGGACGGCTAATATCTGCTTCAGCATCTGGGTAATCTGGGGCTGGACGATGACATGGTAGCCGCTATTGGGGATGAATCAGAGAAGGACGTGGATCCAAGGACATTGGTGGCACCCATGGCGGGTAAGCTCAATAACTGGTGCACAATCGGAGGTCCCATAGCTACTCCCGAGTTTATGGCAGACACACTGGGGCTGGTTCCTTCTCCTGCTGTTCCCTTTTCCACCACTCCTGCAGCATCGCCTGTCACTACTCCTTGATCCCCTTCCCCCGAGTTTAATAATTTATCCTTCGAGTTTGAGTCTGTCACAAACAATGTACTCCCATTTTCCATGAATGAAACCCTCGACCTTTCCGAGTATCCCTCCGTAGTCACTCTTTCATATGATAAATTGGCTAAAAATTAACTTAATGATACATACTTAGTTAATAATGATTCATTAGAAGAGGCAGACACAGACCAATTAAATAACGGATACACTAAAGGAATCTCAGAACAGGTTATCAATCAAAACGCGTCTCGAGCCCAAGCTGCCGATGAGGTGTTAACATGTGTGAATTTGGGAATCGAAGCCTAGCCAAAGGAGACACAGCCCGAGGATATCTTCAACGAAAAAGGCCAGGTCGAAACAACCGAGGAGGACCAAGAAGCGACCCCCTCCACAACCTCGTGGAGGACCATCAGTCGGCTAGTTCGAGCCGTGTTGAGAATGCAGTCTCCTCGAAACAAATCCGAAAAGGAAGAACTCATCAAGTTACTGCAATACCTTAACCATTTTTTAGCAGTGGGGGAACCGACACTCAGAGATATGGAAAGGGCCCGCGACCAAGAATGGAGTTCGAAATGTGAGTTCGCGTTATGCTGCCTCAAGGAGTACCTCATGAATACCCCAATCCTGCACCCGTCACATGGGAATGAACTTCGGACCCCAACACCCACGACAGAATCGTGGCCCTCGCGCCAGGAAAAGAAAATCAGTGAAAAAATGCAAAGATTTTTGGAAAAATACCCCCTCTCAGTCCACCAATACACAAGAATAGGGACCCCTTTCGCAAAATTGTTCGACCAACTGAGGCAAATGGGCAAGATGCAGCCTCTAGGAGAACATTCACTCCTCTCCGAATTACCACCCCTTCAACCATTTGAACCTACCAAAAGTTGCTCTTACCACCAAGAGGAAGGCCACGACACTAACGACTGTGTCGCTCTACAAAGGAGAATCCAAGGCTTGATGGATGAGAAAATGCTCACCGGCGTGAGAGGATTTTGGTTCTATAGGGAAAGTGAAAACTTAGAATTCCTCGGTTGCTACGAAATCGAGCCTTATGTGAAGAACGGCCCAGAGGTACTCTCGCACCTGACTACAGAAACGATTCAAGACATCTCAAGAGAAATAGGGGATTTGAAGCAACGCGTTGTAGATACCCCGGGGGACCATGGCTTGGCTAGAGCGGTGAGTTATCCTAGGATGTCTAACTTGTTTTTAGAGTCGCCACCTATGTTTTGAGGAACATAAGAAAAACCTATTGATAATAGCCTAAGTTTGATTACGAAAACAGAGATTCTTTGTTTTGAGGCTCGGGGGTTAGATTACGAGATGGGAAGTACCGAAACACCCATCTCGCCCAACTAAAGTTGGTCTTGCTTGATCAAAATCTACTTAAATGGTAATGCTCTTCTTCTTCTTCTTTAAATCATAAAAAAGGGGGTTTAAAATAGAGTTTGGAATGTAGGAGATAACTCCTTAACCAACCTCAATGAGACGAGGTGATCATTAGAGTCATGTCCCAAAATGATTTGGGTGATTGCACTTTGATAAAACAAAAACAAAGAGAAAAGAGATGAAGTCGAGAAGAGGGAGGAAATGGTTTTTACCTAGTCTTCGAGAGACTTCAAACACTTCTTGATGAATGCCTTTGGAAATGCCTTGAAGGTAAGAAATTTGGCTTCTTTGTAAGATTAGAGTAAAAGATCCAAGGTCCAAGGTCTAAGGTTTTCGGTCCTTGAAAATGGAGGTAAAGAGAGGTTTTTATAGGTGAAAGAAAGGTGTTTTTGGTGCCAAAACTCAGTCACCAAGAAATTCTTCCCTGGCAAAATCCTGTAAATTGAGCAAGGGAGAGAATCCTGGCCAAAAATCTGTAACTGACGCCCAGAGGCGCGCGTTTCCTGCTTTGGGGGCGGGAGGCGCGCGCGCCTGGCTCCTCCTGTCGGAGGCGCGCAACTCAGAGAAGGCAATTTTGACAGAATGGACTAGAAAGTCAGCCCTGTTATTCAGTTTAGTCCATGGACTTAACGAAGTCAGTCAGGAACTTAACGGAAGTGACAGAAACTAACGAGAAACACTTAAAATGGGGAGAAACACAAAATCAAATGTGCAATCGGGGTGAGCGGTCCAAGGCGGGGTGTCTATAGAGCCCCTCGGCGACGTGGATTGCAAAGCAAAACGCGTCGACGAAAGTTAAAAACACCCGCCGAGGACATCACCAAGAAAAAACAAAGACTCGATGAAAGCAGGAATTTGAAATTGCGAGAGATAGTGGTGCGATTCCTGTGTGAGCGGCTTTTGTTGATAGAGGGGGTGGCATGATCCGTTAGGTGAACCTGCCGGCTGAATGTTTTGAATGAGGCCGTTAGTGAACCTTTTGAACGAGGCCGTTGGTGAACCTTTGGAGAGGCCATTAGTGAACCTTTGCAGACGAATCCGTTAGTGAAATCCGTTGATGAGGCCGTTAGTGAACCTTTGAAGAGGCCGTTAGTGAACCTTTGATGACGCATCCGTTAGTGAAATCCGTTGATGAGGCCGTTAGTGAACCTTTGAGGACGAATCCGTTAGTGAAATCCGTTGATGAGGCCGTTAGTGAACCTTTGGAGAGCCCGTTAGTGAACCTTTGAAGAGGCCGTTAGTGAACCTTTGGGGACGAATCCGTTAGTGAAATCCGTTGATGAGGCCGTTAGTGAACCTTTGAAGAGGCCGTTAGTGAGCCTTTGGGGACGAATCCGTTAGTGAAATCCGTTGATGAGGCCGTTAGTGAACCTTTGAGGACGAATCCGTTAGTGAAATCCGTTGATGAGGCCGTTAGTGAACCTTTGGAGAGGCCGTTAGTGAACCTTTGAAGAGGCCGTTAGTGAACCTTTGGGGACGAATCCGTTAGTGAAATCCGTTGATGAGGCCGTTAGTGACCCTTTGGGGACGAATCCGTTAGTGAAATCCGTTGATGAGGCCGTTAGTGAACCTTTGGAGACAAATCCGTTAGTGAAATCCGTTGATGAAGTATTGCTTTGGAGTCTCGTGCCACTTGGAGTCACACTTAACTTTTTTTGAATTGTGGGGTGCGGGCACAGTTGACCGCGACCAGAAAAATGTTCCTGCTGGGGATGAAATGTTGAGATTGATCCTTGAGGGGGGTATGGCACCCGTGACAGAACTTAGGGAGTTTGGAATCTGGAGGAGGACAGCCTACTTTTGAGTGGGAGTTTCTATCCTATTTCCAATTTTTGACATGCCTTAAGGGCGGACCAGAAGAAGGTGTGCCCAACTGGGTGTCCGAGGACAGGGGCCGTATCTTGATTTAGGCTGTAGATCTCTGACGAGGCCTTTTCTGAAGTGATCTAGACTTGGGAGGCGCGCGCTTTCTTCTGTGGGCTTGGGACGCGCGCGCATTTCAGACCGCTGGTGGGTGACGCGCGCGTCTGGGAGGCGGAATTCCGGGCTTGTCATTTGCTGGCCAAAAGAAACCCCAACAGCTATAATATCATCTTCTGTTCGACCACTTGATTCTCACAGCTCCTTTCTGCCATTTTTAAACATCATATTATTGCTCAACTTTGCTTGTGATCAACATTTTCCATGGCTTCTAATTCTTTTGTTCTTGATGCCAAGGTTGTTAGTGGTTATGAAAAGGACTTGGGCACTTTTGTGTATTCTTTCAAGACCCATCCCAAGAAGGCCTTCATTAAAGACTTCGGGTTCCGTGTTCTTTTCACTTTGCGGACGTTGAAGCCGGATTGGGATTTGTTGAGAGCTGCCGCGGCTTTCTGGGATTGTGATAGCCATACCTTCAACTTTTCAGCTAATGAAATGGTGCCGACTGTTGATGATTTCGGGGCCATTCTTGGCATGCCTTTGGCCGGTCGGATTGCCGTCCCCAAATATCACCGTGGTGCCATTGACTCTTGGGTTGAGTTACTTAATCTCCCTGTTGAGGACGTGAGGGAGATGTTGCACGGTACTGTGATTGATATAACTAAGTTGCCGATGTTCTTCAGTTTACACTCGGAGGACCCGGTGGTTCAATCTTTCAAAAGGAATGCCATGGCCGCTTGTCTTTTTAGTGAAATACTGTTTGTTACACCCTTCGGGACTGCGGATGTGCAGTTGGCTGAGATTATTTTGCAAGCCAAGGAGCAACAATTTAGTGTAATCCCTCTTATTGTAGGGGAGACGTTGCACAGCCTTGATGAGTTACATAGGACGGGCAAGATGTGTCGGGGATGCCCTCTGCTCCTGACCATATGGCTCCGAGAACACTTCAATATTTATTCCCCGGATGGTGATTTGTCTCCCTTTGCTGTTCATAGGAGGAAGCTGTTGATCCGGGATTTATCTGAAGATGGTTGGAAGGAACTCCTTGCCTCTCGGGTAACTGTCGATATTGAGTGGTGCCCTCCTTCTTGGGGTCTTCGTCCTTTTGTGGAATGGACTCCTGGTTTTCAGCATGTGGTTGTACCCGGCTTGAGAGATTCTTCATTTTACCAGCCAGAGCGGGTTCTGCGGCAGTTCGGTCGCCAACATATAATTCCTTTTCCGAGAGGCGGAATGCTTGTCGCCAACAGATAATTCCTTTTCCGAGAGGCGGAATGCTTCGTCCAGTTGCTTACATGGGTCCGAACTTCTCAAGTGAGCTTCAGTCGGCTTGGGGAGATGATCGCGACCGCTGGGCTTTTGCCCCTTTGCATCGGGGGAGTGTCTTCCTTCCCGAGATCTACTTGGATTATTTGTTTGGCACCCTTTACCGTGGCATCACTTGGGTCGATGTGCTTCGTGCTGAGTTGTTGGGAAAGGGTTTTGAGCCTAGCAGCGCTTTGAGATATAGGGAGGCCGCTGCTGATTCGAGTAACATTCTTGCTGACCCTTTTGGCACTCATTTGGATGACTTTTATGCCAAGAGACGTGCCGTAACACAGAGGGTTTCGGTGCGTATTAGTGCTCCTCCGTTATCCAAGAAGAAAAGGATTGAGAGCCGATCGGGTGGTCCTTTAAAGGCTAAGAGAAAATTGGATTTTTCTTAGTTCCCTAAGAGATTGCAGTTAGACCACTTTGTTTTAGGATTTAATATTTTGATGTCTCTTGTTGCTCAATAAATCTGTTGTAATGATTTGAATGATTCATTGAATGAATAAAAATTGCATTTTGTTATTTGAAGTGAATTGGGTATTTTTGATATGTTTTAGACCGCACCCGAAGGTTGCCTACGTTCCTCCAGTTGGGAGGCTCAGGTCTCCGTAATTCAAACAAACAAAGACCATTTTTTTTTTTTTTTTTCTGGTGTGCACCCTGTTTTTTGCCTAGACCGCCATTTCGGGTTTTCAATCTAGCGGGCTTCTTTTTTGCACGTGCTCTAATTTTTGCCTAGGCCGCCCTTGCGGGTTTTCAACCTAGCGAGCGATTTTTTTTTTTTTTTTTTTTTTTAAATGGTCTTAGTTTATTAAGCGTAGAACCTCTTGAGCTTGTCGAGGTTGACCTCCTTTGGCAGCTGGTCACCATCTAAATCCACAAGCCGGACTGCACCGCCGCTTAGTATCTTTTTGACCACGTACGGACCGATCCATCGGGGTCCCCATTTCCCCAGGGGATTCATGGCATTAGGAGGATGTTGTCTTAAGACCAAATCTCCTACGTTGATGTTTCGAGGCTTTACTTTTTTGTTGAAAGCTCTTGCCATCCTTTGCTGATACGCCCTTGTGCGTTCGAGTGCTCTTAGCCTTTTCTCGTCGAGTAAGGCTAGCTGTTCATATCGACTTTGCATCCAGTTGACCTCGTTGACTTGATTCTCGAGGAGGACCCGTAGAGATGGGACTTCAAGTTCGATTGGGAGTACGGCTTCAGAACCATAGACTAACGCATAAGGAGTTTCTCCCATTGCTGACCGTATTGATGTGCGGTAGCCCCACAATGCCAATGGTAGCTTCTCGGGCCAATCCCTTCCTGTTGAGGCCATTTTCTTGACGATGGTCTCGATGGTCTTATTTGCTTCTTCGACCGCGCCATTTGCTTGGGGACGGTAAGGAGATGATTTGTGCTTGGTGATCTTGTATTCTACCAAAAGTGCATCCATTTCCTTCTCAAAGTGAGAGCCATTGTCGGAAATGATTTCATGAGACACGCCGTATCGGCACATGATATTAATCTTTACAAATTCGGCCACTTTCTTGGCGTTGAGGGTCCGATAGGCTTGTGCTTCGACCCACTTTGTGAAGTAGTCGATGGCTACTAGGACGAATGACAGCCCATTGCTTCCGGTAGGATGGACTTTACCGATGATGTCTATCCCTCAACAAGAGAAAGGCCAAGGTGTGACCATGTTGTAAAGCTGCGAGGGTGGAGCATGCTGCAGATTAGCATGGAATTGGCATTTGGCACACCTTTTGACTTTCTCGATACAGTCTCGTTCCATAGTGCTCCAATAGTAACCAATGCGGAGTATCTTCTTGACTAGCATAAACCCATTCATGTGGGGTCCACACTCTCCTTCGTGCACTTCACACATTATCTCTTGAGCTTCGGCCACATTGGCGCATAAGAGATTGATCCCGTCGTGGTGCATTTTATAGACTCGGTCCCCAATCAGTACGTACCGAGAGGCTAGCCTTTGCAGAGCCGCTTGAGACTTCTTATTGCTATTCTCGGGATAAATGCCATCTTTGAGGAGATTCATGATATCTGAATACCACGGAGGGTTTGTTTGAACTTCGTTGATCTCGATATTCATGCAGTATGCCGGACTGTTCCTTCGGGCAATTTTGAAAGGCTTCACCATTTTTCCTTTGGGCATTTCGACTAATGAAGCTATGGTGGCCAGTGCATCGGCGAAGCGATTTTTATCCCTTGGTAGGTAGTTGAAAGTGATCTCTTGGAATTGTTCAACCAGTTCTTCAAGGTGCTGACCATACTGTTGGAGAGTCGGGTCTTGGGTTCGCCATTTACCCGATTGCTGATTGATAAGGAGCAAAGAGTCGCCGAATACTTCTAGTTCCGTGACGTTTCTTTCGAGAGCTGCTTCGAGCCCTGCTATGCATGCTTCGTACTCGGAAATGTTGTTGGTAGCTTCGAATTCCAGACGGATGGCAATGGGAGTGTAGATGTCTTTTGGATCAACAAGCAATATTCCTATACCAAAGCCGTGTTTATTGGCGGCGCCATCGAAAAAAAGTTGCCACTTATTCTCCTCGGTTGCAGTACAAATTAAATTCTCGTCGGGGAACTGTACGTCTTCCCCCTTCACTTCGTCACACGGGAATTCGGCAAGCTGGTCACTGAACACTTTCCCCCTGACGGATTTTAGTGTGACGTAAGTGATATCGTAGCCGGCGAGCATGAAGTACCATTTGGCTATTCTTGTTGATATGAAAGGCTTCTCGAAGATGTAGCGGAGCGGGTCCACCTTTGCTACTAGCTTGATCGAAAAAGTTTCCATATAGTGCTTGAGCTTTTGAGTGACCCAAACCAATGCTGCACATGACTTTTCTAAGACAGAGTAGTTCTTTTCGCCCCCTTGGAATCGGCGACTGACAAAATAAATGGCGTTCTCCTTTGTGGACTCTCGTTGCTCTTGTGCTAACATAGCCCCTAGGGCTTCATCATTAACAGTGAGATAGAGCAAAAGAGGCTTCTCCTTGTGCGGCGGAACTAGGACAGGAGGGCTTGTCAAGTAATGCTTCACTTGGTCGAATGCTTCTTGGCACGCGTCAGTCCATTCTAGAGCCACATTCTTCTTGAGTAGCTTGAAGATTGGCTCGCACATGGAAGTGAGTTGGTGCAAAAACCGATTGATGTACTGCAGTCTGCCCATGAAACCTTTGATCTCTTTCTGCGTCTTTGGAGGAGGCATGTCAATGATTGCCTTGATTTTGGAGGGGTCTACTTCAATTCCCCTTTCAGTGACCATATAACCAAGGACTTTGCCTCGGATAACCCCGAACGTGCACTTTGCAGGGTTGAGCCTCATCTTGTGTTGACGAAGCCTTTCAAAGAACTTGCGGAGATCGATTAAATGTTGACCATCGGTCCCTTTGGAGTGAATGATCATGTCGTCCACATAGATCTCGATTTCTCTGTGAATCATATCGTGGAACAAGTCTGTCACGGCTCTTTGGTAGGAAGCCCCAGCGTTTCTTAACCCAAATGGCATGACTGTGTAGCAAAAGGTACCCCACGGTGTTGTGAAGGCTGTCTTATGTTGATCTTCTTCGGCCATGAGAATCTGATTGTATCTGGCGAACCCATCCACGAACGAGCGAACCTCATAGGCAGCAGTGGAGTCGACCAGCATGTCGATGTTAGGGAGTGGAAAATCATCCTTTGGGGAAGCTTTGTTCAAATATCGTAAGTCCACGCAAACTCGAACCTTGCCATTTGCTTTTCTGACAGTCACGATGTTGGCTAACCATGTCGGATACTCGATAACCTTGATGAAACCCACACTGAGGAGCTTCTCAATCTCTTCCTTGACTTGCAGAGACCATTCTGGCTTGATCTTTCTGAGCTTCTACTTTACTGGATTGGCATCTTCTCTGATCGGAATCCTGTGCTCCGCTACCTTTCTGTCCAAACCCGGCATGTCTTTGTACGACCATGCGAACATATCCACGAACTCCCGTAGTAGTGCAGTCAATCTGTCTCTGTCGTCCCCCTTGAAGAAGCTTCCGATCTTAGTTTCTCTTGGCTCTTCTTCGGTACCCAGATTAACAACATGCAATTCTTCGTCAGCCTCTGGACCATTCTCACCACGACTACGGACTTGTTGAGCAAGTTCATTTAAGTATGTTGTGTTTTCATGGTCTATTTCATCATAATTTGAATCGTTATTAACTTGTTCGTTAAGTTCATTATTAGTTAATTCATCATTTATGATGTTTGCAATCTCAGGGTACTCAGAAATATCAAATTTTTCATTAGCAAAGAAAGGAAACACACGCTCGGCTATGGCCTCCAAATCCTCTTGGGTGAGGGTATTAGAGACACTCTCGGACTCGAACGTAAGTGTGAGCCGCTCTTCCTTTGTTACTGTGCGGAGTATGCAACCCATTTCTTGGACTAAGAATTCTTCGGATACCACGGGCCCTTTTGTTTAATACCAATTGTTGATCGGCTTGGAGCTTGGCTGGATCTCACTGATAGTCTCATTCATGATGACGGTGTCGTGGATGGCGTTAACTTGGCATTCATTCATTATGTTGGTAGTGGTGCCCTAGGCACGTTTAATAAACGTTGTAATTGTTATCATTTATTTCATATCAATAAAGAGATGTTTTGATTATTATTGTTGTTCATTTTTACTTATAATAATCCCTGTCCCTAGTACTTATTAAGCACTAGTATAAAGGCTAAATGATCATGGGATGATCATGTTTGATTTATGGGTACTTGTTTGGAACAAGGTACTGGACATGACCCGCTGTATGAGATTTATGTCATGGTCTATGTCGTACATATATCTCATATTAGTTATGTCATTTGAATCCTTAGACATGAAGTTATTATAGTCTTCCACTTGATGAACATTATGTTTGACATATTCAAACGCTACTTTTAACCGAGTAGTTATAAAGGGTATGATTGGCATAATCGGATTCTCGTTGGGAAGAATAATAAGCTAAATGGATTTGTCCCTCCACGAAGAGATGTCAAGCTTGGGCCCCTCGAAGGAATGATGTTGATGAAATGTTCGGCCTAACTCAAATGTATTGATTAGATCAATAGCATTTGAATTATCAACATATTCGGAATCGAGAAAGTATTGAACAAGACAAGTTGACTGTTTGACCATGACTTGTGTTCAATGACATCGTGGACAAAGGGATTATGACATATTCTAAAGGAATGCGAACTTGTATCTAGTTATACTATTTGGGTAGGTATGACGGTTTGCTAGAACCTAATCATATCTTATGGGATCATGTTTGAGCCCATTGCCAACTTAGTATAATCCTAGAGGGTCACACACAATAGAACGAATCTTAAATAAGAGGACTATATTGGGATTTAGGGTCGAAGGACCTCAAGGGAATTTCTGGAAATATTCTGGGCCTCCTGGTCAACCAAGCGGGCGCTTGGGTTGAACCAGGCGGGCGCCTGAATAAGCCGGAAAAGGCCTTGACCTTCTGCCCAAATGAGCGGGTGCTCGGGTGGTACCGGGCGGGCGCCTGGTCTTGCCGACAGGAAAATTCCTAATTTGATTAGGAAAGGTTTTTGGCACAAGTTTCCTATTTGGAATAGGTCTTAATTGTGTATAAAAACACCAATTCGGCCAGACCATATTGACTAGTGCTTTTGTGAGTCTCAAAGAGTTTGAGAGAGATTTTATTTTGTTCTAAGATATCATTGATTGAGGAACAAAATAATTTACAAATAAATTCCATATAGTTCTTTATTATATTGTGAAAGTGTGTTTCATAATATTGGTCTAGCAACCAAGATCAAAGAAGCTCCTTTGATATTCGTTCGAAGTGTGGATACCACTAGAGGGTGAAAATCATCATCTTCAAAGTTCGTGTTCAAGTTTCTCCACCAAGATCGAAGAAAACTTTGATAGTCATCAAGGGTTAGTTTTTCCTTTATTCATTATGTTGTATTTGATCTAATCATATGAGCGTATCCATGGCTTTGGGTTTCTTAAAATTTTAATTGCTATATTCCGCTGCGCATGTTACTTGGAAACCCAACACATTATGGCAAGCTCTTCGAACATGGAGGTTAAATCTGTCAGTTCATCCCCCACGATGATTTCTGTCTCGGACTCTATAGTCACCTTCCTTCCCCACCATTCACGGGGCGACATGGGAGTCGGTTCCCTTTCGGATTTCTGGATCTCACAATCGGAGAAGATTTAGAGACCGGGATTTTTGACACCCTTATTGTTAACCCATGGCTCGGGAAAGATCATGTATGGAACGTCTTCCCCTTGGCGGACAAAATAACCATTCAACGTCTTGCGGTAAGGCCTTAGATTAGGGACCTCATAATGACGGCCTTCTTTACGAGCTCGGGCCTTTTCATTCTTGATCGCTTGCTCTTGTTTCAAGTCCTCTCTGGAAGGCTCGTACCCCAAATCAAATGTGTTCTTGACAAATGGGACTTACACAGGATGTAGGATTCCTTGTTGATATTTCCCTAGGCCTAAACCAGGGAAGTAGTCCATACTCCTCATCATGCGGAGGACTTTGTGATTGCTGGGGGTCCATGATCCGTTTCCCCCTTCTTTGTCAATGGCGTTGATTGAGACGCCAGAGAGAGTGGAGTCTGGTAAACCATGTTGAACTTGGTGGACGGGCTCACCTTTTCTGTGGATAGTGACGTTTTCGGCCATGACGGTCACTATTTCATCACCATTTCGGATCTTGACACATTGATGGAGAGTTGACGGGACGGCATTAGAACTGTGAATCCATGGTCGACCCAAAAGCAAGTTGAACGAGGCCGGGATGTCAAGCACTTGGAATGGAACGGACATGACCATGATCCCAAACTCAATGTCTATTTCGATCATGCCCATGACTGTACGGGCGGTGCTGTCATAACCTCGGATTACTTGAGTAGAGGGCTTCAAATCGGAATCCTTAAGCCCCAGTATGCCCATGATTCTGCTAGGCATGAGGTTGAGTGCGGAACCACCGTCCATTAAGACTCTTGAGATGGGCCTCCCCCTTGCTCGTACCTTGAGGTAAATAGCCTCGTTGTGATTGGAACCAAATGGTGGAAGGTCCATATCGGCAAAGGTGATGACGTTGCCAAAA
Source organism: Campanula takesimana (assembly GCA_026119855.1). Lineage (NCBI taxonomy): Eukaryota > Viridiplantae > Streptophyta > Magnoliopsida > Asterales > Campanulaceae > Campanula > Campanula takesimana. The sequence continues at coordinate 1,805,607 of JAOWBW010000004.1, forward strand.
TGAATGTGACCGATCATTGCCGTGAGGTCCTCGGGAGTAGTATCGGGAGAAACTGATGTATCATCGAGATTGTGGATGACAAGATCTCGGTGTTTCTTTGAGGATGCAATGAGGTCCCAAATAGAGATGTTGGCTTGAGTTTTCTTGAGTTGGACAAGTAGAGGATCTTCGGGAGTGTCGCGAGCTTGCGGCCTTTAAGAAGAGGAGCTCAGTGCGGAAGTGGAAGGGTTGCTTGCTATGACTCGACCGGATCGAGTTAGCATGTTGACGTTCCCATCTTGCTTCCTTTTCCTATTCTCTAGTACTTCCCTCATTACCTCATCGTAAGTTACAACGTAACAAGAATTGTCAAGTTTATTCATAACATTGGGGCCCCCATTCACAATTGGGATTGAATGGGTGGTCCCCTCGAGTTCTCCTATCTCTATTACATTGGCATGTTCGCCATTAGTCACTACAAATTCTTTCTTATCTATGAGATCTTGAATGACATTGCGGAGAACGAAGCAATCCTCGGTGGTGTGGCCACTATATTGGTGGTAGCCACAATATTTGTGGTGAGCATGATTGGGGTGGACCGTCTTGGGTTGGTACCCTTGTACAGGAGTGACTTGACCCTTTGCTTTGAGGACTTCGAACACTTCGGTTTGAGTCATGCCTTGGAGAGGCGTATAGACACGGTCATTTCGGGACTTCTTCCCTTGAGGTGGAGGAACCTTTTTGTAATTCCCCTTATCGATAGTGACGGCGTTGACCGAGGCCTCTTTTGTGGAGTTGGAAGCGGCCTTGTATCGGTAAGTAGGAGTGGTCTTCTTAATCTCCTTGAGCAAGTCATCCATGCGTACCCCCGCCTCATACATTTGGGAGAAGTCGGAGTAGCAAGCCCCACTTAGGTGGGTGCGGAGATCAATCTTGAGACACTTGAGAAAGATGTCCATTTGCTCTTTTGTGTTCGGCCTCTCAACAATTTCAGAGAGTTTGTCATTCCATCTCCTTGTGAAGTCAATGAAGGACTCGTTGTCTCTTTGAGTAGTTTTCTCTAGCTCTTTCCTTGTGGGCCGGTGAGTGGTGTTGCCTTGGTATTGGTTCTTAAAGGCAAGCATGGCGGAGTCCCAATCAAGACGGACAGTGAGTGGGAGAGTAGCATACCAATCTTTTGCCGCCCCCTCGAGAGTGAGAGGAAAGCATTGAGCCATCACCTTGGGGGAGACCTTCTTCGGAACCATTGCCCAAATATAAGTCTCAATGTTAGCCATAGGACAAGAGTTGCCCTTGAATTTGCATATGTCGGGCATCTTGAACTTATCGGGAAGAGCGGCCATAGTACTCATGAGGATGGAGGATTGATAAAGGCTTGTGTCGGAGCCTTTCCCCATGTTGAGCCCATTGAATTTTTGGTCGATGTAGGCCATGATAGAATCCATCATTTTGGGCTCATTGTTCTCGGAACTCGGCTCCCCCATCTTCTTGGTGCGGGTGTTGACATACGGACTTTTGAACAAACCCTCGGTCCATTCGGATTCGTCATCATTATTCTTGTTCTTCCCCTTGGCAAGGTTAGTGAGCTTTTCTTTCATTAGCTCCATCTCGGCCTCGTGGGCCTCCCTTTGGCTGTCAAGGTGGGATTGCCAAATGTCGTCTTTGCTTTGTGCTTCCTTATTAAGGGTGGAGACTTTCTCTTGGAGGAGTTGGACCATGGTTGAAAGTTGTTCGAGAGACATGGTGTTGCTGCTGCCGGTCATGATTGAGGTAGTAGCTGTTGGAGTGATCTCTTCACGGACTAACCGATTTGCCGAATCCCGGTAGACTCTGTAAGTACCAATTGAACCTATATTGCAGAAGAGGCCCTTGTCAGTCTTGAGTAACACTTGCAGTCCACGAAGAGGCTTAGAACACACAGTTGGGCACACGACTCGAACCACATAAGGAAAGACTCTTTTTTTTTTTTTTTTAAGTCGGAGGGAATGGATCCCTTTTGGGGTTTCTAAGAAAATAATGGAATCGTCACACTAGTATATAGACCATCTCGCGGTCCCATATACTCATCGGATTCCATCGCGTTTGTGAATCCTACATGTATCGGGATTAAACTAAATTAATGTAGTAAAGCATACATGCGGGGACGGATTTTTATTTTCCTCCAAAATAACCACTTTTGGGGACGGATTTTTATTGCGTCCGTTTCAACAAGTTGGCATGTATGATTTGAAGACATTAGTTTTGGGAAATCTCGGTACATGGAAACCGACTTGAATCACGGAGTGTTAGACCCTAACTAGAATTGTGTGGCTTGTGCTCGGCTTGAATATGAGGCTCAAAGGTCACCCCCGGCATGTAGTCTTGAACTACGCCACGGGCTGAGGTTTACCGCTTCGAAAGAGCCAAGGTCGAGTGGAGCTTGAAACTTTCTAGGAATAGTAGTGCAGTCAATCTGTCTCTGTCGTCCCCTTTGAAGAAGCTTCCAATCTTAGTTTCCCTTGGCTCTTCGTCGCTACCCAGATTAACAACATGCAATTCTTCGTCATCCTTTGGATCATTCTCGCCACGACTACGGACTTGTTGAGCAAGTTCATTTAAGTATGTTGTGTTTTCGTGGTCTATTTCATCATAATTTGAATCGTTATTAACTTGTTCGTTAAGTTCGTTATTAGTTAATTCATCATTTATGATGTTTGCAATCTCAGGGTACTCAGAAATATCAAATTTTTCATTAGCAAAGAAAGGAAACACACGCTCGGCTATGGCCTCCAAATCCTCTTGGGTGAGGGTATTAGAGACACTCTCGGACTCAAAAGTAAGTGCGAGCCGCTCTTCCTTTGTTGCTGTGCGGGGTATGCAACCCATTTCTTGGACTAAGAATTCTTCGGATACCACGGGCCCTTTCGTTGAATACCAATTGTTGATCGGCTCGGAGCTTGGCGGGATCTCACTGATAGTCTCGTTCATGATGACGGTGTCATGGATGGCGTTGAATTGGCATTCATTCATCATGGCAAGCTCTTCGAACATGGAGGCTAAATCAGTCAGTTCTTCCCCCACGGTGATTTCTGTCTCGGACTCCATAGTCACCTTCCTTCCCCACCATTCACGGGGCGACATGGGAGTTTGTTCCCTTTCGGATTTCTGGATCTCACAATCGGAGAAGATTTCGAGACCGGGCTTTTTGACACCCTTATTGTTAACCCACGGCTCGGGAAAGATCATGTATGGGACGTCTTCCCCTTGGCGGACAAAATAACCATTCAACATCTTGCGGTAAGGCCTTAGATTAGGGACCTCATAACGACGGCCTTCTTTACGAGCTCGGGCCTTTTCATTCTTGATTGCTTGTTCTTGTTTCAAGTCTTCTTTGGAAGGCTCGTACCCCAAACCGAATGTGTTCTTGACAAATGGGACTTGCACGGGATGTAGGATTCCTTGTTGACATCTCCCTAGGCCTAAACCAGGGAAGTAGTCCATATTTCTCATCATGCGGAGGACTTTGTGATTGCTGGGGGTCCATGATCCGTTTCCCCCTTCTTTGTCAATGGCGTTGATTGAGACGCTGGAGAGAGTGGAGTCTGGTAGACCATGCTGAACTTGGTGGACGGGCTCACCTTTTCTGTGGATAGTGACGTTTTCAGCCATTACGGTCACTATTTCATCACCATTTCGGATCTTGACACATTGGTGGAGAGTTGATGGTACGGCATTAGCACTGTGAATCTATGGTCGACCTAAAAGTAAGTTGAACGAGGACGGGGTATCAATCACTTGGAATGGAACGGACATGACCATGCTCCCAAACTCAATGTCTATTTTGATCATACCCATGACTGTACGGGCGGTGCTGTCATAACCTCGGATTACTTGAGTAGAAGGCTTCAAATCGGAATCCTTAAGCCCCAGTATGCCCATGATTCTGCCAGGCATGAGATTGAGTGCGGAACCACCGTCCACTAAGACTCTTGAGATGGGCCTCCCCCTTGCTCGTACCTTGAGGTAAATAGCCTCGTTGTGGTCGGAACCAAATGGCGGAAGGTCCATATCGGTAAAGGTGATGACGTTGCCAAAATGAATGTGACCGATCATTGCCGTGAGGTCCTCGGGAGTAGTATCAGGAGAAACTGATGTATCATCGAGATTGCGGATGACAAGATCTCGGTGTTTCTTTGAGGATGCAATGAGGTCCCAAATAGAGATGTTGGCTTGAGTTTTCTTGAGTTGGACAAGTAGAGGATCTTCGGGAGTGTTGCGAGCTTGCGGCCTTTGAGAAGAGGAGCTCGGTGCGGAAGTGGAAGGGTTGCTTGCTATGACTCGACCGGATCGAGTTAGCATGTTGACGTTCCCATCTTGTTTCTTTTTCCTATTCTCTAGTACTTCCCTCATTACCTCATCGTAAGTCACTACATAACAAGTATTGTCAAGTTTATTCATAACATTGGGGCCCCCATTCACAATTGGGATTGAATGGGTGGTCCCCTCGAGTTCTCCTATCTCTATTACATTGACATGTTCGTCATTAGTCACTACAAATTCTTTCTTATCTATGAGATCTTGAATGGCATTGCGGAGAACGAAGCAATCCTCGGTGGTGTGGCCACTATATTGGTGGTAGCCACAATATTTGTGGTGAGCATGATTGGGGTGGACCGTCTTGGGTTGGTACCCTTGCACGGGTGTGACTTGACCCTTTGCTTTGAGGACTTCGAACACTTCGGTTTGAGTCATGCCTTGGAGAGGCATACAGACACGGTCATTTCGGGACTTCTTCCCTTCGGGTGGAGGAACCTTTTTGTAATTCCCCTTGTCGATAGTGACGGCGTTGACCGAGGCCTCTTTTGTGGAGTTGGAAGCGGCCTTGTAGCGGTAAGTAGGAGTGGCCTTCTTAATTTCCTTGAGCAAGTCATCCATGCGTACCCCCGCCTCATACATTTGGGAGAAGTCGGAGTAGCAAGCCCCACTTAGGTGGGTGCGGAGATCAATCTTGAGACACTTGAGAAAGATGTCCATTTGCTCTTTTGTGTTCGGCCTCTCAACAATTTCAGAGAGTTTATCATTCCATCTCCTTGTGAAGTCGATGAAGGACTCATTGTCTCGTTGAGTAGTGTTCTCTAGCTCTTTCCTTGCGGGCCGGTGAGTGGTGTTGCCTTGGTATTGCGACTTGAAGGCAAGCATGGTGGAGTCCCAATCAATACGGACAGTGAGCGGGAGAGTAGTATACCAATCTTTTGCCGCCCCCTCGAGAGTGAGAGGAAAGCATTGAGACATTACCTTGGGGGAGACCTTCTACGGAACCATTGCCCAAATATAAGTCTCAATGTGAGCCATGGGACAAGAGTTGCCCTTGAATTTGCTTATGTCGGGCATCTTGAACTTATCGGGAAGAGCGGCCATAGTACTCATGAGGATGGATGATTGATAAAGGCTTGTGTCAGAGCCTTTCCCCGTGTTGAGCCCATTGAATTTTTGGTCGATGTAGGCCATGATAGAATCCACCATTTTGGGCTCATTGTTCTCGGAACTTGGTTCTCCCATTTTCTTGGTGCGGGTGTTGACATAAGGACTTTTGAACAAACCCTCGGTCCACTCGGATTCATCATCATTATTCTTGTTCTTTCCCTTGGCAAGGTTAGTGAGCTTTTCTTTCATTATTCCATTTCGGCCTCATGGGCCTCCCTTTGGCTGTCGAGGTGGGATTGCCAAATGTCATCTTTGCTTTGTGCCTCCTTATTAAGGGTGGAGAGTTGCTCTTGGAGGAGTTGGACCATGGTTGAAAGCTGTTCGAGAGACATGGTGTTGCTGCTGCCGGTCATGGTTGATGTAGGAGCTGTTGGAGTGATCTCTTCACGGACTAAACGATTTGCCGAATCCCGGTAGACTTTGTAAGTACCAATTGAACCTATATTGCAGAAGAGGCCCTTGTCAGTCTTGAGTAACACTTGCGGTCCATGAAGAGGCTTAGAACACACAGTTGGGCACACGACTCGAACCACATAAGAAAAGACTCTTTTTTTTTTTTTTTTTTATAAGTCGGAGGGAATGGATCCCTTTTGGGGTTTCTAAGAAAATAATGGAATCGTCACACTAGTATATAGACCATTTCGCGGTCCCATATACTCATCGGATTCCATCGCGCTTGTGAATCCTACATGTATCGGGATTAAACTAAATTAATGTAGTAAAGCATACATGCGGGGACGGATTTTTATTTTCGTCCAAAATAACCACTTTTGGGGACGGATTTTTATTGCATCCGTTTCTACAAGTTGGCATGTATGATTTGAAGACATTAGTTTAGGGAAATCTCGGTACATGGAAACCGACTTGAGTCACGGAGTGTTAGACCCTAACTAGAATTGTGTGGCTTGTGCTCGGCTTGAATATGAGGCTCAAAGGTCACCCCCGGCATGTAGTCTTGAACTACGCCACGGGCTGAGGTTTACCGCTTCGAAAGAGCCAAGGTCTGGTGGAGCTTGAAACTTTCTAAGACGGGCCTCGACGGGTTTGGGGTTGGACTTGTGCGACTCGATAGTAAGAAGTTCATAGGAATATGTGCACGTATTGTGAGGTCTAACAAGTGAAAAAAAAAAAAAATTTATTTTTTTTTGAAAAGAAAGAAAAACACACAAAACACATAAGCACATAAAATTACAACTCCCGAATCACCCGTGTGACCGGTAAATAAAACACAAAATTAAAACAGTCCGAGGGTTCAATTCTGTTCTGATGCAGGCAACTGTGCCCACACCCCACTGTTCTGCTCTGTCACTGAATCCTGTCTCTGTTCTGGGAATCAACCCAGAAGCGTGCGCCTCTCAGTGCTGATATGGGACGCGCGCGCATGGCGCAATGCTTATGGGAGGCGCGCGCTTCTGGTCACACCTGTCAGAATGTCAGATTTTGGGGAACATAAGAAAAACCTAGGATGTCTAACTTGTTTTAGATGTGTTTAGAGTCGCCACCTATGTTTTGAGGAACATAAGAAAAACCTATTGATTATAGCCTAAGTTTGATTACGAAAACATAGATTCTTTGTTTTGAGGTTCGGGGGTTAGATTACGAGATGGGAAGTGTCACGACCCGAAATCTAGGCTCTATTTTATTAGCATTTAATAATTATTATTTATTTATTTGCTTATTTATTTCTTTAAATTATTATTTATTTAAATAATTATGTGGGCATTTTATGTGTTATAATAATTTATGCCTAGCATTTTATTTGGGTCATTTGTGCTAGTGTAGAAATGTTGAGTCTTATTTGTTAGTGGGGAGTATTTATGTGTAGTGTAGAGGAGGGGGCCTAAATGTAAATTCTTTAAATCATTTTCCCCTACTCCCTCCCTACTTCTTCTCTTCTCCCTCACTTTTCCCCTTCACTCACTTGTCCCTCCCAGCAACTCTCTCTCTCTCTCCTCCATTTGGTAAGTTTTCTCATTCTCTTTCCTTCTCTCTTCATTTCTTCATCTTCTTCTTGTTATTTCTCATTTCTTAAAACGCGAAATGTGTTTAGATCGTCTGAAACATGAATTTGGGAATGACTGTCCTCTGATGGGGAGCAACGTCTTCTGCTGGGGAAAATGCACCTGCTGGGGATGAGAGATGACCGCGTCGGTCGGGTGGCTGAACCTTTTCAGGTTTCCTACGTATCCTCCGAGGAATCAAGCCAAACGTAGTTCAGAGCGATTAGGGAAAAGCGAGCCATCGGACTTCTGCTATGGATAATAAACCTACGGGCACTATCCTGTATGAAGAACGAACATTCGTTAGGAAATGAAGTCATTTGGGAAAAATAAAGACTACGTTGTCTAAATAATCCCAAGATGGAATGGTAAACGCAATCAGGATCGCCAGGGCTCCTGCCGATTATGCTAACGAAACGCCGACGCTTCTGCCAACCACGAGCGATCAAGGATACGTATGTCATAGAGGCGCCGAAGTCTCTATAATCATACGAATCCTAATAATAGGTACTGGATCTCTCGCAAACAGAAATGCCGAGGCTTCTGCCAATCACGATTGATCAAGGATACGTATGTCATAGAGGCGCCGAAGTCTCTACAATCATACGAACCCTAATAATAGATGCTGGATCTCTCGCAAACAGAAACGCCAAGGCTTCTGCCAATCACGATTGATCAAGGATACGTATGTCATAGAGGCGCCGAAGTCTCTACAATCATACTAACCCTAATAATAGATCCTGGACCTCTCGCAAACAGAAACGCCGAGGCTTCTGCCAATCGCGATCGATCTAGGATGCGTATGTCATAGAGGCGCCGAAGTCTCTACAACCATACGAATCCTAAGCAAATATTAGGAAATGCTAAAATAATAGATGCTGGATCTCTCGCAAACAGAAACGCCGAGGCTTCTGCCAATCACGATCGATCTAGGATGCGTATGTCATAGAGGCGCCAAAGTCTCTACAACCATACGAATCCTAAGCAAATATTAGGAAATGCTAAAATAATAGATGTTGGATCTCTCGCAAACAGAAACGCCGAGGCTTCTGCCAATCGCGATCGATCTTGGATGCGTATGTCATAGAGGCGCCGAAGTCTCTACAACCATACGAATCCTAAGCAAATATTAGGAAATGCTAAAATAATAGATGCTGGATCTCTCGCGAACAGAAACGCCGAGGCTTCTACCAATCACGATCGATCTAGGATGCGTATGTCATAGAGGCGCCAAAGTCTCTACAACCATACGAATCCTAAGTAAATATTAGGAAATGCTAAAATAGATGCTGGATCTCCCGCAAACAGAAACGCCGAGGCTTCTGCCAATCGCGATCGATCTAGGATGCGTATGTCATAGAGGCGCCGAAGTCTCTACAACCATACGAATCCTAAGCAAATATTTGGTGAAGAATGGAAATTTTAAGGGCTTTCCGTTCCCAAAGGTATCGAATATCAGTCAAAATAGCGCTAAGGGCACCTAAAATGAATCAAAGGGGAATGTACTAGGGGTAAAACTGAAATTTTGCATGTGGATGTAAAGATGATGGATTGTTATGAAGTCGCAAACGGGATGAACTCTCGGGGAGTCACAAAGGTGATAGACTCTCGGTGAGTCACAAGGGTGACGGACTCTCGGGGAGTCACAATGGTGATAGACTCTCAGGAAGTCACAAGGGACTCTTTGGTGAGTCACAAGGGCAAATGACCTTTGGGAGACGCGAAGGAGATGGACTCTCGGGGAGTTGCTAATATGGGAAACAATGATCTGGGTTTCGCTTATCCTAATTTAGGAGGGAATGAGGCTATGAGCCATTGAGATCAAGGTGTTAGGTAAGGGACATTTTGCTTGGTTGCCTAGAGGTAGGACCTAAGGCTTTTTAAGGAAGGGGAATAAGGAAGATGGTGATCTCCTAATCTTGAGATAGGGATGCAAAGATGTCACGGCTTCTTGGGCTTTAGATTATGTCTTGGAGATAATGTGGGTTACCTAGGCTTGCAGGCTAGGGATTGGAGTTCATTTAAGTATGAGGAGAGTATTCTATCCTAGGCTTAGTGCTAGGGCTTGGAAAGGTTGAGGTTTGGGAACTTCCTAGATGTTAGGGTTTCGAACAAGGGTTTGGAAACTGGTGTTTAAGGACCATAACTCTCCTAGGTTTGGGAATAGGGTTTAGGAATTTCCTAGGTCTAGGAGGCTAGGGCTTGGAGTTATGGTAGGCTCAGAGGTTGCAAAGGCGTTGTCTTTAGACCTAAGGCAGGGAGTTGAAAGGGTTGTGACTTCCTAGGCTTGAGACCATGGACCGTTGGGAAGAGGGATTGCTTTTGTGGAAGGTCCACTAAGCTTGATGTTAGGGTTCACCATTTTCCGGGATTGGTGACTATGGTTTGGAAATGTTCCTGGTAACCTAGGCTTTAGACTAGATTTTAAGGCTAAGGACTGTAAACTTCCTATATTTTGAGACTAAGGTGAAGGAATTTCCTAGGTCTAGGACTAGGGTTTGAAGGGAATGTTGAATCCTAGGCTCGATGATAGAGTTTAGTGAGGATATAGTCTCCTAGGCCCTGCGGCTAGGGTTTAGAAAGAGTGCGACTACCTAGGCTTGAGGCTAGGGTTTGGAGCGAATGCGAGTACCTGGGCTCGAGGCTAGGGTTTAGAGCGAATGCGACTACCTAGGCTCGAGGCTAGGGTTTAGAGTGAATGTGGCTTCCTAGGCCTGAGGCTAGGGTTGATTAAGTTTTGGACAGGGCATTGTGTCCTAGGTTTTGGGTTAGGGTTCAATAAGACGGGGGATTAAGATTGTAAATTTCCTAGGTTTCGAGACTATGGTTTCAGGAATTTGGAAATGATGTTGCATGCGGGGCTTTGGAAATTCCCTAGAACTTGGGCTAGGGTTAAAGAGGATGGTGCTTCCTAGGCTTGAGACTAGGGTTTGGAGAGAATGCAGATTCCTAGGTTTGAGGCTAGGGTTTAAGAAGGATGTAACTTCCTAGGCTTTAGGCTAGAGTTTAGAGGGAATGTGACTACCTAGGCTCGAGGGTAGGGTTTAGGAAGGATGTGGCTACCTAGGCTTGAGGCTAGGGTTTTGGGGGAACGTGACTACCTAGGCTTGAGGCTAGGGTTTGGGAAGATGTGATTACCTAGGCTTGAGGCTAGGGTCTGGAGCGCATGTGACTTCCTAGGCTAGAGGCTAGGGTTTGTAGAGGATGTGGCAACCTAGGCTTGAGGCTAGGGTTTCGGAATATGTGATTACCTAGGCTTGAGGTTAGGGTTCGGAGCGCATGTGACTTCCTAGGCTAGAGGCTAGGGTTTGTAGAGGATGTGGCAACCTATGCTTGAGGCTAGGGTTAAGAGAATGTGATTGCCTAGGTTTAAGGCTAGGCTTCGGATAGAAGGTGACTACCTAGGCTTGAGGCTAGGGTTTAGAGAGAAGGCGATTACCTAGGTTTGGGACTAGGGTTTAGAGGGAATGCGATTACCTAGGTTTAAGGCTAGGCTTTGAATTGAAGGTGACTACCTAGGCTTGAGGCTAGGGTTTGGAGAGAATGTGACTACTTAGGCTTAAGGCTAGGGTTTGGAGACCGAAAGCATTTGAATGTTTGTCTTGGTTTAGACCGAGCAAGTTTGAGGTCTAAGAGTGTTGCGGTTTGGGGCAGGTGAGCTTGATACCTCATGGATGGAAAGGCTCGATAGGTTAGACCTAGGCTAGAATGCTAGGGTTTAGCTAGGGTAAGACTCAGACATGTGTTAAGGAGACCGGGGCCTAATGGAATGGTAGGCGTGAGATGTTGGGACATAAGGCTTTCAAGCGGGTAAGTCTTTTGTCCTAGAGAAACCGCGTTATGGGTTAGGGCCAAGCAGGCTTGAGGTCGGCCAAGGAGCAATGGATTGGGATTGGATGATCCTAGTACCTAATACGCATGTCGGGTTTGGGCTCTAAGGTGTGCTAGGTGTGAGCCATGTGCGAGAAATGGGTTTGGACATGTGACCATGTTGGCGCTTTAGGTAAAGGGATTGAGTGTCCAAGACTTTGCTCGAGTACAATAGGTGCCTAAGTTGGATTGGGTATGCCCAGGACCTAAGTTTGTCTTAGAGGTCATTGCGCGTGACCAAGCTCGTTCGGCGATTGCGAAGGTGGGTTTGGTATGGGACCAAAGGTGTTAAGCGTACGATTTTTGACTGGACGGGTTTTGATATCTTTATGGCATATCACGGTACGAGGGAGGTCCTATGCGTTCGAGCACGTTTGAGGTTTGGACTCGTGGGGAAGAAAGGTTTGAGATCCATGGAGTTCAAGGGTGGACCTTATAGGTGGCGAGGTTTGGACTCGGCTCGGATTAAGTAGGTTAGAGACCTAAGGGGTTGAAGGTCAGACTAGGAAGTCTTTTGAAGCTAAGGAGCAACATTAGGTTTAAGAGTGGCAGGGCCATGGTTTGGGTATGACGGTAGGCGTAGATGGCATTGTTTTGGTTGGACCAAGTAGGCTTGGGAACTAAAGAGTTCTAAGGGACGAGCTCTAAGGTTATAGACTTAGAGGGTAGACAGTTTTGTGATCTAAAGGGTTTAGGAGTTGAGACCTGAGGTGTGAATCAGATATGCAAGAGACCTATAAGGTAGGTGTTTGGCGGCCTTGCATGGACTTGGGATCTAAGGGATCGTTCAACAGGTTAGACTGGGTAGATCTAAGAGGCTGGACCTAGGATGATAAGAGAGCTATGGCCTAGATAGGGTAAGGATGAGTATGTGTTGGTAGGTTTGAGATCTAGGAGATCGGGTAGGCTTGGGACCGGTAGGTTCGGGACCTAATGGTTCATCCTAAGGACTTGGCTTTGGCCAACCGGTTTAAGGTTTGAAGGTCTGGGTAGAACCGGTTTAAGGCTTTAGGAGTCACGCTACTAACTTGTGGAGGGTCGAGCTAAGGAGTTATGGTGTAACCTATGTAAGACTGAACGGGTAGTTGCGGGACCTAAGGTTTTGAATCAAGTCAGATTGGGACGTAGAGAGTTGAGGGTTTAGGCCTAGGGGTTCCCTAAAGTGTAGGAGATAGGGTAAAGGACCGAGTCAACTCAAGAATCACGGAGATGGGTTTTAGATGGATCGAGGATGTTTTTACAATTTTGTGGAGACCGAGAGTGCGGGTTTATAAACAAAGTGTCAGGGAAGAGAATACTTTTGAAAGTGTTATGATTTTATAAAGATTCCTTATAATTAGTTATGATTCTAACAAATTCAAAGTGTTCGTCATGTGCAGAGTTTGACGATGAAGGGTACATCCTTGTTGAAGCCTCGATATTCTCCGAGAAACCACATAGTCGACCCATTTTGCTGGGGATTATCTAATTTGGTGAGCGGGCACCCTTCCTCCTTTGGGAAATTCTACGTCGAGCTTGATGATGAGGGATGCCCTTCTTCTAAGTATGTGCTTGTCGAAGCCTCGATATTCTCCGAGAAACCACATAGTCGACCCATTCTGTTGGGGAAGCCCCAGTTCGATAAGGGCGTAGAGCGGGGTATCCTACCTCCTTTAAGTCGCACCCTTTTTTCTGCCTAGACTGCCCTTGCGGGTTTTCAATCTAGCGGGCATCTCTTTTGCGTCAATTTTTTTTTTTTTTTAATCATTCAGTCGACTCAAAAAAAAGGAAAAGAGAATTGTTTGAAAACATGCGGGGGCATTTTGGGGAGAGTAAGAGAGAGAGAGAGATAGTACTCACATTTTGACTTTTTGGGTAACTGAGTGTATATATGTACAAAAGGGAGGAAGCCCCTGCTTTGACAGAAAGTAAGTGTTTAGCTCTTTCCTAGATTGTAGAACGGAAGACTTGTCGAGACATTTGAAAATTGTTTTATTCAAGATTCTCATTTGATTGCTCGAGAATGGACCTCGTTGATTAGTTATGCATCTTATGATTATGTTTTAGACAAGTAGTCTCGAAATAATAAATGTTTTGATCAATTGTGAGTGAAGAGATCAGAAGTAGAAATATATGGGGAAGAGAGAAGAGAAAGGAAATTGGCTCAAGGTGGGTTGTGTATATTTTGGACCGAACCGAGAGGTTGCCTACGTTCTCCTCAAGGTGAGGAGCTCAGGTCCACGTAGTTCGGGGATGACCCGCTTGACGATGGTGTCGGGTTTCAGTGGGTATGTGTGGGAGGAAATAAAAGAAAGAAAGTTGGCCCAAGGTAGGTTATGTTTGGCTTTGAGTGGTTGCCCGGTTGACGATGAAGTTGGGTTTTGAGTTTAGGGGTGTGAGGTTCGTTTGAGGTGAGTTGTTCTTTGTAGCTCATTGCGGTGGATTATTCCTTTGTAGTTGTTGCAGTGGATTGCTCCATCGTAGTTGTCATGGGTTGCTGCCGTTTATCTACTTTGTAAGGAAAGAAAGGAAAATAGAACATTTGAGGTGAAAAGAAAATGGGACTTTTACTTTTCCATGGTGATAGCCCCTTCTATTTTCTTTTTCTTTTTTTTATTTTATCTCTTTGTGCACACCCCTTTTTTTTGCCTAGGCCGCCCTTTCGGGTTTTCAACCTAGCGGGCTTCTTTTTGTGCAATGCTCTAACTTTTGCCTAGGTCGTCCTTTTGGGTTTTAACCTAGCGAGCCATATTTTTTTTTATTTTTTTTTTTATATTTGTACATGAAACATTGGGCAAGACAAGCCCCTAGTTTGCTTTCGCCTCTCTCGATTGCGAGGTAGCTTCCTTATAGTTCAAGCGGTCTTTTGCTGGCGGCGGGCCTCCTAGCCACTTGATTTTCACCGGTAGAGCTCCATTGGATTATCACGTGCACCAATTAATGGCATGAATGACTTCGTGCACTTGTCTTACATTTGCGATGGAATACGGACAGCCCCAGTGTAACGGCATGTAGTACTCATGAAGGGAGCAAACCAACCCTTTAAATTGTGGCAGCATGGATGACTATTTGATGATGAGCCACCGCAGTCCATTTCTTTGTCACGACCTTATAAAAAGGGGTCTAATGGTGGGATGAGAGGCGTATGAGGATAGTGTATGGGAGAAGGTGTATATAGAGAGTGTACATGAAGTGTGTACAAGGGGTGAGTGTATAGAGAGAGTGTATGGGGGTAGAATGTAGAGAGAAGGGAAAGTGATTCGTTCATCCCAATTGATCGAAGCATTTGTTATTTTGAGATTAATCGTTTACTTAGTTATGTGAATGGTTTGTGGGTCCATTTACCATTTAATGAGTCGTCATTAATGAGTAAGATTAAGATTAATTCATCATATAAAGATATAGCAATCAAGCGAAAATGGTGAATAAGACAATTTTCATGAAATTGATATATGCAAGCTTATGTCTCAAGTCTAGAGAGAAAAGAAAAGAAATAAAGACCTTTTTATTGGAACTAAAAGATTTAAACTGACTAGTCCGGGGTGGACTTTTACTTAAAGAAACAAAAATCGTCCAAGGTGGACTTTTGACTAAGGACACTCTAGAACCTACGAAGACTGAATGACCCTTTTCTTTTCTTTTATTTAAAGGAGGTAGCCCCAATTTCCTCTTTTGTCCATGCCCATGTATTCCGTTGGCGGGTGATGGCTCCGCTGTCAATGAGGCTTTGAATCTTTCTCCTCAATTGGACGCAATCTTCGGTGTCATGCCCAATGTACTGGTGGTATTGGCAGTGTTTGGAGGGATCCAAGCATTGCTTCACCCTACTTGGTTCATAGTTGATCAAAGGAGACAACTTGCCGGCTTGAACTAGACTTTTGAAGAGTTTGGCTAACGGCATACCTAAGTCGTCGAATTCGCGCTCGTCCTTCCTTTCACGAACTGTCTTTGAGGGTGATTTAGGTACCGGCACCCCTTGTTGATGAGTAGTCATAGGAGGCATCCCGACGGGGACAGTCTGTGGCGGCCCGTACATTTGAGGAGCATACGGGTGTTGACATTGAGCAAGAGGGAGAACTCGACTGAGGTAATCATAAACGCCACGAATGTCAGACAAATGGCGCCTCTCGATATCTCTTAGGGTCTTATGCATCTCCTTCTGAAAGTGTTTTGCTTGCTCGTTGAGAATGGCCTTAAAGTGGATTGCTTGTTCATCGAGGATGGCTTCGAAGTGGGATGCTTGCTTACTGAGAGCAGTACCGGTGTAGAGGATTGTCTCGGGATCTTGGGTAGCAGCTTCAGTTGCAATTTCGATGTTCCTTGTAGCCGACATGATGCAGAACTCTATGTCATGAAAGAATTAGATTCGTATTTAATGATAAGGCATCGTTATAAGAATCATTTTTTGGAAAAGAGTCGGTCTCCACATTTTTGAAATGCATTTTGGTAAAAAATTGAAAGTTTGACCGGGCCGAAGTTGCCTACGTTCCCTTTATCATGAGGGAGAGGTCCCACACAATAAGAGGCTCAGGTCGCCGTAGTTCGAATCAAGTTAGACTTTTAAAAAGAGGTGAGAGATGACCATAGGGGTCAAAAAGAGGGAGATGACTCGGTCCTTGGTCAAGCATGGGTGAGGAAGACCTATAGGAGTTGGTTTTGATTGAGTAGGGTATCGTTTGACCTAAATTTGACCTAAGGTTTGACCTAAGGTTTGAGACAAGAAGTGGTTCAATCTAGGATGCGACGATAATGGTGGGTTGACCTAGATTGGTAAAGGATAGGTCGACCTAAATGAGAAGGGTTGGATTGACCTATATGGTGAATGAATCAAGATAGCGGGATGTAACGGGTTGCCTATGGGATGATCTAAACGGGATAGGCATGGCTTGACTTAAGCGAGTCTAAGGTTGACCTATTCGGGTTGGTGGACCAAGGAAGGTTGGAGATTGACCTAGATGGATCCAAGATAGGTAAATCGACCTAAGCGGGTCATGGGGTGACCTTGACGGGTCAAAGGTGAAGGGGTAGTTTTAACCTAAGACGGACAAGTTGACCTAAATGGGTCGAGGATGGTGTGTGGACCTAAACGGGTCGAGACGGGTTGACCTAGGTTGGTATGGACAACGGTGGGTCAAATAATGACCTAGGTGGGTCAGGATGACGGTTTGACCTAAGCGGGTTAAGGTCAAAGGTAATTGGGTTCACCTATGGGACCAAAGATTGACCTAAGAGGTCAATAGCGGATAAGGTTGACCTAGGGGTCAAAGGTTGACTTAAGAAGTCAAAAGGTGATTGGGTTGACTTAGGGAGTCAAAGGTTGACCTCAAAGGTCAAAGGTGGATAAGGTTGACCTAAGTGGTCAAAGGTTGACCTAAGAGATCGAGGGGTGATAAAGTTGACCTAAGGGGTCCAAGGTTTGACCTATGGGGTCAAAGGTAGATGAGAATGACCTATGGGGTCAAAGGTTGACCTACGAGGTCAAAGGCAGATGAGGTTGACCTAAGGGGTCAAAGGTTGACCTAAGAGGTCGAGGGGTGACCTAAGAGGTCGAAGGTGATAAGGTTGACCTAGGAGGTCAAGGGTTGACCTAAGAGGTCGGAGGTTGATAAAGTTGACCTAGGGGGTCAAGGGTAGACCTAAGAGGTCAAAGGTGGGTAAGGTTGACCTAGGGGGTCAAAGGTTGACTTAAACGGATAAGATTGACCTAGGGGGTCAAAGGTTGACTTAAACGGATAAGATTGACCTAGGGGGTCAAAGGTTGGTCTAAGAGGTCAAGGGGTGGTAAGGTTGGCCTAGGAGGTCAAAGGTAGATAAGGTTGACCTAGGGGGTCAAAGGTTGACCTAGGAGGTCAAAGTCGAATAAGGTTGACCTAGGAGGTCAAAGGTTGACCTAGGGGGTCAAAGGTTGGCTTAAGAGGTCAAAGGTAGATAAGGTTGACCCAGGGGGTCAAAGGTTGACCTAGGAGGTCAAAGGTAGATAAGATTGTCCTAAGAGGCCAAAGGATGGTGGGAATTTGACCAAAGCGGGTCGAGATGAAGGGTAGACCCAAATGGATCGCAATGATGGGTAGGTAACCTAGATAGGCCAAGATGAGGAATTTTGATAGATGGCCCAAGGGGTGAGCGATGGACCTTAGAGGTCGTCTAGATGCAATGCACATTTTATTTTGCGAAAAGTTTTGCATTTATTTACATCCTAAATGGTTGGTTTAAGGAGTGTCCTAATCTCTATGTGTGGGTTGACATGGGTAAGGTAAAAGGTTCCCATCGCTTGCGGAACGTACACGGTGAGTGGAGTAGACGAGTGACTCGAAAAGAGGGCGGCAGTAGCGCACAAATTCCTGCACATCGAATACTCTGGGTAGTAGGGACCTGTGCAGTGCTGACACGGACTAGTGGTAGTGTGTGGCAAGAAACTAATTCTTTTTAAGGATTAAAGAGAGAAGTTTTGAATGTTTGAATGATGCTATGCAATGTGGGAGAAGGAAAATAACGTACAAGGGAGCATAGCAGAGTTTTGTTTGACCCTAATACTAAGGCGAAAATAACAAAGGTACAAGGATACAAGGTATATACAAAGTATAAGTATCAACAAAGTACAAGTATTAACATTGCGGGGTGCACGGGTGCATGTGTAAACTTGGCAAGTATGTGAGGTGCATGTATAAATATGACAAGTATGTGCATGTGTAAACATGGCAAGTGTGTGTAGGGTGCATGTGTAAACATGGCAGGTGTGTGAGGTGCATGTGTAAACATGGCAAGTGTGTGTGAGGTGCATGTGTAAACATGGCAGGTGTGTGCATGTATAAACATGGCAAGTGTTTGCATGTGTAAACATGTCAAGCATCATGATGTGATGAAAGTTAGACCCACTAAGTTTGAAAAAGTTTCAAAGCAGTCCCCAGCAGAGTCGCCACTGTGAATACGTGTGTTTGAATTTGGGAATATTTATAGTAACATTAAAATTATGAGAGTCGCCACGCCGTTTTAATTAAAGCCAAAACATTGAGAAAAAGCATGTTTAATGGGTTCGGGGGTCAAATTACAACAAGAGAAGAATATTGGACGTTATCACTCCTATTGCCCGAATTGATCGGTCTTTCTATCATGATGAATGTGTTAGTAGTGTTTTAGTGTTTGAGACCGGATCCGAAGATTGCCTACGTTCCTCTCAATGTGAGAAGCTCAGGTCAGCGTAGTTCGCAGAAAATTAGAATAGGCAGAAGAATCGGGATCATGCATGATGAGGGGGAATTACCTAAAGTTTAGGGTTTAGAAGTAGTTCCTAGATCATCCTCGGGTTGATGAACCCTAGATCATCATCGGCTATGAAATAACATGTAATTATGAATATCGCAACCCTAAATATAGCATAAATAAGGTTTTAATCTATGAACACGAAGAACACGCGAAGAACATATTATGAGCATATGAATGAGCATGCAAAGCATATGAAGAAACTATGAATAAACATGTACGAACATGAATATAAAAGATCTACATTAAAAATAATGCAAGAACACGAAGAAAAAGTTAGAAAACTTACCTATGTTGGCAAGAAATAAACCTTGGATCTTCTTAAGTGTTTGAATGCTAATTAGAGAGCAAAATAGTGTTTAAGGACTCCAAAATTCGGACTTTAGAACTCTCCAAATCGGACCCTAAACCAATGGAATGGAATTGGTTTATATAGTAAACTGATGGGAAGATCTGATGGTCAGGATCATCCAGCACAAGGTTGGCCGCCTGGCCATGGTTGAAGCCGGTGACAAGACTGGCCGCGTGGCCAAGATCAACGCGCAGAAATGTTGGCCGCGTGGCCAAGGTTGTAGGCTGACTTGATTCTTAAGCTAGGGTTTCTGCATGGTTTTAAGGAAAGCATTTGTTACCTATTTTGATAGATTTTGCCATAAATGAGATATTTTGGGAATCCGGGACAAGTCTTTGCAAGGTTTCTAATTCCTATAAAGTCCTTGTATTTTTGGGAAAGTCCTAATAAACTCATATTCAGGTCGGGTACTAACAGTAGTGTGAGGTCTAACAAGTGACGAATTTTATTTTATTTTTTATTTTTTTTTGAAAAGAAAGAAAAACACACAAAACACATAAGCACATAAAATTACAACTCCCGAATCATCCGTGTGACCGGTAAATAAAACACAAAATTAAAACAGTCCGAGGGTTCAATTCTGTTCTGATGCAGGCAACTGTGCCCACACCCCACTGTTCTGCTCAGTCACTGAATCCTGTCTCTGTTCTGGGAATCAACCCAGAAGCGTGCGCCTCTGAGTGCTGATATGGGACGCGCGCGCATGGCGCAATGCTTATGGGAGGCGCGCGCTTCTGGTCACACCTGTCAGAATGTCAGATTTTGGACTCAGGGGATTGCCCTGGTCCTATGTTCATATTGTAACCCCTGCAGAAGTGATTAGTGCAATAGCAGAAGAAGAAGAAGATGAAGAACAAGAAGGAGTGGGCGATTCTGGTCCTTGATGCGGGATGCGCGCGCCTTAGGCTGAGAATGCCAGACGCGCGCGCCTCCCCCATCAGGAATCAGAATGCCCAGAAAGATGTAGATTTTGATTAGAATGCAAGCTTAACCCTCAAATCTCCCCAGCGGAGTCGCCACTGTAGATACCCCGGGGAGCCACGACATTAAGGCTCGAGCGCGTGAGTGATCCTAGGATGTCTAACTTGTTTTAGATGTTTTTAGAGTCGCCACCTATGTTTTGAGGAACATAAGAAAAACCTATTGATTATAGCCTAAGTTTGATTACGAAAACAAAGATTCTTTGTTTTGAGGTTCGGGGGTTAGATTACGAGATGGGAAGTACCGAAACACCCATCTCGCCCAACTAAAGTTGGTCTTGCGTGATCAAAATCTACATGAATGATAACGTTCTTCTTCTTCTTCTTTAAGTCATAAAAGGGGGTTTAAAATAGGATTTGGAATGTAGGAGATAACTCCTTAACCAACCTCAATGAGATGACGTGATCATTAGAGTCATGTCCCAAAATGATTTGGGTGATTGCACATTTGATTAGAGTAAAAAGAGAGAGAGGAGATGAAGTAGAAAAGAAAGGAAAAGATGGACTTTTACCTACAATTTGAAGAACTTCAAATATTGCTTGATGAGATCCTTGGAGAACCTTTAGAAAGTGATTTTGGTTTAGTTTTTGTAAGTTTAATTTTCGGTCCTTGAAAATGGAGGTAAAGGGAGGTTTTTATAGGTGAAAGAGGGGTGTTTTTGGTGCCAAAACTCAGTCACCAAGAAATCCTTCCCGGGCAAAATCCTGTAAATTGAGCAAGGGAGGGAATCCTGGCTAGAAATCTGTAACTGACGCCCAGAGGCGCGCGCTTCCTGCTTTGGGGGCGGGAGGCGCGCGCGCCTGGCTCCTCCTGTCGGAGGCGCGCGACTCAGAGAAGGCAATTTTGACAGAATGGACTAGAAAGTCAGCCCTGTCATTCAGTTTAGTCCCTGGACTTAACGAAGTCAGTCAGGAACCTAACGGAAGTGACAGAAACTAACGAGAAACACTTAAAACGGGGAGAGACACAAGATCAAATGTGAAATCGGGGTGAGCGGTCCAAGGCGGGGTGTCTACAGTTAGGCACATAAGCAATTTATATACACACAACATGATCTAAGTATTGAAATAATCAACATGAACGGGGCTGTGATACCACTGTTGGGTTTCGTAGTAACATGCGCAGCGGAAATTAGCATTTAAATTTTATGAAACCCAAAGCCCATAGATCCATTCATATGATTGAATCAAATACTTGCAATATGAATACTAGAAAAACTAACCCTTGATGAATTCGAATTTGGGCTTTGATCTTGGTGGAGAAATTGAAACTTTAATCACGAACAAGTAAGAACACGAACTTGAAGATGATGAGCTTCACCCTCTAGTGGTATCCACACCACGAACGAATGATCTTGGTTGCTAGACCAAAATTGTGAAACACGTTTTCACAATCAATATGAACTATATGAAATTTTATTTATGTATTATTTTGTTCTTCAATCTAAGATGTCTTAGAACCAAATAATCTCTCTTAAACTCTTTGGAGACTTGCTCAAAAGTATTGGCTTTGATTCTGGCCGGATTTGGCTGTTTATATACAAGTTAGACCTATTCCAAATAGGAACCTTGTGTCTAAACCCATCCAAAATTCCTTTCCAAATCAAATTACGAAACCAGTCCCGACATGGTGTGCGGCCGCCCAAAACCCCTGTGCGGCCGCACATCTACTTGGAAGGTTTCTGGTACTATTTGACCCAAGCTGTGCGGCCGCCCAACCCATATTGTGCGGTCGTACACTTGTCCAGATTCCCATAGTTTCCACAATTCCAATATAATCCTTATTTAAGATTCGTTCTATTGTGTGTGACCCTCTAGGATTATACTAAGTTGGCAATGGGTTCAAAGATGAAACCATAAGATATGATTAGGTTCTAGCAAACCGTCATACCTACCCAAATAGTATAACTAGATACAAGTTCGCATTCCTTTAGAACATGTCACAATCCCTTTGTCCACGATGTCATTGAACACAAGTCATGGTCAACAAGTCAACTTGTTTTGTTCAATACTTTTTCGATTCCGAATATGTTGATAAAGCAAATGACATTGATCTAATCAATTCATTTGAGTCCGGCCGAACATTTACATCAACATCATTCCTACGAGAGGCCTAAGCTTGACATCTCTCCGAAGAGGGACAAATCCATTTGGCTTATTACTCTTCCCTACGTGAATCCGATTATGCCAATCATACCCTTTATAACCACCCGATTAAAGGTAGCGTTTGAATACGTCAAACATAATTATCATCAAGTGGAAGACTATAATAACTTCATGTCTAAGGATTCGAATGACATAACTTGTCGCGACCCCGACCCCGCGGGCCAAGAGCACGCGAACTGGACGTCGACTTAATACACAATTACCAAAATACTGAAGATAAAAATTCCATTTTATACCCAAAAGATGATAGTACAAGTTTTATAAATCTAAGCTTGACAATAACAAAATACAACTAGCATAAGCTCCACAAGCTTATACCCAAAAGACATAATACACAATTCTTAATAACGTCAATGTTTGGTGATACTATCCCAAATGTTATACATTTAAATAATGCAAACCGAAACAACCTTCCCAAAAGCTACTTCCACACCCGACGTCCTTCTCGTGATCAGCGAGTACTAATCCTTTCCTCCTGGGGGGGGTTAATGAAAAACAAAGATAAAAGAAAGGGGGTGAGATAAATCTCAATAAGTTACTAATGCAACTACATGACATGCTATGATGCAATAATCAATAATAAATCACAGATGACACATAGCAATAGCAGTTAACAGATAGCAGCGGAAATAAACAAATAACAAAGGATATTAGCCAAGGTTTCTCAACCGATAGAACCAAATAAAGGGTCACTGCGCAGCTTCAACAATCAACCAATCAACATCTTCATAGTAGCATAAAAGCTGAAGAGAAAACCCCGGTACCGGAACCATAACAAAGTAACATGTCACAAAGGACGGGAGTCATGACACAAAGTCATACTCCAAAATTTAGCTAGACTACTTCTCAAAGGAAGCTAGCTAATCTCAACCAAGGCCAATCTGGATGAGGAAACAAGGACCAATGGACGACGCTATACTGGACTTGGCTTGTGCCATTATAGCATTATCCATTGCCTGACTCGAACACAAGTAACCAGCTGGACTTTCAAATAAATGCTAAGTAATAAATACTAGCTCAAATAAACAACTAATGATTCCAAAGTAGGTAACCATACCAAGTAATCACCAATAAGATGAAATGAACCAACAACACACAAGTAAAGTGTTCCAATAGTTCCAAACAATAACAACTCAATTTCCATAACACATTCGATCACAAAGGATCCAATTCAACTCGAAGTACTAAACTAAAACCACCCACTCATCTCGAAGAACTCAAGGAGAACTTTAAAACGATAGTTTACACGATTAAAACGGAGTCCGGTAGAAGAAGTTATACCCTCCGGAAGATTTAGCGTAAAACGGACAACTTGAGGAACAAAGACAGGGGGGGTGCGCACGCCTCCCTTAAAAGGGGTGCGCGCGCCTCCTTTGATCAGATGGTAGAGATTTTGAAACATAAGAGGGTGCGCGCGCCTCCAAGGAAAGGGTGCGTGCGCCTCCAAAGATCAGATGGTTTATGCCAAAATGGAGAACAGGGGGTGCGCGCGCCTCCTATGAAAGGGTGTGTGCGCCTCCATCCATCAGATGGATTACCAGAATGGGGGGAAGGAGGGTGCGTGCGCTTCGCACCAAAGGGTGCGCGCGCCTCCAAAGGAAATCGGCAAAACCCAGAATTTCTTCCTTGGTTCTTCAACCGAGAATGAACACCAAAATACCCTATTGCAACCCAAATCCACACCAACACTTCCAACTAGTTTACCCAAATGCAAAAGTAACTACTAAGCCTAAAAATAACTCGTATAACACCATTTAACAACCCAAACCAAGATTTTATCCCAACATTCTCAAAAATCACAAAAGATGAACAAAATACAAATAAATTCCAAACTCAACCAAAATGACATATATATGAACTATAGCATTACATAAACTAAAGATGAACATTTTAGCATAAAAATGGGGGAAAAGCAACTTAATTGAATTTATGAAAGATGACGGAATTCGAATATTTTTGGCTCTACACGATCCTATCGACGATCTAAACACATTTCATAAAATGAGCACTAAGAAATAGAGGGAGGAAGATGATCAAAATGAAGGAAATAGGGAGGGAGTATTCTTACCTTTTCACCCAACAATGGAGAGAGAGAGAGAGATTGTGTGTGTGCTGGAGAGTGAGGGAGAAGGTGAGGGAGAGGGGGAAGTAGGGAGGGAGTAGGAGGATGATTATTTTAAAATGTTACATCTAGGCCCCCTCTACTACTACTACTACTACTACTACTACCCAAACTCTACACTAGCACATTTGATCAATTAAAATGCTAGGCATATAAAATATTATGAAACACAAAATGCACACATAAATAATAAAATGATTAAACTAATAAATAACTAAATAAATAATAATTATTTACAAGCAAGAAAATAGTGGTGGGTTTTCGGGTCGTGACATTCACTCCTCCTTAAAGAAAATTCGACCCGAATTTTAAAGGTACTTACCCGAAACAAAAAGCCACGGATACTTCCGTTCCATCTCTTCTCGGAGCTCCCACGTTGATTCCTCAACATTGTGATTCCTCCATAGCACTCTAACCAACGCAATTCTTTTATTCCTCAACTCTTGGACTTTAGTATCTAGAATCCGAACCGGTCGTTCCTCATATGACATGTCAGGCTCTATATCCTTGGGTACCCTCAATAACACATGAGATGGGTCATGCAAATACTTCCAAAGCATAGAAACATGGAAAACATTATGCAACCAGTCAAGAGAAGATGGCAATGCGAGTCGATAAGCAAGAAGTCCCACTTTTTCCAAAATCTCAAACGGTCCAATAAACCTCGGAGCCAATTTACCTTTCTTCCCAAACCTTCGAATACCAACCTTCAGAGACACCTTCAAGAGCACAAAATCGCCGGTCTGAAAATTAAGGTCACGTCTTCGGTGGTCCGCATAGCTCTTATGTCGACTCTGGGCTATCTTCAATCGATCCCGAATAACTTTAACTTTCTCAACTGAATTCTGAACCAAATCGATACCCCATATCTTCGCTTCCCCAACTTCATCCCAACAGATAGGCGATCTACACTTTCTCCCATATAAAGCCTCGTAAGGAGCCATCTCGGTGCTAGCCTGATAACTGTTATTATAAGAAAACTCCACTAGAGGTAAGTGCATATCCCAAGAATCAGAAAAGTCTATCGAACAAGCTCGCAACATATCCTCTAAAACCTGAATAGTCCTCTCGGATTGACCGTCGGTCTGAGGGTGAAAAGCTGTACTGAATCTCAAATCGGTACCTAAAGCTTCCTGTAACGCTTTCCAGAATCTAGAAGTAAATCTCGGATCACGATCCGACACAATGCTAACCGGGACCCCATGCAATCTCACAATCTCGTTTATATAAAGGGGGTTCGCAAGTTTCTCCATCGAGTATCTAATATCAATCGGTAACAAATGAGCACTCTTGGTCAATCTATCCACGATCACCCAAACACTGTCATACCTCCTACGGGTACGAGGTAGTCTCGTAACAAAATCCATAGTCACATGTTCCCATTTCCACTCCGGAATCTCTAATTGATGAAGTAGGCCTGCGGGTCTCTGATGCTCGGCTTTGACCTGCTGACAAGTTAAACACTTCGATACATACTCAGCTATTTCTCTCTTCATGTTGTTCCACCAAAATTGTTGTTTCAGATCTTGGTACATCTTCGTACTACCCGGATGAATAGTATATCTTGATTTATGACCCTCATCTAAAACTTGCCTCTTTATTCCATCAACGTCGGGTACACACAACCGTCCACGAAAAGTCAATACTCCAACCGGACTGATAGAAAAATCCTCGAAGTTCTTCTCTTTCATTTTACTCATTACTTTCACTAACTCGGGATCTTCTTTCTGAGCTTCCTTTATTCTTTGAATTAGGGTCGGAGATACCCTAATATTCGCAAAAATAGCCCCATGTCTCGATTCACGAGGACACCAATCTCGAACATCCTCAAGCATTTTCCACTCTCGAACCATCATCGAAGCCACATAAGATTTTCTACTAATCGCATCGGCTACAACATTTGCTTTCCCGGGATGATAGGATATCTTACAATCATAGTCCTTCAAAAGTTCCATCCATCGACGCTGTCGGTTATTAAGTTCCTTCTGAGAGAAAAGATACTTCAAACTCTTGTGATCCGTGAAAATTTCAAATTTTGCTCCGTAAAGGTAGTGCTTCCACTTCTGAAGAGCAAATACGATAGCTGCCAATTCCATATCGTGAGTAGGATAATTTTGTTCACTCGGACTCAACTTCCTCGAAGTATACGCGATCACTTTCCCATTCTGCATTAAAACACAACCCAAGCCTTCCTTCGATGAATCACTAAAAATCACTAAATCGTCGTTCCCATTCGGTAATGCAAGAATCGGTGCAGTAGTCAACCTCTTCTTCAACACCTCAAAACTGTTGTTACATTTTTCGGTCCACTCAAACGGAACATTCTTTGGGGTCAACTGTGTCATCGGTGTAGAAATCCGCGAAAACCCTTCTATAAACCTCCTGTAATACCCGGCTAACCCCAGAAAACTTTTGATCTCAGTCACTGTCTTGGGTCTCTTCCAATCAACAATAGCTTCTATCTTCGAAGGATCCACAGAAATCCCATCTTTAGAAATAACATGCCCCAGAAATGATACTTTCTCGAGCCAAAATTCACACTTACTAAACTTCGCGAACAACTGTTCCTTTGCAAGAACTGATAAAACCGTCCTCAGACGTTGCTCGTGCTCCTCTCGAGATTTAGAATAGACAAGAATATCATCGATGAAAACCACTACAAACGAGTCAAGATAAGGATGGAAGAATTCATAAATACGGCCGGTGCATTAGTCAACCCAAACGGCATAACCAAGAATTCATAATGACCATAACGAGTGCAAAAAGCAGTCTTCGGGATATCATCCGATCGAATCTTCAGTTGATGGTACCCACTCCTCAAATCAAGTTTAGAAAATACTACCGACCCTTGAAGTTGATCGAATAAATCATCAATATGCGGTAGAGGATATTTGTTCTTCACCGTTACCTGATTCAACTTTCGGTAATCAATACACAACCTCAATGAACCGTCTTTATTTCTCACAAACAAAACCGGTGCTCCCCACGGGGAAACACTAGGTCGAATAAACCCTCTATCAAGCAACTCCTGCAACTGAACCTTCAATTCTTTCAACTCTACCGGGGCCATTCTATAAGGTGCTTTTGAGATCGGAGCTGTACCTGGTAATAGATCAATACAGAACTCTATCTCTCTATCGGGTGGCATATCGTACTCAGAAGAGAAAACATCAGGAAATTCTCTAACTACCCGAACACTTTCCAAACCGGGTGATTCTTTCTTGGTATCAAGTACACTAGCCAAGTAACCCTCACAACCACGATGCAATAATTTTCTCGCTTTCACATAAGAAATTAAATGAATTTTTCTACTCAAAGGACTAGCCTAAAAAACAAACTTAGGCACATTGGGAATAGAAAAAGTAACAACTTTCTTACGACAATCAACAGAAGCATGAAACTTGCTCAACCAATCCATACCCAAAATAACATCAAAATCTTGAATCGGAAGGACTACCAAGTCCGCACACAGGACACGACCACATATAAGCACATCACAAGCACGAAATACTCTATCGGTTACCAAACATTCTCCTATAGGGGTCGACACCTCTAGCACATAAGGTAAAGACTCAAATGCAGCATTTAGCAAAGAAGCAAATTGCACAGATATGTAAGAATGCGATGATCCTGGTGTTGGTAGTGGTGCCCTAAGCACGTTTAATAAACGTTGTAATTGTTATCATTTATTTCATATCAATTTGAGATGTTTTGATTATTATTGTTGTTCATGTTTACTTATAATAATCCCCGTCCCTAGTGCTTGTTAAGCACTAGTATAAAGGCTAAATGATCATGGGATGATCATGTTAGATTTATGGGTACTTGTTTGGAACAAGGTACTGGACTTGACCCGCTGCATGAGATTTATGTCATGGTCTATGTCGTACATATATCTTATATTAGTTATGTCATTTGAATCCTTAGACATGAAGTTATTATAGTCTTCCACTTGATGAACATTGTGTTTGACATATTCAAACGCTACCTTAACACGGTAGTTATAAAGGGTATGATTGGCATAATCGGATTCCCGTTGGGAAGAATAATAAGCTAAATGGATTTGTCCCTCCACGGAGAGATGTCAAGCTTGGGCCCCTCGAAGGAATGATGTTGATGAAATGTTCGGCCGGACTCAAATGGATTGATTGGATCAATAGCATTTGAATTATCAACATATTCGGAATCGAGAAAGTATTGAACAAAACAAGTTGACTGTTTGACCATGACTTGTGTTCAATGACATCGTGGACAAAGGGATGGTGACATATTTTAAAGGAATGCTAAATTGTATCTAGTTACACTATTTGGATAGGTATGACGGTTTGCTAGAACCTAATCATATCTTATGGGTTCATGTTTGAGCCCATTGCCAACTTAGTGTAATCCTAGAGGGTCACACACAAATAGAACGAATCATAAAGGACTAAATTGGAATTATGGAAAAATGTCAGGTTTTGGCTCTGGCACGGTCGTGCGCCTTAAAATGGCACGGCCGTGCCATAAATCCAAACCAAGGCAAATCTGTCGACATGTTTAGCACGACCGTGCCAAGAAGTCAAGCACGACCGTGCTGAAATTGGTAGACTGGGGGAAATCACGCGGACCTGATGGCACGATCGTGCCAGTTTATAGGGCACGACCGTGCCAGTCAAGTCATCCAGAATTCCTTGTTGCCTAATTTGGTGACGGGATTTAGGATTCCTAAGTCCTTAAGGGTTAAGGATTGGGACCTATTTAAAGATCCTTTCAGCAGCCATTAGCATCATTATCGTGAGTGCCTCCATAAGGTTTTGAGAGGTTATTTTCTTGTTCTAAGATCCCAAAAGTGAAGAACAAGAACATTCATAATTCCATATAGTTCTTGCAATTGTGAAAGTGTGTTTCACAATTTGGTCTAGCAACCAAGATCAAGAAGTTGCTTGATATTCGTTTGTGGTGTGGATACCGCTAGAGGGTGAAGCTCATCATCTTCAAGGTTCGCGTTCTTGATCAAGTTTCAAAATCTCCACCAAAGACCAAGGAAAAATTTGATAGCCATCAAGGGTTAGTTATTCCTCTATTCATCTTGTTGTGTTTGATTTAATCATATGAACGGATCTATGGGCTTTGGGTTTCAAAATTTTAAATGCTATATTCCGCTGCGCATGTTACATGGAAACCCAACAGTGGTATCAGAGCCCCGTTCATGTTGATTATTTCAATACTAAGATCATGTTGTGTGTATATAAATTGTTTATGTGCCTAGCATGATATGAATATTGGATTACCTGATGTTTATGTGTTATATGATTTTATGTGGTTTATTGTTTTAGAAACTTTAATCGCACTATTCAATCGCAATAAAAATTATGGTGGATTTAAAATTGTTTGGATTATCAATTTTTGATTGGATCAAAGTTTTGATATTCTAGGGATTCAAGAATAAATTGTTTATTCAAGGTTTTGTTGATCATGGTGATTGGATCACCAAGAACACCAAATCCTTATTGAATCGGGAAAAACAATTTTGAGACAAATTTTGGAACTTTAAAATTTTGATTTTCGGAAGGGTCCGACCGGACCCATACCTTGACCCGGCCGGACCTAGGGTTTGGCGCGGGGTAGGGCTTGGGTCTTGGGTGTGGATCTTAGGTTTAAATTTCCTATTTGTTTTAGTCTTGTGAGTCTAAGATTGGTTCAAGGTTTGGATGGCTAATCTACGTTCATCGAGATTGTGTTTCCCAAACTTGATCGCAATCGAAGTTTCAAAGATAAAACGAAGTTAGAATTATGAAGAGTTCATAATTGCTAAAATTAAGAAACAAAGTTCTTGATTCAAAGATTGGAGATCCATGTGGAATTGTGAATGCAATTGGCCTACGTTCATCGAGACCATCTATTGCTTAGTTTCGGCCACATGGACTACTCTCTTGGTTTCTTGAATTAGTGCGGAATTGTGGATGCCATATGGCTTAGTTTCAGTCGCACTTCTTGTTGTCTTGATTTGGAGATGATAACCAAAGTTCAAATAGTCTCATCCTCATAATTATAGAGAAACTAATGACACATAAATATTATGCTTAAATTAATGGAGATTAATTTAGTGGCTAAACTTGATGTGTAACATGTTTATATTATGTGCTCATAAATGTGTTATATGCTATATGTGATGAACCTTCAAAGAAAGTTTTAAGTCCTTTTGCCATGCCATGATTAAAACACTTGTTTATACATGAGTAATTTTATGTGGGCTCGCCAAAGCGAGGTGCATTGATTTTATTCATGTTTGAGCAAGATGAGTGAATAAGAGTTTCCTATGCGTTTAAAATGGTTGGACTTAATTAAGCGTCAAAACAGTTTTGGGCTTAAGGCAAAGATGAGATTTAACATGCCTTTTGAAATTGGATTTCTTAAAGAATCTCATGAAAAAAACTGAGAGTCATATGAGATATGATTGACAAGAGTTGTCTACCTAATTGATTTAATTTTGAGCGGTGCGCCAAAGCGTACTCAAAATTAGATTAAAGCGGGATCTCAACCCAATTAAATTATATTATACATTGGATGTATAAGAAGGTTATATAATTTAGTGGGAGTATTTTGTTTAAAATACATTATTTATCTCTTTAATGAAAATCGGTACTTATTAAATTTTGGAAATTTTGCATATTTGTTGATAATGACTAATAACACTCAATCAATGTCGTTGCGATCGATCCTTGAGAAGGATAAGCTCGAAGAGAATGGTACAAACTTTATGGATTGGATCCGTAGCATAAGAATCGTTCTTAGGCAAGAAGATAAGTTGTACATTCTCGATGGGCCTCTCCCTGCTGAACCACCGCCTACTGCCCCTAGGGTAGAAATGGACAATTACAAGAAACATCGTAATGATTCTAGAGATGTAAGTTGTCTCATGCTTGCTGCTATGTGTTCAAAACTCCAACAAAGTTTGGAACATTTGGAAGCCTATGAGATAGGCGTGGAGTTGAGAACCATGTTTCAAGAGCAAGCTAGGCAAGAGAGGTACAAGACCATTGTTGCATTCACTACTTGTAAAATGAATTAAGGGCAACAAGTGAGTCCTCACTTTCTTAAAATGAAAGGTTATGTAGAGCACCTTGAGAAACTTGGCTATCCAATTCCATTGGAGCTAGCCACGGATCTCATTCTTAATTCATTGCCTAAAAGTTATAATCAGTTTGTGATGAATTATAACATGCATGGAATGGATAAGAATCTCTCTGAGTTGCATGGGATGCTCAAAACTGCAGAGATGAAAATTGTGGAGAAAGGTTCTCCCGTGCTCTTGGTTCATGATGGGAAGAAGCCTGGTGCCAAAGGCAAGGGTAAGGCAAAAGTTGTCAAACCCAAGATAAGCAAGGCAAAGGTTGCCAAGGCTTCTGAGGCAAAACATGATTCATAAAAGGATGCAATCTGTTTCCATTGTCAAGAAATTGGTCATTGGAAACGTAATTGCAAGGCTTTCTTGGAAGAGCAAAAGAAGAAGAAGAGCAGCAAGGCTGCGTCGACTTCAGGTATCTATATGATAGATATTCTCCTTTCTACCACTGATTCTTGGGTATTGGATACCGGATGTGGTTCTCACATTTGTCTAAATGTGCAGGGACTAAAGAATAGGAGACTGCTTAAAGAAGGTGAAGTAGATCTACGCGTGGGAAATGGAGCAAGAGTTGCTGCATTAGCCGTAGGGACTTATGAAGTCACTTTACCTTCCGGATTAATTCTTGTTTTGAACAATTGTTATTATGTTCCGGATTTAAGCAGAAATATTATTTCAATTTCTTGTTTGGATAATGAAGGTTTTATGTTTCTTATTGAGAATAAGAAATTTTCTATTTATTTAAATGATGTGCTTTATGGTATTGCTAATTCATTTAATGGCCTTTATATCTTGGATGTCAAGAATGAAAATAATGTCTATCATGTAAATAAGAAATCTAAACCTAATGATGTAAATCATACTTATTTGTGGCATTGCCGTGTTGGTCATATTAATGAGAAGCGTATCTCAAAACTCCATGGGGACGGACTTTTGGGTTCATGTGACTTAGAGTCATATGATACTTGTGAGTCGTGTCTTCTTGGAAAAATGACTAAGACACCTTTTACCAAGTTGGGTGAAAGGGCAAGCGACTTATTGGGGTTGATACATTCCGATGTATGCGGACCATTAAGTAGCAATGCTAGGGGAGGATTTCAATACTTCATAACCTTCACTGATGATTATAGTAGATTTGGGTATGTTTACCTAATGAAACATAAAAGTGAAGCATTTGAGATATTTAGAATATTTCAAAATGAAGTAGAAAAACAACTTGGCAAAAGTATAAAAGCACTTCGATCAGATCGAGGTGGAGAATACTTAAGTCAAGAATTTGATGATCATCTAAAGAATTGTGGAATAGTTTCACAATTGACTCCACCGGGAACACCACAATGGAATGGTGTGTCCGAGAGGAGGAATCGGACTTTTTAGACATGGTTCGATCAATGATGAGTCAAGTTGATCTTCCAATATCCTTTTGGGGTTACGCTCTAGAAACCGCTGCTTTCACACTAAATCGTGTTCCAACTAAATCGGTTCAAAAGACTCCATATGAGATGTGGAGCGGAAAGAAGCCTTGTCTGTCTTTCATGAAGATTTGGGGTTGTGAAGTTTTTGTCAAAAGACTTATCTCAGACAAACTTGCACACAAATCTGATAAATGTATTTTCGTGGGATATCCTAAGGAAACTAAAGGATATTACTTTTACAACCGAGAGGACAACAAAGTATTTGTTGCCAGAACTGGTGTCTTTCTAGAGAAAGAGTTTCTCTCCAAAGAAATCAGTGGGAGTAAAATAAATCTTGAAGAAATTCGAGACCCAGAAAATAACATTGAACCAATAGTGGAACAAGAACAAGAACCACAAGGAGTTGTGGAACCTGTTCAAAGTACACAAGCAACTCGCAAATCTAGTAGGTTACGATCCGAGCCCGAGAGATATGGATTTCTCGTAACGGATAATAATGAGGTAGAAATCATTGAGAATGATGAACCGTCAACCTACCAAGAGGCGATGTCTTCTCCTGATTCGGACAAGTGGCTTGGAGCCATGGAATCCGAATTGCAATCCATGCAAGACAATCAAGTTTGGAATTTGATTGATGCGCCCGAAGGTGTAAAAACCATAGGATGCAAATGGGTCTTCAAGAAGAAGACTGACATGGATGGGAAGGTGCATACTTACAAAGCTAGGCTTGTAGCGAAAGGTTATAGGCAAGTTCATGGTATTGACTATGATGAGACCTTTTCACCCGTAGCAATGATCAAGTCTATAAGAATTTTGCTTGCCATTGCCGCATATCATGACTATTAAATATGGCAGATGGACGTCAAAACCGCTTTCCTGAATGGAAAACTTCAAGAGGATGTGTATGTGACACAACCAGAAGGTTTTGAACAAGATTCTAAGGTATGCAAATTGCAGAGATCCATCTATGGATTGAAGCAAGCTTCTAGGAGTTGGAATCTCCGTTTTGATGAATCGGTCAAAGAGTTTTGTTTCATCAAGAATGAAGATGAGCCTTGTGTATACAAGAAGATTAGTGGGAGCATAGTGCTATTCCTTGTTTTATACGTGGATGACATATTGCTCATTGGAAACGACATTCCTACACTTCAGTCTGTGAAGACTTGGTTAGGAAAGTGTTTTGCAATGAAAGATATGGGTGAAGCCGCATATATTCTTGGCATTAAGATCTATAGAGATAGATCAAGGAGACTGCTTGGTTTAAGCCAAAGTACATACATTGACAAGGTCATTAGAAGATTCCGTATGGAAAATTCTAAGAGAGGGACCTTGCCCGTGTTACATGGAGTTTCTCTAAGCAAGACTCAATGTCCTAAGACAAACGATGAGCGTGAGAAAATGAATGATGTTCCATATGCTTCGGCAATTGGGTCCATCATGTATGCCATGATTTGTACTAGGCCGGATGTGTTTTATGCTTTGAGCATGACAAGTAGATACCAATCCGACCCTGGCGAAAATCACTGGATAGCTGTAAAAGCGATTCTTAAGTACTTGAGAAGAACTAAAGACTCGTTTTTGGTCTATGGAGGAATGGAAGATGATCTCGTTGTAAATGCTTACACGGATGCAAGCTTCCAAACCGACAAAGATGATAGCCCATCGCAATCGGGATTTGTGTTTATGTTAAATGGTGGAGCTGTAAGCTGGAAGAGTTCCAAGCAAAGTACAACCGCTGATTCTACAACAGAAGCTGAGTATATTGCTGCATCGGATGCTGCAAAGGAAGCTGTTTGGATTAAGAAGTTCATAACTGAACTTGAAGTGGTTCCCAGTATTGCTAGTCCAATAGACCTTTATTGCGACAATAATGGTGCTATTGCTCAAGCAAAGGAACCAAGAGCACATCAGAAATCCAAACACATACTTAGGCGTTTTCATATCATTCGAGAGATCGTTGATAGGGGAGACGTAAATATATGCAGAGTACCTACTGATGACAATGTTGCGGACCCGCTAACAAAGGGACTTCCACAAGCTAAACATGATGGTCATGTTAGGTCCATGGGTATTAGATACATGGGATATTGGGCCTAGGGCAAGTGGGAGATTGTTGGTAGTGGTGCCCTAGGCACGTTTAATAAACGTTGTAATTGTTATCATTTATTTCATATCAATAAAGAGATGTTTTGATTATTATTGTTGTTCATGTTTACTTATAATAATCCCCGTCCCTAGTGCTTGTTAAGCACTAGTATAAAGGCTAAATGATCATGGGATGATCATGTTAGATTTATGGGTACTTGTTTGGAACAAGGTACTGGACTTGACCCGCTGCATGAGATTTATGTCATGGTCTATGTCGTACATATATCTCATATTAGTTATGTCATTTGAATCCTTAGACATGAAGTTATTATAGTCTTCCACTTGATGAACATTGTGTTTGACATATTCAAACGCTACCTTAACACGGTAGTTATAAAGGGTATGATTGGCATAATCGGATTCCCGTTGGGAAGAATAATAAGCTAAATGGATTTGTCCCTCCACGGAGAGATGTCAAGCTTGGGCCCCTCGAAGGAATGATGTTGATGAAATGTTCGGCCGGACTCAAATGGATTGATTGGATCAATAGCATTTGAATTATCAACATATTCGGAATCGAGAAAGTATTGAACAAAACAAGTTGACTGTTTGACCATGACTTGTGTTCAATGACATCGTGGACAAAGGGATGGTGACTTATTTTAAAGGAATGCGAAATTGTATCTAGTTACACTATTTGGATAGGTATGACAGTTTGCTAGAACCTAATCATATCTTATGGGTTCATGTTTGAGCCCATTGCCAACTTAGTGTAATCCTAGAGGGTCACACACAAATAGAACGAATCATAAAGGACTAAATTGGAATTATGGAAAAATGTCAGGTTTTGTCTCTGGCACGGTCGTGCGCCTTAAAATGGCACGGCCGTGCCATAAATCCAAACCAAGGAAAATCTGTCGACATGTTTGGCACGACCGTGCCAAGAAGTCAAGCACGACCGTGCCGAAATTGGTCGACTGGGGGAAATCACGCGGACCTGATGGCACGACCGTGCCAGTTTATAGGGCACGACCGTGCCAGTCAAGTCGGCCAGAATTCCTTGTTGCCTAATTTGGTGACGGGATTTAGGATTCCTATGTCCTTAAGGGTTAAGGATTGGGACCTATTTAAAGATCCTTTCAGCAGCCATTAGCATCATTATCGTGAGTGCCTCCATAAGGTTTTGAGAGGTTATTTTCTTGTTCTAAGATCCTAAAAGTGAAGAACAAGAACATTCATAATTCCATATAGTTCTTGCAATTGTGAAAGTGTGTTTCACAATTTGGTCTAGCAACCAAGATCAAGAAGTTGCTTGATATTCGTTCGTGGTGTGCATACCGCTAGAGGGTGAAGCTCATCAGATTCAAGGTTCGAGTTCTTGATCAATTTTCAAAATCTCCACCAAAGACCAAGGAAAAATTTGATAGCCATCAAGGGTTAGTTATTCCTCTATTCATCTTGTTGTATTTGATTTAATCATATGAACGGATCTATGGGCTTTGGGTTTCAAAATTTTAAATGTTATATTCCGCTGCGCATGTTACATGGAAACCCAACACCTGGATCTACTAACACACGAGCGCTCACATTAGACACAGAAACAATACCTCCAATAACGGAAGGATCATCGGTAGCTTGTTGTTGATTCATGGCAAATACCCTTCCTTGGACCTTGGGCTTTCCCGCATCATCTCTTTTCTGACCCTGAGAAGAACCAGCTCCTGACCCTGATGGTTGGCCTTTGATCCTCGGGCAATCTTTTACAAAATGCCCCAACTACCCACAATTGGTACACTTACCCTGTTTCTTCCAACACCGGTCCTCTGAATGGCCTTCCCTCTGACAATAGGTGCAAATCCTTCTATTTTGGTTCCCTTGATTCCCCAGAGTAGTACCCGGATTCCTTTGTACTGGTTGTCCTTTAAACTGAGATGGTCCTCCCGAATTACCTCGGTTATCTGTACGCTGATGTGGTTGTGATTTGGTATGACCTCCTTGCTTACCCAGGTTCGCGACCTCGATCTTCCTCTTATGTTCCCCGATGTCTTGCTCGATTAGGTATGCACGATCCACAGTATCCTGGAATGTCAGAATCCTCTGAGCTATAAGCTGAGTCCGGATAGATGTCTTCAAACCTCGGATGAACCTCATTGCTTTCTGCTCCTCCGTCCTCACAAGATAGTCACAGTACCTAGCTAATTCTATGAACTTAGCCGAGTACTGAGCCACGGACAACAAGCCTTGATCCAAATTGAGAAGCTCGATCTCCTTCCGGTTCTGATCAACCACCGGAATAAAATGCTCTTTGAATTTCCGCACAAACAATTCCCACGCATACGGTGTATTAGTCTCGTCCCAACTTGCTTTAATCCCTTTCCACCAATGCTCGGCGGCACCCACAAGCTTATAGGCCGCAAATCGGACCTTATCCTCACCAGTGCAACCAAAGACTTCGTAAATTTTCTCAATTGATTCTATCCATAGCTCGGCCTTCTTCACATCGGGTTCCCCATTATACTCCGCCGGTTTCAGTTTCAAGAATTGCTCCAAACCGTATCGGGGTGGTGGTGCTTTCTCTACTCTCGGCCCTTGGTCATGAATAGCCTTCATGGCCGCCTCAAACATACCCTGAAACATTGCACAGGCTTCATCTCTTGTTTCATTCTGATTTGAATTTCCGGCGGTACCTTCACCACTTCTTCTTCTTGCCATGTTGAACAAATACCTGCATAAAACCTCAACCGTTACTCACTCCGAACACAACTACCCTCCTAGGTCATTCAAGTCCACCTATACTTAAACTTAGAGCTAAACCATAGCTCTGATACCAACTGTCGCGACCACGACCCCGCGGGCCAAGAGTACGCGAACTGGACGTTGACTTAACACACAATTACCAAAATACTGAAGATAAAAATTCCATTTTATACCCAAAAGATGATAGTACAAGTTTTATAAATCCAAGCTTGACAACAACAAAATACAACTAGCATAAGCTCCACAAGCTTATACCCAAAAGACATAATACACAATTCTTAATGACGTCAATATTTGGTGATACTATCCCAAAGGTTATACATTTAAATAATGCAAACCGAAACAACCTTCCCAAAAGCTACTTCCACACCCGACGTCCTTCTCGTGATCAGTGAGTACTAATCCTTTCCTCCTGGGGGGGGGGGTTAAGGAAAAACAAAGATAAAAGAAAGGGGGTGAGATAAATCTCAATAAGTTACTAATGCAACTACATGACATGCTATGATGCGATAATCAATAATAAATCACAGATGACACATAGCAATAGCAGTTAACAGATAGCAGCGGAAATAAACAAATAACAAAGGATATTAGCCAAGGTTTCTCAACCGATAGAACCAAATAAAGGGTCGCTGCGCAGCTTCAACAATCAACCAATCAACATCTTCATAGTAGCATAAAAGCTGAAGAGAAAACCCCGGTACCGGAACCATAACAAAGTAACATGTCACAAAGGACGGGAGTCATGACACAAAGTCATACTCCAAAAGTTAGCTAGACTACTTCTCGAAGGAAGCTAGCTCATCTCAACCAAGGCCAATCTGGATGAGGAAACAAGGACTAATGGACGACGCTATACTGGACTTGGCTTGTGCCATTATAGCATTATCCATTGCCTGACTCGAACACAAGTAACCAGCTGGACTTTCAAATAAATGCTAAGTAATAAATACTAGCTCAAATAAACAACTAATGATTCCAAAGTAGGGAACCATACCAAGTAATCACCAATAAGATGAAATGAACCAACAACACACAAGTAAAGTGTTCCAATAGTTCCAAACAATAACAACTCAATTTCCATAACACATTCGATCACAAAGGATCCAATTCAACTCGAAGTACTCAACTAAAACCACCCACTCATCTCGAAGAACTCAAGAAGTTATGGCCTCCGGAAGATTTAGCGTAAAACGGACAACTTGAGGAACAGAGACAGGGGGGTGCGCACGCCTCCCTTAAAAGGGGTGCGCGCGCCTCCTTTGATCAGATGGTAGAGATTTTGAAACATAAGAGGGTGCGCGCGCCTCCAAGGAAAGGGTGCGTGCGCCTCCATCCATCAGATGGATTACCAGAATGGGGGGAAGGAGGGTGCGCGCTCTTCGCAGCAAAGGGTGCGCGCGCCTCCAAAGGAAATGGGCAAAACCCAAAAAAAATTCCTGGGTTCTTCAACCGAGAATGAACACCAAAATACCCTATTGCAACCCAAATCCACACCAACACTTCCAACTAGTTTACCCAAATGCCAAAGTAACTACTAAGCCTATAAATAACTCGTATAACACCATTTAACAACCCAAACCAAGATTTTATCCCAACATTCTCAAAAATCACAAAAGATGAACAAAATACAAATAAATTCCAAACTCAACCAAAATGACATATATATGAACTATAGCATTACATAAACTAAAGATGAACATTTTAGCATAAAAATGGGGGAAAAGCAACTTAACGGAATTCGAATATTTTTGGCTCTACACGATCCTATCGACGATCTAAACACATTTCATAAAATGAGCACTAAGAAATAGAGGGAGGAAGATGATCAAAATGAAGGAAATAGGGAGGGAGTATTCATACCTTTTCACCCAACAATGGAGAGAGAGAGAGAGATTGTGTGTGTGCTGGAGAGTGAGGGAGAAGGTGAGGGAGAGGGGGAAGTAGGGAGGGAGTAGGAGGATGATTATTTTAAAATGTTACATCTAGGCCCCCTCTACTACTACTACTACTACTACTACTACTACTACTACTACTACTACCCAAACTCTACACTAGCACATTTGATCAATTAAAATGCTAGGCATATAAAATATTATGAAACATAAAATGCACACATAAATAATAAAATGATTAAACTAATAAATAACTAAATAAATAATAATTATTTACTAGCAAGAAAATAGAGGTGGGTTTTCGGGTCGTGACATAACTAATATGAGATATATGTACGACATAGACCATGACATAAATCTCATACAGCGGGTCATGTCCAGTACCTTTTTCCAAACAAGTACCCATAAATCTAACATGATCATCCCATGATCATTTAGCCTTTATGCTAGTGCTTAACAAGTACTAGGGACGGAGATTATTATAAGTAAACATGAACAATAATAATAATCAAAACATCTCTTTATTGATATGAAATACTTGATAACAATTACAACGTTTATTAAACGTGCCTAGGGCACCACTACCAATAGATTGAGATACGTTTTGACTTGTCGAGCAGCCTGAAATCTGAGCAGAGTTTCTATTGTTCTGTCTTGGGAGATGCCTCGTACGAGACATCGATGTCTCGTACAAGACATCCTTTCAATCTGCGGTTGTTTCTCCTTTTTCCTCGAGGATTTGGTGTCCAAACTTGTATATAAACACCTCTAGTCCGTCCTAGAATACCATGCAGCTTTAAATCAGTTTTGGGAACCTTTCTTTTGGAGTAGAATTCTCAACCTTTTGCTCCCAATGGCCCTAAGTAAATCCGTCCCCTCATCAATAATTGTTGATGAGTTCTCCTTGGACTTAGAGTTAGTGGAACGCTACAAGAATGACTTAGCAACGTTCTTTCGCTCGTTCAACAAACCTCGTCAAGAGAGATTCGTGGAGATGTTCGGGTTTAAGATTCTTTTCACCTTGAAGAACCTAAAACCGGATTGGGATCTTTTAAAGAGAGTTGCACGCTTTTGGGATCCATCGACTCATCTCTTCAACTTCTCACTTAATGAGATGGTTCCTACTGTAGAGAAGATGGTGGCTATCTTGGATATGCCGTTGATCGGGGTGATTGCGGTTCCTAATTGCGACAAGGCACCGGCGGAGTCTCTTAGGGACTTATTGAGAATTGGCCTTCCTGAGACTCAGAGTTATGTTCACAACCGCTATGTCGATCTCCATGCTTTGCCTAGGATATTTAAAGGTCGGGTGACTCGCGGTCACCTTGTGGATTCCCAGTGTTGCCTCTTGGCATTGTGCTTGTTTCGGAGTGTGCTTTTCATGAGCAAGTGTGGCATGGCGAACACGGAGCTCGTGGACATCGTTCTGCAAGCTAGAGGACGGGCCTTCAACATAATCCTCTTATCTTGGGGGAGACCCTTCATGGTCTTGATGAGTTATACTGAACCGGCTCTATAACTCGGGGAAGTCCATTATTGTTGACTATTTGGCTCAGAGAACATTTCAAATTGTTGGACTCTCCAGTCGAGTATTCTCCTTATACTTTCCATAGACGGAGACTGTTAGTGAAGGGTCTCAGCATTGAGGAGTGGGCTCATCTTTTTTCTAAAGCGGAGACCAATGATATCGCTTGGTGCCCACCCATTTGGAAGGTGAGGAGGTTTGTAGCTAATACCCTTGGATACGACAGGTTCGTCCTTCCGGGCTTGAGGGATTCTTCTTTCTACTTTGCTCAGAGGGTAATGCGACAATTCGGTCAACAGCAGGACACTTTCTTGTTAGGGGGACGGCCTCAAGATATTTATTTCATGGACTTAGAGTTCTCTACGAGCTTGGCTTGAGCTTGGGGGCAAGGCACCACTATGGATCGTTGGACCAATCTTCGTCATGACGGTGGGACTATCTATTTATCGGATAAATACTTGGATTGGTTTCTCTCGAAACTCCGTCCCAATGTCGAGGTTATTGATGAGATCTGTCGCTATCTGTTGGGGGACCAACTCGAGCCTAGCTTGAGTTTGAGGAAGAAGGAAGCTAAGGAGGATCCTTCTAACGTCAGAGTAGATGCCACTCAAGATTTTCTGGATAGTGACTTTTACGAGAAGAGGGCGAACGGACTCCCCGGTAAATTCCAAGCTCTGGATAGGCCTCATGTGTTTGCGAGACTAACTCCCTCGGTGTTCAGTCGACTTGATGTTCCTCCCGGTTTCGAGATACCTTGGTTCAAGAGGAAGAGGGATGACAAGGCAGATCGTGGTCAAGCCCCTACTAAGTTAAGGAAGAAATAGATCTTTAGGAGTATCGAGAGATTGCCATAGATAGACCAATGTTATTTTTAGTATTTTATTTATTTTCTTTTGCAAGTTGGTATTCATGTTAGAAATTTTCTTATTGTTTTCTTGAAATGCATTCAATTAATAAGAAGACAAGATTTTGATTTTATTTATTGAATAGACCGGACCAAAAGGCTGCCTACGTTCTCCTTTTAGATCAATTAAATAAGGAGCTCAGGTCATCGTAGTTCTTGTTTAAGAAAGAGAAAAATATGTTTGTTGACTGACATGTCTCGCACGAGTCATAGGTGTCTTTTACGAGGCTGTCCCCTATTATTTTTTTTTTTTTTTTATTTTGTTTATATGCACACCCTGACTTTTGCCTAGACCGCCCTTTCAGGTTTTCAATCTAGCGGGCTTCTTTTCTTGTGCTCTCTGCTCTAATTTTTGCATAGGCCGCCCTTGCGGGTTTTCAACCTAGCGAGCTTTCCTCTTTTATTTTGAAATAGGGGACGAACTCATGAATAGTACTTCTTCAGCTTGTCCATGTTGACGATCTTCAGCAGTTGATCTCCATCTAGATCTGCGAGTTGTACCGCTCCTCCGGAGAACACCTTCTTGACTATGTAGGGGCCTATCCATCTTGGTCCCCACTTTCCCATAGGGTTTAATGGTCCAGGACGATGTTCACGTAGGACAAGGTCCCTTTCTTTGATGTTTCTAGATTTGACTTTCTTATTAAATGCTCGGGCCATTCTCCGTTGATATTCTTGGATATGCTCCGCGGCTCGAAGTCGTCGTTCATCTAGCAGGGCTAGTTGTTCATAACGGTTGT
Source organism: Campanula takesimana (assembly GCA_026119855.1). NCBI lineage: Eukaryota > Viridiplantae > Streptophyta > Magnoliopsida > Asterales > Campanulaceae > Campanula > Campanula takesimana. Next base: position 1,848,207 of record JAOWBW010000004.1, read on the forward strand.
CCAACCATGCGACTTTGTTCACTTGGTTTTCTAGGAGGACCCTTAGTGATGGCACTTCTAGTTCGATTGGTAACACTGCTTCCATCCCATAGGCTAGGGCGTATAGAGTTTCACCGGTAGCGGTACGGATTGAAGTATGGTAGCCCCAGAGTGCAAAAGGTAGCTTGTCGGGCCAATCCCTGCCAGTCTTAGCCATTTTCCTAATGATGGTCTCAATGGTCTTGTTAGCAGCTTCGACTGCTCCATTGGTTTGTGGTCGGTACAGTGACGACTGATGTCTCTCTATTTTGTACTCTGCAAGCAGTTGGTCACATTCTTTCTCAAAGTGCGTGCCGTTGTCAGATATCATCTCATGAGGTACCCCATATCGGCATATGATTTTGGTCTTAATGCACTCAGCCACCTTTCTGGCATTCAAGACTTTGTAGGATTGAGCTTCGATCCATTTGGTGAAGTAATCAACGACAACTAATACGAAAGAGTGCCCGTTATGACCTGTCGGTGACACTTTACCAATGACGTCTATTCCCCATGTAGAAAATGGCCAAGGGGATGTCATAGGGTATAACACAAACGGTGGTGCGTGTTGTAAGTTGGCATGTATCTGGCACTTGTGGCATTTCTTAACCATGTTGGTGCAGTCTGCTTCCATTGTAGCCCAATAGTACCCTAGTCGGATGATTTTCTTTGCTAGCATATTTCCATTCATGTGGGTTCCACAGACTCCTTGATGGACTTGGTCCATGATTTCTATGGCCTCGTGCTTATCGGCACAGAGTAGACACTGCTCGTGGTGTTTCTTATAGAGGCGGTCACCTATGATAACAAATTGGGCGGTAAACCGTTTGAGGGCTATCTTCGCTTTGGGTGACGCGTCTGATGGGAATGTTCCGTCTAGGAGGAAACACCATACATCATAATACCAAGGTTTATCGTCCAAGGTATTCTCAGAGTTACACTCTTCTTTGCAGTCTATGATTGAGTAATAAGCAGGAGTCATTCGCCTCGTGACTTTGAAGGTTTTACCTCAGCCATTCGGGGATTTCAACAAGCGATGCTAGCATGGCTAGCGAGTCTGCTAAGCGGTTCTTATCTCTAGGAAGATAGTAGAAAGTGACCTCTTTGAACTGTTTGACCAAGTCTTGGAGATGGTCGTTATATTTCTGGAGTGTAGGATCTTGTGCCTTCCACTTCTTGAGTGACTGATAGATTATAAGTTGTGAATCCCCGTACACCTCTAGTTCGGTCACATTTCATTCTAGGGCCGCTTCAAGTCCCGCTATGCAAGCTTCGTACTCGGAAATATTGTTAGTGGCCTCAAAGTCAAGGCGTATTGCGAGTAGAGTGTAGAAATCTGAGGGATCTACTAGTAACATGCCAATGCCATATCCCCGTTTATTGGCAGCGCCATCGAAAAATAATTGCCACTTATTTTCTGCTATTGCCATGATACCCTCATTAGGGAACCGCGGGTCTTCCCCCTTCGCTTCATCGCATGGAAATTCGGCTAAATGGTCTGCGAAGACTCTTCCTCTTACCGATTTATGTGTGATGTAAGTGATATCGTACCCCGCGAGAATGAAGTACCATTTGGCTATCCTAGAGGAGACATGCGACTTCTCGAATATGTATTTCATTGGGTCCATTCGGTCAATTAGTCGTACGGGAAATGCCTCCATATACGGCTTTAGTCTCTCGGCTACCCATACTAGTGCAGCACACGACTTCTCTAATGCAGAGTAATTCAGTTCAGCCCCTTGGAAGCGACGGCTGACAAAGTACACGGCATTCTGTTTATTCGAATCGGGATGCTCTTGTGCTAGTATAGCCCCTAGTGCAGTGTCATTGACTGTGAGGTACAAGGTCAATGGTTTCTCCTTATGCGGTGGAACCAATACGGGCGGATTCACTAAGTACTCCTTGACCTTTTCAAAGGCTTCTTGGCACTCTTCTGTCCATTCTAGGGATGCATTCTTCTTGAGGAGCTTAAAAATGGGCTCGCACATCGTCGTGAGTTGATTAATGAAACGACTAATGTACTGAAGGTGACCCATGAACCCCTTGACTTCTCTTTGCGTCTTTGGTGGAGGCATGTCAATGATGTCTTTGATTTTGGCGGGGTATGCCTCTATACCACGCTCGGTGACCATGCACCCAAGGACCTTTCCTTTCACTACCCCAAATGTGCACTTGGCCGGATTAAGTCTCATCTTGTGGTGTCTCAACCTCTCAAAGAACTTTCTGAGGTCGACAAAGTGTTGCCTATCGAGCCTTTAGAGTGTATGATCATATCGTCAACGTACACCTCCATTTCTTTATGTATCATGTCATGGAAAAATGCAGTTACAGCTCTCTGATAAGTGGCTCCGGCATTTTTGAGTCCGAATAGCATGACCGTATAACAGAATGTTCCCCAAGGTGTGGTGAACACTGTTTTGTGTTGGTCCTCCTCGGCCATGAGGATCTGATTGTAACTGGCGAATCCGTCTACCAATGAACGGACTTCGTATTTCGCGGTATTGTCGACGAGCATGTCTATGTTTGGAAGAGGAAAATCATCTTTCGGAGATGCTCTATTGAGATCAAGGAAAGGAAATCAACACATTATTATCTAATTTGTTAGAGTTATTAGTTAATTCATCATTTAGGACGCTGGCAATCTCGGGATACTCAGAAAGATCTATTTTTTCATTAAGAAAATAGGGGAATACACGTTCCGCGATGGCATCCAAGTCCTCTTGGGTGAGCTCATCGGTAGCGGTATCTGACTCTAAGGTAAGGGTTACAAATTTTCTTCCTCTATGGGGATGGGGAGTACATCCTAATTCCTTGATCAGGAAGTCTTCACTTGCTATGGGTCCCCCAGTTATGTACTAATTCTGAATAGGCTCGTCACTCTTCTCGATGAGCTTGGTGTAGTCTTGGTTCGAAGCGTCCCCCTTGTCTATTGCATTAATCTGAGTGTCCTCTAACTTGAAAAGGTTGAGAAATTGGCGCAGTAGGTCTTCTCCCAAAACAAAGTCCCACTCACTGAACGCTTCGGCCTTGGTACCCCCTAATTCTCGAGGTAGCCACGAGAATTGTATCGGTTCTGTTTCTAGTGAGTACGGATCACAGTCAATGAATATTTCAAAGCCCGGTTGGCGCTTCCCCCTATGGTCAATCCATGGTTCAGGGGACATGAAGTATGGAAATTTTTCCCCCTTGCGTACAAAGTTGTTATTTTGCATACTAAGTACTTGGTCATGAGGCAACATGTAACAGAAAGAAATTTCATTATTAAACTTTGGAGTACTCTCGCACATATTTGGAACTAGGCGAGTAGTCTCCTCTTCCTCACTAGCTATCTCTATTACATTGATCCCTCCTCCCGCAGTTGGGAGAGGGTTTGTCACTACATTAGGAACCCCTAGCTGCTTAGAATCTATGAGATCTTGGATCACATCTTTGAGGTGGTTGCAAGTATTGGTGTCATGACCACTGAACTGGTGGAACTTACAGTAGAGATGATGGGCATGATTCGGGGGGAGTTCCCTTGGAGCAGAAGGAGGCTTCCTTGGTGCGATCTTACCGGCTTCTACGAGTATGTCAAAGAGCTCTCCTTGAGTAATACCTTCTAATTTGTTTTATACTCTCTCTTTCTTCTTTTCCTTATTGGGCGAAGGGACGGAGGAATAGTTGCTCCTCCCTTGACTATTGAAAGCGATAGCATTGACGGATGTGTCTTTGCTAGTAGATCCTTTGCTAGGGTAGCGGTATCCACCATCTATCTTAGCCTCTTTCCTACTTTTGAAGATGTCATCTAGTCAGAGACCGGCTTTATGAATTTTAGAGAAGCTTGGGAAGAAAGTACCGGATAGGTGGTCCTCATACTCATTACAGAGTGATTTTAGGAAGATATGCATTTGGTCATCCGTAGTTGGCCTATCACAATCTCGGTGAGCTTTGATCTCCACCTTTTGACAAAGTCACCAAATGTCTCATTGGCACCTTGTTGGATTTTCTCGAGGTCTCTTTTAGTGGGACGGTAAGTAGTATTATCCTCGAAGCGCCTTTGGAAGACTTGACATGCGGTAGCCCAATCGGTCCTTGTGGATAAGGGGAGAGACATGTACCAATCCCTCGCCGCCCCCTCTAGGGTTTGGGGAAAGCTTTGGGCCAAGACGGTATCATCTACTTTCATCAGAAGCATGGCCCAAGTGTAAGTTTCAACATGAACACGAGGGTAAGTAGTGCCGTTGAACTTGGCTATGTCAGGGGTGCGGAACTTTCGTGGTAGCTTAGTGATTGACTTGCGGAGCGCAATGGGGTCAAATGGAACAATGGAGCCCTTTGCTAGACCAAGATGTGCAAACCTCTTTTCGAGAAACTCAGCAGTGGCGGAGTTGATGAAATTGGTGTCATCACTAGCTTTCTTTTTCTTGTCACTTGCCTTAGTATCCTCGTCATCAGAGGAGGAGGAAGAGTCGGATGTATTTGAATCAGAGTCGGAATCACCATCCCTCTTATTGTTTTTCTTAGCATGGGATTCCCCGTCTTTAGAGGGGGTTCTTGACTTCTGACTGTTCTTTTTGAGTTCTTGGAGCTCTTGGAGAACAGAGTGTATGTCTTGGGCGTGACGATCATTCTCATGGGCAGCAATTTCAGCTTGCTCTTTAATTTGTTGCTTAAGTCGGGCAATGACGGTCTTAGCGGTCTCCAAGTCAGTGATGGGGGTACCGGCCATTACTGCAACCTTTTCTAGTCTCTTGGTCGCGAGATCACGGATGTAGACTACTGGAGCGATTGTGTTGGGAGTGTGGAGCTACTTTACTGATCGGACGGACCTAGAGTACAGAAACTGTGTCAAATCCAGGCTGGGGTCCCAACAAGTCGGTTTTATGAAACGGGGGTTGACCAACACGGCAGATTCACAGAAAAGGGAGGATGTCTCGTATGAGACAATGGATGTCTCGTACGAGGCATCCAGCCTAACAGTCAGATTGCAATTTTAGTCCTATTGGTCGGATGGAATTCAATCCATTTTAAGAGGTTACTACTCTAGTTCATCCTGGAACAGTGGATTCTGTCACCCTAGAATATGAGCCCCTTGTTTTTCACCTGTATTGCACTCTCCCAAACGGATAATTCGGACAAAGGTCCCATATTCTCATCGGAATCCACCATTCAATTAACCAAACCTAAGTGACCCGTAGTTGTTTTGCACTTTGTTAAATAACGCATTAATGCAATCAAACCTTGTGAATTTTAAAGGGACAACCGAAAGGGACATGTTGAACGGTGCGGTCGAAACTAAGCTAAAATGGCATCCACAATCCCGCACAGAATAATAAAAGTAGGAAAATACAAGCTCGGATTTCCCGTAGGGAGGTTCTCCATTCTTTCAAAATCCTTTGTTCAACATTTTACCGAAGGGACATTCGTCATATTCACAAGGGAGGATTATAAATTGTAAAGATGCATTATCTTGGGAAAAGATTAAAACAACCCTAAGAATCAAACCGACCGGTCTCGAGGAGTGTCTTATTAGCTAGTATGTATGCATGAGGTTGATACAAGGCTTACGGCTAAGACTCCCCATGAACACAGTCTAGGAGCATGTCACGGAGTGGGTACACCATCTTTGGAGAGACTGGCGAGGGCCATTCGTTAGAATAGGGGTGCTGACCGACATCCGTCCTCCGATTGGGACCTAGGTTTATAGGGTATGTAGTGTAATTATTCTACATGGGTGCACGTGTGTGAGAGTCAAGATCTAGGTGTCAAAGATAAAATAGAGAGTTTTTTTTAGAGTAAAATAAAAACAAGCAATGGCCGGGCCAAGTGGCTGCCTACGTTTCCCTCTTGTGGAGGAACTCAGGCCGTAGTAGTTCACACATAAGGCAAACGCATGTAAAACAGGGGATAAACATTTAGCAAGTACTCCTGCAAAACAAAGGTTAGCCTTATAATATATGGGGAGTTTCTTCGTCGTTAGCAAGGTCCCAAGACTCAGAAACAGAGGGGAGGGCAGACCTGAAACTCTGTGTACGTGTTTGAACCGAACAAAAATCCTTTTTCAAACCAGAGAATCAGATCAGCCGGGCACAACTAAGATGTCTCGTACGAGACAAGTGATACCTCCTACGAGGCATCCCAGTCTGGGAACAGATTAACGTACAGAATGCAGAATTTTGAAACAACGATGATTTCTTTCGACGCAAGTCTAACCCACTTACTGATTTCTTATCCCCAGCAGAGTCGCCACTGTTTGCGCGTGAGGTTTTCCCTTCGAGGCACGTTTCCGTCCTTCGATTTACCTTTTTATTGTTTTAGAGTCGCCACCATGTTATTGTCGGAACACGGACCGAGATGTCTGGATTCGGGGGGTTGAGTTATGAATTAGGAAGGTCAAGGAGCACCCAATTCACCCAATCTAGGATAGGTCTTGCTAAGAAATCATCATCATCGTTTTAAAATTATGCATTCATGTACCAAAAGATAAAAAACAAACAAATAAATAATTGCTTGTTTATTTGGGATGTCGGATCATGTGCTCCGAGACCATCTCCATGAATTGGAGAGGCTCTAGGATGATCCTTTAATGGAATCACACTACTTCAAAGCAAAGAAGGAGATGAGAAAATAGAAAGCAAAGATTTTACCTAAGCGTTTTCTTCAAGAATCCTATGGATGGCCTTGACTAAGGCCTTGATCCTCCAAATTTCGTGGGTATCAGAGAGGGGCTGATTATGAGAGCTTCTTTGATCAGATTTTGAGTGGTTGTTTGGTGAATATAGAGTCTACCCTTTTTCTGGTTCAAGAACCTTATATTTATAGGAGATTTTAACCTAGGGTTTTGGCCAAGAAGGTAAGTTTGGGTGGAAATCAAAGAGTTGATCTCCACAGAGGTATTTTTGGACTCTAGGATCGGCCATTAGGTTTTCCCGGATTGCATGAGTGTTTGCCAAGAAAAAGGGGTTAAGATCAACACGGAAACTGACCAAAAACCCGACTGTCGAGGGGGATACCTCGTACGAGACATCAATGTCTCGTACGAGGGATCTAAGTGTTGGAATCACTTATTTGCCCTCTGCGATAGTTTTAATGTTCAGTTTGGCCCCTAACTAACGGAGTCAGTCAGAAACTTAACGAAACATGTCCAACTTAACGAGTTTTGACCCAAATCAAAGGCGAGACACAGAAGTAGTGTGATTATAAATGAACGTCCAAAATGGGGTGTCTACACCAGTATTACATGGTAAAAGTCTTAGCAAGACTTAGTGTCCTAAGACAACTGATGAGCGGGAGCGTATGAATGGAATCCCATATGCTTCGGCAAATGGATCCATTATGTATGCCATGATATGTACTATACCGGATGTGTCTTATGCTTTGAGCATGATGAGGATATACCAGTCAGATCCTGGTGAGAGTCACTTGATAGCAGTCAAGACGATTCTTAAGTACTTGAGAAGGACTAAAGACTCGTTCTTGATTTATGGAGGTTTGGAAGATGATCTTGTTGTAAGGGGTTACACATATTCAAGCTTCCAAACTGACAAGGATGACTATAGATCGCAATCTGGTTTTGTGTTTATGCTAAACGATGGTGCCGTAAGTTGGAAGAGTTCCAAGCAGAGTACAGTAGCTGATTCTACAACGGAAGCTGAGTATTTAGCTGCATCGGATGTTGTTAAGGAAGTTGTTTGGAACAAGAAATTCATAACTGAATTAGAGGTGGTTCCTAGAATTGCTAATCCAATAGACCTTTATTGCGACAATAATGGTGCTATTGCTCAAGCAAAGGAACCAAGAGCATATCAAAGATCCAAACACATACTTAGGCGTTTTCATCTCATTCGAGAAATCGTGGAGAGGGAGGACGTGAAGATATGCAGAGTACCAACGGATGATAACATAACTAATCCGTTAACAAAGGGACTTCCTCAAGCTAAACATGATGGTCATGTTAGGTCCATGGGTAGTAGATACATTAGTGATTGGGCCTAGTGCAAGTGGGAGATTGTTGGTGTATATGCCCTAGGCATGTTACTTTGGCACGTTGTTTGACAATGTTTGTTATCACTTTTCAATTTATATAAAGTGATGTTTAGATTATTATTTGTTGTTACATGTTTTATTATAATAATCTCCATCCCTAGTACTTATGAAGAACTAGTATAAGTTTAATTCCATGATCATATGATGATCATGTGTATGGGATACAAGTTAAACTTATGGGTATGTGTTGGGGAACACATACTGGACATGACCCAACTATGAGGTTTATGTCATGGTCAAAATGTCATAATTAAACATCTAAATAGTTATTTCATTAGAATCCTAAGACCTAAGATTATTACGATCTTTTACATAATGGAGATCATGTTTGACATATTCAAACGTTACTCTTAACCAAGTAATTATAAAGGATATGATTGGCATGATCGAAGCTATGTAGGGAAGTGTAATAAGTCAAGATGGAATTTGTCCCTCTTCGTGAGAGATGTCAAGCTTGGGCCCCTCGATGAATGGTGTTGATGAAATGCATGGTCGTGCTCAAATGAATTGATATGATCAATATCATTTGTATTATCAAACTATTTGGAATCGAGAAAAGTATTGAGCATTGTTAGTTGATCATTGACCATGGCTTACGCTCAATGACATCGTGGATAATAGGATTATGATATGTTCTATGAGGATAAGCGAACTTTGATAAAGTTGTATCATTTGGGTAATCATGATGGCCTGCTAGGGTTCGCTCATGATTTATGAGAACAAAATGTTTTTGGACTCATTTCCAACTTGATATAATCCAATGGGGTCACACACAATGGAACAAATTGTTAAAAGGCAAAAAGGGCATAATTTTGGTCTGGCACGACCGTGCCAGATATAAAGCACGGCAGTGCCAATTATAAAGCACGACCGTGCCAATAATGATCAGCCAACGAGTGCTCGTGCGCACTAATTGGCATGACCGTGCCATATTTAGGGCACGACTGTGCCAGAGCTGACTTGACCGAAAATTTGCTGCTTCATTTGGGTGACGGGATTTAGGTTTCCTAGGTCCTTAAGGGTTAAGGACTAGGACCTATATAAACATCTTTTCACCAGCCATTAAGCATATAAAACCTAGTTGTTTGGAGAAACAATATTCTTGATCAAAGATTGAGAATCAAAGATCAAGAACCATAATTTCATATAGCCTATTTTGGATCTAGCAGTCCGGATCAAGAAGGAGTTCTTGATATTCATTCATGTGTGGATACACATAGAGGGCGTTGATCTCAACTCCTCCAAGTTCGTGATCCAAAATTTGAAGTCGTGTTCCTGCGATCGTGATTCAAGGAAGCGTGAAGAACAAAGATTTAAGATCCGAAATTTTAAAGCTCCATCACAGTTAGTATTCTAAATTCAGCTTGTATTAATTTAATCATCTTGAACGGATCTAGGCTTTTGGGTTTTATTCCGGTGCGCATGATTGTGCAAAACCCAATAGAGGACAACCATGTCTTCAACTTTTCTTACAATGAGATCACCCCCACATATGAGGACTTTGTAGCTCTTTGTGGTGGGAGAGTGCCGGACAAGGTGGCCATGCCGCAGTATCAAGTACCTTCGGAGATTTGAGTTTCCCAGCTGCTCAAGATTTCTGTCGAAGAGGCTAGAGGCTTGTTCTTGGGGGACGATGTTGATATCTGCGATCCTCCCATCAGGTTTATCAATAGTGTGGCAAATTCTGACATAGCTTTGGATTGTCTATCTCTTTGTGTCTTCGCTTCGGTCTTATTTCCACCTTATTTAGGGGTAGCCATGATGGGTTGCATAGATATGGTGGACCAGGCTAGGGCCAAACGCAGTATTATCCCTATCTTGCTTGGGGAAACTTTACATGGTATTGCGGAGTGGGCTTCTGGCTCTCGCAAGATGTCTTGGGGTAGTGCTCGGCTACTACACTTGTGGTTCTAGGAGAGACTGCAAGTATTGGAGGAGCCTGTTGGTCAGGTGCAGCCTTGGGCTTGTCAGAGTAGTAGACTCGCGGAGCCATTTGTGGGGATGACTCGGTCCGCATGGGTATCATATCTGGCGCAGATGGGCACAGCTCAGATAAAGTGGGTGGTACCTCATTGGGAGATTACTAGAGCACGGTGGGCTCAGGGTGAGCTTTGCATGGTTCGCGTCCCTGCTTTTGATGAGACCACTTACTATTATGCAGTACGAGTTTTCCATCAGTATAGAATGCCCCAGGTTATACCTTCTTCGTAGGACAAGACTTGCAGCAAGATCAGCGTCAGGATGCTCCCTATGAATGCTAGAGTTACGGTGTTTCTGGAGCAGTACTGGTCTTACACTTATATGCCTAGCGTCTTCTGTATACAGCGGATCCATGACATACCTCTGTCTCGAGAATACTTGGACTGGTACCAGACGACTTTGGGGAGTATGAGACAAACTCTGAGATGGTTGAGGCGTAGGGTGGTGATCCCTTATACCTCGAGCAAGCGTTTGAGAAAGGAAGAGACTTTACAACTTGAATTGGAGACCGAGTTGACTCAACTTACACCTCTTGATGAAGGGGTGATAGGAAAAAGAAAGAGAGAAGACCCTAAGAGGGTGAGCCAATTTGCGAAGGCTTTATGTGTGGATCCTACTAGACGGCCTGGACGCAGACGACAAGAGAAGAAGCAGAAGAAGGAGGAGGAGTAACTCCGAGTATCAAACCACAGTCATTGCAGACACATAGTTTTAGATTTTACTTTATTTTTTAGTTTATTTGAATTTCATAGCAGGTTATTTAGTCACAGGTTCTTTCGAGCTTAGACTCATCAAATAAGTGTTAACATGTAATGACTTGTGGAAGTAGAGATTTTGCTTTTAGTTATACACAGATGTTTGCTTATGTATTTGCCCATAACCAGATTTGGATTTTTATTCATTTTTGAGACCGCACCATTGAAGGCTACCTACGTTCCCCTTTTACAAGTAAGGCTAAGGGGCTCAGGTCACCGTAGTTCATTTCTGATTGTAGAAATGGAAGATAGAAGAGGGTAAGTAGATGTGGGATTTTTTTTTAAGAGGCCGTTGTAGAAGACCATTGAAGGAGAGTGCCACTTGCAGGAGAGGACTGTTGAAGGAGAGAGTCGCTTGCAGGAGAGGACCGTAGTGGTCAGTTGTAGTAGCGTCGGAGCTTGCTGATGTTAACTGGTTCCTTAAACTGATTGCCATCCAGATCTGCCATCTATTTGTCATATTTCATATTCAAAATATGAGGTCATGACAATTAGAATTCTAATATCCTTAAGCATGACTGTATGCAACAAAGTTTTATCATAATCGATATTATGAATAAACTTTACTCAATTAGTCGTGCTTTAATAATATGCACTCTACAATCCATGTCCGTTTTCTCCAAGAAAACTTAATTTCTACCTTATGGTTTTTAAGCCTTCGGGTAGAACAATCAAGTTCCAAACTTGATTATCATACATGGATTGCATTTTAGATTTCATGACTCCAAGTCATTGATCTAAAATCCGGATTAGACATTTCATCTTGATAGGTAATGGGTCAATCATTCTCAATGATATCTTCCTTATTACTTTCTATCACAAGAAATCAATATTTCTTGTTAAAGATAGTATCCTATCATATATGCAAATAACTTGTGTATACTCGAACGAATTTCCAAAACTCCTTGTGAAACTTTGTTCAACTTCCATCTTGGGTTCTATGTCATTTTCTGGGTTTCGAACTCTTCGAGATACATTTTACTCCCACTACTTCTTTAGAGATAAAAGATTTATCTAGAAAGTGCTATTTAGAGTAACAAACGATTTGTACTTTAAAGGGATGTAAAATCAATATCCTTAAGATATCCTATAAAAATACATTAACTAGATTTAGGTGTGATTTTGTCCAAGACAAATACTTTTCGCAAAAGTGTCACATCTCAAATCACTATGAAAGACAAACCAGGTTTTCTTTTATTCTATATCTAATATGGTATCAGTCGAACCTTATTAGATGAAACTCAAATTAGTGTAAGCGCAGCTGTTTCCAGCATATAATCCAGAAGGTTAATTAAAGATCAGTTTGACTTCTTATGAGGTGAAAAACAACAGTTTGCAGACAATCTGCATATTTCTATAACAGGAGCCGTACGGCTCATCCCTAGGCGTATACCTACTTTGCAGGCGTACGGTTCTTGTTTTCAGATTCTGTTTTTCTTATTCTGCAGACTTTCTGCATAATTCTCGTAAAGTCTAGGGCTCAAATATTCATTACTTTGATCAGATCAAAGTATTTCAATATTTTTGCCATGAGGTATAGAAATCCTTTTTAGCATTGTTACTTTAATAAACTACATACAACAAAATGTATAAGTTCAAAAGAGTACTTCCTCTCACTACTATTAGTAAAAAGTGTCTTGATCAATTTCTAAGATTCACATATATCACATGATTCAAAATCATGTGAATTTAAAAGTCCGTCCCATGAAATTTTAGATATGTGTTTCTTATCATTTGATTAAGACTTTAATGCTATAAGAATGTAACGATTACATAATCATATTTGGATTTCTATTATTTATGTTATAATTATTATTTTGTTATTCCAAGATAAGGATATAATGTCTCATTATATGATTAGCAATACAATAAATCAAATCATATTTAATGGAGTACTTCCTTATTCAAAAAAAATAATATTCATTATCTTTCAATGAAGTAGCAGATAGAAAGTGAGATAGGGAATAATAAGTAAAAAAATTGTTATGAGTGTGAAAGTAGATCCCAAAAAATAAAACATTTCCATATGAGGTTGTCCTATTTCAAGTGTGATACAAAAAATGGTAAAATGTCCTAATTCGAGCGAGACAGATGTAGTATATAATAAGACTTAACACAAAGGATATCTTTTACACGCATCAAAATAATTTCAATAATCTTGATAATTATTTTAAAACGTTCGGATAAAATATTTTACTAATAATTTGTGCTGGTGAAATATCACAAAATTTATTACATGTGTCATATAATTGCAGGTATAACTTGTAAACTTGATAACATAAAAAAAAAAAAAAAAAAAAAATTCTTTTTTGGATTTCCTTTTTAATATTCTCATCTTCCATATATAAAAGTCTAAAACTCAATCACGATTCGTTCAAATTGAAAATTTATACGCAGCCAATTTCAGCAGTTTCTAATTTTAAGACATGTATAATTCAAATGTATCTATCATCCATGATACAGAAAACACACATATATAAAAACATCATATGACCTAGATGAGATGAATGCTAACCACTCTACACTATATACGCGATTGGATGAGGTGCAAAGGATTATTTATGATAAGACCATGACTGCGGTTGACAGAAGCAATTGGAGAGTGTGTGTTTTTTGTTGAGTGTGGAGGCACAAGAAATATATTCATATTCATGAAGACATTGTGCTCAACCTTACAAAACAAAATAATGCAGTTCTTGTTATTGATGTGAATATCCAGAGTGCATTAAAGGGGTATTCACAATTGCAACATTGCTTCTCCCAAGGGTAGGGCTAGATGCTCGCTCCAAATTTGGTATACTACTTGTAGCAAGATGAAGTTGGGTTCTGAAGTGTCGAGTTTACTAAAAAATGACTCACAATTTAGGGTGAGGCATTATGACCACAAGCATTGCTTTGGGACGCTTGACTGGAATTTGAGGGGCATTACGCGTATATCTTACAGATGGAGGGATGATACTCTGATAAGCTTTTCAGTATATTAGTTGCCCCTAAAGGATGAAAACATGATATTGTATATAATACCATCAACTAGATATGCTACTAGGATAAGATATGTAACTGATCGTATAACAACTATCGTGAAAAGCACATATATCGACATAGTGAACAATATGCATATTCATATTTGTTACATGATAGAGTTGTCCTTACACCGACCAATGAGATAGAAAACTGTTTTGGCCAATTTTTGACAATTGGACAAATAAAAAATAAATAGGGTACAAATGGAATATAGATTTCAGAATTCAAGATGTAGGTCAGAGTTCAAGGTGTTTACGCAGGATGTAACGAGGAAAGCCCTTGGAACAATCGTCCTCCAGCAAAAAACCTCGGGAGGTTTTGGAAACCTGCCTTAACCTTCGAAATTCACTAAGTATTTGAGAGGATTAAAAAAACGAAGCATAGAGAGAGGTTACAGAGAAGTGAGTGTGTGCAAATACATGTGGTATGCTCTCTTTAAATACTGAGTAAAAAGAAATAACAAACTAGCTAAGTTATCCTCTAAATCTCGGAAGTTGGTTGAAGAGATAAGGTTGATCCTTTGGGAAAAGTTGAAGACTTCTATTTGCCATGTGTTGGTAAACGGCATGTGCTCTTTGACCTAGTCCATGGGATCTTCACGATCTGTTAGTGGTCCCTGAAAAGTAGGATCAATGATATACTCGCACAACGTAATTGGCCAAGTTGCATAATCAAGACGTTAGGCCAAGTTGAAGCTTTAAGTTGTTTTCAGCATCCTGAAGGCTTCAAGTTGTTTTCAGCATGTTGAAGCTTTAAGTTGTTTTCAGCATGTTGAAGCTTCAAGTTGCAAGATGTAGCTGATTTTATCTATTCTACACATGTTGATATAAACAGGTGCTCTTATTAACTTAGTATCTCAATCTTTCACGATGAGATAGTTAGTTTCACTCGTGATGTCCAGTCGTCAGGATGTAAAGTGAACATGTAGAACTAATCATGTAAAATGTAAGACGTAAACTCAAGCTATTATCTCCAGGATGTAGATGTAGTGTTGTGAGATTTTTCACCCCAAACAATTGCCCCCAATTTTTTTGAATTGAGTAAATATAGATATTCAAGAAATTTCCTTAACAGTTGATGTAGGTGATATAAGCTCCAAGATGCAGGACGTCAATATGGCAGATCATGTTGATCCTCCAAAAATCACAGAGAAAGATGAAGAATAGGATATTTTGGCGATTGTCTTAAAGACAATTTTTATTTGTTTGCAACATGTCTGTTTGGACATGTTAGGTTGTAATTTTGTTTGAAACATGTCTTCTGATAGCATGGTTAAAACTTATGGATGTTTCCCATTTTAGGATCAGTGTGTTTAATCCCTTTTTGTACTTTGATAATAGACTGGTCGTACGGTTATGATTCTAAGGGTAACATGCTGATGTTACAATTTAGAATAAATTTGGAACAATTGAATAGTAGCGATGTAATGAATGGTTGGTAACATGTTGATGTTACAAGTTGGGAATCATGATGAAAAATGAAAAGATGTTTATCTTTATACCCCGTGTACGTTTGGTAACATGTAAATGCTACAACCAGTGATTTCAACTTGAGTTCATAATTTTAATTAAGTGCAAGAAGGTAATCAATATGTACATGACACATTGTCCCACCTACAACTTAACTAAAACATGAAAATCGTGCGCACGGGCGATGGTGTAGAAACCTTAAACACATAAGAAAGGTGTAAAACCTTTAAAACTTTGAAAGCTGTAAAACCTTTAAACCTTTGAAAGGTGTAAAACCTTATACCTTGGATGGAATTGTACTTTGCTTTTTCCAGTTGGACATGAATTCTGACTCATGTGAACATCTTTGAATACTTGGATCAGCATGTAACATCTCTGATCAACATGTAACATCTGGAAAACTTGGATCAACATGTAAACATCTTGATCTGAATAGAGACTTTGAGTTTCCTCGCAAAGCAGAAACATGTTAGGGTTGGGTGTTAGCTTGGCTAACAGCCCTCCGATTCTTAAGTCAGTAGGCGTTTGATGAAGATAAATCAAATTGAAACAACATAATTGAAATCAAGAAATATAAATGCATACCTGATTATCTGAATTAACTTGACAAGCTACAACTTACATGAAGTACATCTTGAGATGCACTGCATTCTAACTTCTAGGAATTCTGGTACCATCTATAGTTGACATCCAGCATGCCCCATTTCCAACCTATTGATTAGTAATCCTGCATGAGCCTATCTTCTTCCAACCTGATGAATCTAGATGCTCTGGTTTTGATTTCATCCAGCCTCTTGCATGGTGTCATGACTAAGTCATCATAATATGGCGAGTCCTTCTTAAGTCCCATCCTGAAGGCATCAATTGTTATAGCAGTGTCCAAGTTGGGGATGTCTACTGTTTTCTTGTTGAACCTGCTCAGGTAATCCTTAAGAAGTTCATCAGGTTGCTGGACTACCCTGTAAAGATCACTTGCCAGCTTCTCAAACACCCTGTTGCATGAAAACTTATTAGTAAACATGTTGATAAGTTAAGCGTATGATCCGATAGAACCCAAAGGCTGGTTGATTAGCCATCTCAAAGCTGCCCCTGTAAGAGTTGAACCAAAACTCCTGTAAAAGCAAGCTTCCTTGTACTGGTGTGGAATATGGACTACATCCATATTCTCCTGATATAATGCAACATGCTCTGCTGGATCAGTTGTCCCATCGTAATGCTTCATGTGGGGTAGACTGAACTTCTTTGGTATGACTACGTTGGCTATGGCTGGAGTGAAGCGGGACTCATTGTAACAAGTTGGAGAGGCTTGGTTGTGTGGCATAGTCATCCCTGGCATACTCATAACTAGTTCTTTTAGCTCCTGCATTTGTCTGCTAAGTAGGCTACCTGCATCATTGTTAGCAGCAGCAAATTGATAATTATTAAGATAATTGAAATCAAATTGAGGGTTAAGACTCCCTGCTGCCACCGATGTAGGAGTCACAAATGTTGTTGAAGTTGGAGTAACAGTTTCAGGCTTGACAATCGTGCTATTGGTCAGGCTGGCAGTTGGCATAACCCCACCATATCTAGATGATCCAGCAACGTCACCTTCAGATGCAAGCCTTCTAGGTTGATATGGAGAGTACATGTTGGAAGGCGCATTTGGGACAACAAACTGAAAGATGCTAGGGAAGCTGCTGTCCCGCCGGTGTTCCACCCTAAAGAGAAGTCACTTCATGCTGCAACCTGGCCACTTGATTCATTAGCATGGTAGAGGTATCATTCTGGACTTGGACCTGGTTCCTCACTTCACGCAGCATTGCAGTCAAGTTGGAGGCGATATCCAAAGGGATTTCAGGTGCCCCTATTGCTGATCTGCCCCCATTTACAACTGAAATTCCAGATGTAATCTGATCGGTTGTTGGATTGCTCATCTTGAATCTCTTAACAATCTAAAAGACAAAAGTTCCCACAGACGACGCCAAATTGTTTTGGCCAATTTTTGACAATTGGACAAATAAAAAAGAAATAGGGTACAAATAGAATATAGATTTCAAAATTCAAGATGTAGGTCAGAGTTCAAGGTGTTAACGCAGGATGTAATGAGGAAAGCCCTTGGAACAATCGTCCTCCGGCACAAAACCTCGGGAGGTTTTGGAAACATGCCTTAACCTTCGAAATTCACTAAGTATTTGAGAGGATTACAAAAACGAAGTATAGAGAGAGGTTACAGAGAAGTGAGTGTGTGCAAATACATGTGGTATAGTCTCTTTAAATACTGAGTAAAAAGAAATAACAAACTAGCTAAGTTATCCCTTAAATCTTGGAAGTTGGATGAAGAGATAAGGTTGATCCTTTGGAAAACGTTGAAGACTTCTATTTGGCATGTGTTGGTAAACGGCATGTGCTCTTTTACCTAGTCCATGGGATCTTCATGATCTGTTAGTGGTCCCTAAAAAGTAGGATCAATGATATACCTGCAGGACGTAATTGGCCAAGTTGAAGATTCAAGTTGTTTTCAGCATCCTGAAGGCTTCAAGTTGTTTTCAGCATGTTGAAGCTTCAAGTTGTTTTCAGCATGTTGAAGCTTCAAGTTGCAAGATGTAGCTGATTTTATCCATTCTACACATGTTGATATAAACAGGTGCTCTTATTAACTTAGTATCTCAATCTTTCACGATGAGATAGTTAGTTTCACTCATGATGTCCAGTCGTCAGGATGTAAAGTGAACATGTAGAACTAATCATGTTAAATGTAAGACGTAAACTCAAGCTGTTATCTCCAGGATGTAGATGTAGTGTTGTGAGATTTTTCACCCCAAACAATTGCCCCCAAATTTTTTGAATTGAGTAAATATAGATATTCAAGAAATTTCCATAACAGTTGATGTAGGTGATATAAGCTCCAAGATGCAGGACGTCAATATGGCAGATCATGTTGATACTACAAAAAACACAGAGAAAGATGAAGAATAGGATATTTTGGCGATTGTCTTAAAGACAATTTTTATTTGTTTGCAACATGTATGTTTGGACATGTTAGGTTGTAATTTTGTTTGAACCATGTCTTGTGATAGCATGGTTAAAACTTATGGATGTTTCCCGTTTTAGGATCAGTGTGTTTGATCCCTTTTTGTATTTTGATAATAGACTGGTCGTACGGTTAGGATTCTAAGGGTAACATGCTGATGTTACAATTTATAATAAATTTGGAACAATTGAATAGTAGCGATGTAATGAATGGTTGGTAACATGTTGATGTTACAAGTTGGGAATCATGATGAAAAATGAAAAGATGTTTATCTTTATACCCCGTGTACGTTTGGTAACATGTAAATGCTACAACCAGTGATATCAACTTGAGTTCATAATTTTAATTAAGTGCAAGAAGGTAATCAATATGTACATGATACATTGGCCCACCTACAACATAACTAAAACATGAAAATCGTTCGCACGGGTGAAGGTGTAGAAACCTTAAACACATAAGAAATGTGTAAAACCTTAACCTTAAACACATAAGAAATGTGTAAACCTTTAAATCTTTGAAAGGTGTAAACCCTTTAAACCTTTGAAAGGTGTAAAACCTTATACCTTGGATGGAATTGTACTTTGATTTTTCCAGTTGGACATGAATTCTGACTCATGTGAACATCTTTGAATACTTGGATCAGCATGTAACATCTCTGATCAACATGTAACATCTGGAAAACTTGGATCAACATGTAATCATCTTGACCTGAATAGAGACTTAGAGTTTCCTCGCAAAGCAGAAACATGTTAGGGTTGGGTGTTAGCTTGGCTAACACCCCTCCGATGCTTAAGTCAGTAGGCGTTTGATGAAGATAAATCAAATTGAAACAACATAATTGAAATAAAGCAATATAAATGCATACCTGATTATCTGAATTAAGTTGACAAGCTATAACTTACATAAAGTACAGCTTGAGATGCACTGCATTCTAACTTCTAAGAATTCTGGTACCATCTATAGTTGAAATCCAGCATGCCCCCTTTCCAACCTATTGATTAGTAATCCTGCAAGATCCTATCTTCTTCCAACCTGATGAATCTAGATGCTCTGGTTCTGATTTCATCCAGCTTCTTGCATGGTGTCATGACTAAGTCATCATAATATGGCGGGTCCTTCTTAAGTCCCATCCTGAAGGCATCAATTGTTATAGCAGTGTCTAAGTTGGGGATGTCTACTGTTTGCCTGTTGAACCTGCTCAGGTAATCCTTAAGAAGTTCATCAGGTTGCTGGACTACCCTGTAAAGATCACTTGTCAGCTTCTCAAACACCCTGTTGCATGAAAACTGATTAGTAAACATGTTGATAAGTTGAGCGTATGATCCGATAGAACCTAAAGGCTGGTTGATTAGCCATCTTAACGCTGCCCCTGTAAGAGTTGAACCAAAACTCCTGCAAAAGCAAGCTTCCTTGTACGGGGGTGGAATATGGACTACATCCATCTTCTCCTGATATAATGCAACATGCTCTGCTGGATCAGTTGTCCCATCGTACTGATTCATGTGGGGTGGACTGAACTTCTTTGGTATGACTATGTTGGCTATGGCTGGAGTAAAGCGGGACTCATTGTAACATGTTGGAGAGGCCTGGTTGTATGGCATAGTCATCCCTGGCACACTCATAACTAGTTCTTTTAGCTATTGCATTTGGTGCTAAGTAGGATACCTGTATCATTGTTAGCAGCAGCAAATTGATAATTATTAAGATAATTAAAATCAAATTGAGGGTTAAGACTCCTACTGCCACTGATGTAGGAGTCACAAATGTTGTTGAAGTTGGAGTAACAGTTTTAGGATTGACAATCGTGCTATTGGTCAGGCTGGCAGTTGGCATAACCCCACCATATCCAGATGATCCAGCAACGTCACCTTCAGATGCAAGCCTTCTAGGTTGATATGGAGAGTACAGGTTGGAAGGCGCATTTGGGACAACAGACTGAAAGATGCTAGGGAAGCTGGGCTACTGTCCCGCCGGCGTTCCACCCTAAAGAGAAGTCACTTCATTCTGCAACCTGGCCACTTGATTCATTAGCATGGTAGAGGTATCATTCTGGACTTGGACCTGGTTCCTCACTTCACGCAGCATTGCAGTCAAGTTGGAGGCGATATCCAAAGGGATTTTAGGTGCCCCCATTGCTGATCTGCCCTCACTTGCAACTGAAATTCCAGATGTAATCTGATCGGTTGTTGGATTGCTCATCTTGAATCTCTTAACAATCTAAAAGACCAAAGTTCCCACAGACGACGCCAAATTGTTTTGGCCAATTTTTGACAATTGGACAAATAAAAAAGAAATAGGGCACAAATGGAATATAGATTTCAGAATTCAAGATGTAGGTCAGAGTTCAAGGTGATAACGCAGGATGTAACGAGGAAAGCCCTTGGAACAATCGTCCTCCGGCACAAAACCTCGGGAGGTTTTGGAAACCTCCCTTAACCTTCGAAATTCACTAAGTACTTGAGAGGATTACCAAAACGAAGTATAGAGAGAGGTTGCAGAGAAGTGAGTGTGTGAAAATACATGTTGAAGCTTCAAATTTCAAGATGTAGCTGAGTTTATCCATTCTACACATGTTGATATAAACATGTGCTCTTATTAACTTAGTATCTCAATCTTTCACGATGAGATAGTTAGTTTCACTCAGGATGTCCAGTCATCAGGATGTAAAGTGAACATGTAGAACTAATCATGTAAAATGTAAGACGTAAACTCAAGCTGTTATCTCCAGGATGTAGATGTAGTGCTGTGAGGTTTTTCACCCCAAACAATTCCCCCCAAATTTTTTGAATTGAGTAAATATATATATTAAAGAAATTTCCATAACAGTTGATGTAGGTGATATAAGCTCCAAGATGCAGGACGTCAATATGGCAGATCATGTTGATCTTGCAAAAAACACAGAGAAAGATGAAGAATAGGATATTTTGGCGATTGTCTTAAAGACAATTTTTATTTGTTTGCAACATGTCTGTTTGGACATGTTAGGTTGTAATTTTGTTTGAACCATGTCTTGTGATAGCATGGTTAAAACTTATGGATGTTTCCCGTTTTAGGATCAGTGTGTTTGATCCCTTTTTGTATTTTGATAATAGACTGGTCGTACGGTTAGGATTCTAAGGGTAACATGCTGATGTTACAATTTAGAATAAATTTGGAATAATTGAATAGTAGCGATGTAATGAATGGTTGGTAACATGTTGACGTTACAAGTTGGGAATCATGATGAAAAATGAAAAGATGTTTATCTTTGACCCTGTGTACGTTTGGTAACATGTAAATGCTACAACCAGTGATTTCAACTTGAGTTCATAATTTTAATTAAGTGCAAGAAGGTAATCAATATGTACATGACACATTGGCCTACCTACAACTTAACTAAAACATGAAAATCATGCGCACGGGCGAAGGTGTAGAAACCTTAAACACATAAGAAAGGTGTAAAACCTTTAAACCTTTTAAAGGTGTAAAACCTTGAAACCTTTGAAAGGTGTAAAACCTTATACCTTGGATGGAATTGTACTTTGATTTTTACAGTTGGACATGAATTCTGACTCATGTGAACATCTTTGAATACTTGGATCAGCATGTAACATCTCTGATCAACATGTAAAATCTGGAAAACTTGGATCAACATGTAAATATCTTGACCTGAATAGAGACTTTGAGTTTCCTCGCAAAACAGAAACATGTTAGGGTTGGGTGTTAGCTTGGCTAACACCCCTCCGATGCTTAAGTCAGTAGGCGTTTGATGAAGATAAATCAAATTGAAACAACATAATTGAAATAAAGAAATAAAAATGCATACCTGATTATCTGAATTAAGTTGACAAGCTATAACTTACATGAAGTACAGCTTAAGATGCACTGCATTCTAACTTCTAAGAATTCTGGTACCATATATAGTTGACATCCAGCATGCCTCCTTTCCAACCTATTGATTAGTAATCCTGCATGAGCCTATCTTCTTCCAACCTGAAGAATCTAGATGCTCTGGTTCTGATTTCATCCAGCCTCTTGCATGGTGTCATGACTAAGTCATCATAATATGGCGAGTCTTTCTTAAGTCCCATCCTGAAGCCATCAATTGTTATAGCAGTGTCCAAGTTGGGGATGTCTACTGTTTCCCTGTTGAACCTGCTCAGGTAATCCTTAAGAAGTTCATCAGGTTGCTGGACTACCCTGTAAAGATCACTTGTCAGCTTCTCAAACACCCTGTTGTATGAAAACTGATTAGTAAATATGTTGATAAGTTGAGCGTATGATCCGATAGAACCCAAAGGCAGGTTGTTGAGCGTATGATCCGATAGAACCCAAAGGCAGGTTGATTAGCCATCTCAAAGCTGCCCCTGTAAGAGTTGAACCAAAACTCCTGCAAAAGCAAGCTTCCTTGTACTGGGGTGGAATATGGACTACATCTATCTTCTCCTGATATAATGCAACATGCTCTGCTGGATCAGTTGTCCCATCGTACTGATTCATGTGGGGTGGACTGAACTTCTTTGGTATGACTACGTTGGCTATGGATGGAGTGGAGCGGGACTCATTGTAACATGTTGGAGAGACCTGGTTGTGTGGTATAGTCATCCCTTGCACACTCATAACTAGTTCTTTTAGCTCCTGCATTTGTCTGCTAAGTAGGCTACCTGCATCATTGCTAGCAGCAGCAAATTGATAATTATTAAGATAATTGAAATCAAATTGAGGGTTAAGACTCCCATCTGCCACCGATGTAGGAGTCACAAATGTTGTTGAAGTTGGAGTAACAGTTTCAGGATTGACAACTGTGCTATTACTCAGGCTGGCAGTTGGCATAACCCCACTATATCCAGATGATCCAACAATGTCACCTTTAGATGCAAGCCTTCTAGGATGATATGGAGAGTACAGGTTGGAAGGTGCATTTATGACAACAGACTGAAAGATGCTAGGGAAGCTGGGCTGCTATCCCGCTGGCGTTCCACCCTAAAGAGAAGTCACTTCATGCTGCAACCTGGCCACTTGATTCATTAGCATGGTAGAGGTATCATTCTGGACTTGGACCTGGTTTCTCACTTCACGCAACATTGCAGTCAAGTTGGAGGCGATATCCAAAGGGATTTCAGGTGCCCCCATTACTGATCTTCCCCCACTTGCAACTGAAATTCCAGATGTAATCTGATCGGTTGTTGGATTGCTCATCTTGAATCTCTTAACAATCTAAATGACCAAAGTTCCCACAGACGACGCCAAATTGTTTTGGCCAATTTTTGACAATTGGACAAATAAAAAAGAAATAGGGTACAAATGGAATATAGATTTCAGAATTCAAGATGTAGGTCAGAGTTTAAGGTGTTAACGCAGGATGTACGAGGAAAGCCCTTGGAACAATCATCCTCCGGCACAAAACCTCGGGAGGAAACCTGCCTTAACCTTCGAAATTCACTAAGTATTTGAGAGGATTACAAAAACGAAGTATAGCGAGAGGTTACAGAGAAGTGAGTGTATGCAAATACATGTGGTATGCTCTCTTTAAATACTGAGTAAAAAGAAATAACAAACTAGCTAAGTTATCCCTTAAATCTCGGAAGTTGGTTGAAGAGATAAGGTTGATCTTTTGGGAAACGTTGAAGACTTCTATTTGGCATGTGTTGGTAAACGACATGTGCTCTTTGACCTAGTCCATGGGATCTTCACGATCTGTTAGTGGTCCCTAAAAAGTAGGATCAATGATATACCTGCAGGACGTAATTGGCCGAGTTGCATGTTCAAGACGTTAGGCCAAGTTGAAGCTTCAAGTTGTTTTCAGCATCCTGAAGGTTTCAAGTTGTTTTCAGCATGTTGAAGCTTCAAGTTGTTTTCAGCATATTGAAGCTTCAAGTTGCAAGATGTAGCTGATTTTATCCATTCTACACATGTTGATATTAACATGTGCTCTTATTAACTTAGTATCTCAATCTTTCACGATGAGATAGTTAGTTTCACTCAAGATGTCCAGTCATCAGGATGTAAAGTGAACATGTAGAACTAATCATGTAAAATGTAAGACGTAAACTCAAGCTGTTATCTCCAGGATGTAGATGTAGTGCTGTGAGATTTTTCACCCCAAACAAAAACAATATTAAAAATCATTTGATGTCACTTTTGCCTCATTAATAAGTTGATTATATGAGTTCGGATTGCATCAGCAAGGTAAACGAAGATATTGCTTGCAACAAGGATGTATCTATGTTGAGTTTTTAAATATGATAAAATGTTCAAGATTGCCATACCTCATCATTAAGTTTTCAGATGATTTTGCTTCCATCTATATTACACTTAAATTTATACGACATGCTTAAAGTACCTTACCCCAACCAGCAGTGAAAACGCTAAAGCTAAGATAATATTTTTTGCAAATCCATTACCAGGTTGTCTTTCAGTTTTGTTGGGACAAGTTTCATAACCAAAAAACATGGTTGAAAATCAATTCCAATCATTTCCTTGCAACAACGATATGATTATTTTCTACTCCCTCCGTCCAAGAGTAACTTCCAAAAATGGCAAAGAATCTTTAATATTCCTCCCACTCATTCTCTCTCCTACTTTACTTTTATACTCACAGTACCAATCAACTTACTGTTCCCTCCCACTCATTCTCTCTCCTACTTTACTTTTATACTCACAACACTAACATCACTTCGACAATTTCTTAATCTCCGTGTAAATGTGAGGGTGGACATATACACTGAGACGGAGGGAGTATAATTTATTTCAATTAATTAACTTTGATGCCCCGTCGAGTATCGACGGGTTACTTACTAGTTATAGTTAATATTACAGTTGAAAGATGAGTAAAATGCATTTTTTAACAGATATTATATTTATTTATAAACAATGTTACGTATAAGTAACACAATTGTTACATTAGTTTTAGTAAGTATTATTTTCTACGGATGAAAAGAGAACAAAATAAATACTCCCTCCGTCCCTATTTACCTTACAAAAATGAGGCTTTGCACAAAAATTAAGAAAATGATTGTAAAGTTGATGTGTTGTGAGTGTAGATAGTTGAGTGGGAGAGAGAAAGTGGGTAGAGAAAAGTAAGTGGATAGTTGTTGTGAGTATGACAAGTGGGTCCCACTATTTAAAAAATGTTTAAAAGTTTCCTTTTTGGGATTTTGTAATGTAAATAGGGACACCCAAAATGGCAATTTTTGTAAGGTAAATAGGGACGGAGGGAGTATTTTTTTTAAAAAAAAAAACTAAATTTTGCAATATTTTTTTTTATAAATTTCACTACCACATGGCAGATTTTAGGTGAAGCACGTGTCGGCATCCTATATTTCGCGCATAATTGCTCTTTATTGCTCTCAGATTACCAATTGTTGAACAAAATAAATGTTCTGGTGGGAAACTGTCCCGTGAAATTAACGAGTTACGACACGTTACCAATTGTTGAACAAAATAAAGTTCTCAGTTTCAATGGTCACTTTCTTGTACCACCATTCTCGGGGTGATAGTAGATTAGTTCTTCCTCATTGATCCCGCAGTCAACGAAGATTTCAAGGCCGGGTTTCAAAATACCCTTGTTGTTGACCCACAGTTCGGGAAAAATCATATAAGGCACATTCTCCCATTGTCGGAAACAATTAATATTCATCCAAAGTCTTGGGGTATGGCCTTAAGTTGGGGATTTCGTAACATTGCCCAAATCACCTTGACCGCCTTTTTTACTTTCTGTTATCTTCGAAGGGTTCATAACTTAGCCTAAACTTGTTGGTGACAATGGGAACTTCTACAGGCTTCATTCTCCCTTACTGGTATTTGCCTAGCCCCAATCTGACATGTAGTCCATTTTTCTCATCATATGTAACACTGCACGGTTGACCAAGTACAATGATTCATCTACCCTTACTTTCTCAATGATGTTGATCGAGAAACCGTTAAAGGTGGAGTCTTTCATACCATGTTGCATTTGATGGACGGGTTGTAGAAGACTCGATTTTTTTAAAGGGCCTAAAATCTAAAGATCTCTAGAAGTATAAAAGCCTATGAACCGTGAAGATTGTGAAAACATTTGAGGTTCTATTTCAATATTAAACAACAACAACAACAAAATAACTAATCCAAAATATTTTTACATTAAATGCAAGAAAGATAATTTTATGATGCAAGATAAATGCTTCAACAAGTCTTAAATAGAAGTATAATAAGCCTATGAACCGTTAAGATTGTAATAGTGAGATGGGTGCAGTATTCGAAAATTGGATCAGCAAAAGTGTACGTCGAATTGACTAGAACATCGACTAGGTAAATTAATTTGATTTTCAGAACCATGTAAAGAAGGCTAATATTTAAAAAAAAAAAGTGTCAAAAGTTCATATGTTATGAGGAAAAAAATCATGTTACTAGTAGTTTGAGAAACATTTGTTACTTTTGGATAACTATACTTATAATTACACTTGACAAAAACTCATGTGAGAACACTATGACCCGTACGGGTCATTTTTGACCCATAACCAGGCCCATTGAACCAGCTCCATGACCCAGGGGTCGACCCTGCCACGTGGCAGCTTCTCATAGGCAAAAAAATAATAATAATAATAATAATATTTTTTTGCTTTTTTTTTTTGGATTTTTTTCGGTTTGTCAAAAGTAATAGTTAATTAAACTTAATGTAATGACTGTATACATATAAAGTAACCGTTTGTATACATAAAAGTAATACATATATACAGAAAAGTAACAGTGTTTTTTTCTATGTTTTCTTCGCTTGCCAAAAGTAATACTTATTACAACTAAAATGTAACGAACGTGTTACTTATATGTAATAATGTTTATACATAATTGTAACACATATGTATAGAAAAAGTAATAATTCAACCATTTTTAGAGCTAAAAACACTTGATTAGTGTTACATGTAAAAGTATTACATTATCTATAGAAATATTTTATAATTTCTTTTATTAAAGTGTTACATTTACTTGTACAAACAATTACATTCATATATATGAGTTGTTACTTTTCAAATGTTACTTTCTTTCAAAGAATTGAATCAAAATACACAATATTTTACATTTTTGCAAAAGCATTATTACATTTCAGTTTAAATGATAATTACATTTAGATATTGTTTGGGTTACATGTAATTATAGTTAGTATTACATTTGAAAAAATGGGCAAAACGAGCTTTTGTTTTTGTAAAACAGGTGTTACGTTTACTTATGAACAAAGTTACTTTATATGTATACAGTCATTACTTTAAGTTATGGTAACTATTACTTTTGGTGAACGGCTGAAAAGCCGAAAAAAATAATATAAAAACTCAAAAAAAAAAGAAAAAAAAATTGGGGGTGCCTATGAAAGGCTGCCACGTGGCGGGTCATGCCCCATGGGTCCTGGGGCGACCCGTCTCATACATGAGACGGATCCCCTTGTTCTCATGGGAGACCACTGTAGATACCCCGGGGGGACCACGGCTTGGCTAAAGCGCGTGAATTACCCTAGGATGTCTAATTGTGTTTTAGAGTCGCCACCCACGTTTTTGAGGAACGTAAGAAAACCTAATGTTTATGAGCCTAAGTTTGATTTACGAAAACAGAGATTCTTTGGGATGAGGGGTTCGGGGGTTAGGTTATGAAATGGGAAGTACTTAAACACCCATTTCGCCCAAGCAACGTCGGTCTTGTTTATTCATAATTCACTTTTAAAGATAAATGCGTTATTCCTATTAAAATGATGATAAAAAGGGGGTTTAAAGTTAAAATGTAGGGAGATGACTCCTAGGCCTATTCAATGTAATGAAAGGACCGTTGGTGTCATGTCCCAAATGGTTTTGGGTGATTGCACATTTGATTGAAGAAGAAGAAGAAGAAGAAGAAGAAGAAGAAGAAGAAGAAGAAGAAGAAGAAGAAGAAGAAGAAGAAAAAGAAGAGAAATGCTTAAGATATTTACCTATAGTATCCTTCAAAGAGAACCTCTTGTAAAGCCTTGAAGAAGAGGTTGAATACTTAGTTGAAGAAATTCCAAGAGAAAGTCTAGGAAAGAAGTGAGTAAAAGGTCTAAAAGTAATGATGTCCAAGGTCCCCTCCAATGATGAATTGGAGGGGTTTTTATAGTTGAAAAATGACTGTTTTTGGAGCCAAACGGAGTCTCCAAGAAATCTTTCCCGGGCAAAATCATGTATAATGAGCAAGGGAGAGATTCTTGGGCAGAATCTGTAACTGACACACCCCAGAAGCGCGTGCATCCCACCTAGGCGGCGGAAGGCGCGCGCGTCTGGCCTCAAGGGGCGAAGTGTTGGGTTTCCAAGTAACATGCGCAGCGGAATATAGAAATTAAAATTTTAAGAAACCCAAAAACCATGGATCCGTTCATATGATTAAATCAAATACAACAAGATGAATAAAGGAATAACTAACCCTTGATGGCTATGAATTTTCTCTTCGGTCTTGGTGGAGATCTTGAAGCTTTATCACGAACAAATCACGAACTTTGCAAGATGATAAAATTCACCCTCTAGCGGTATCCACACTTCGAACGAATATCAAAGGAGCTTCTTTGATCTTGGTTGCTAGACCAATATTATGAAACACACTTTCACAATATAATAAAGAACTATATGGAATTTATTTTGTGAATTATTTTGTTCCTCAATCAATGATATCTTAGAACAAAATAAAATCTCTCTCAAACTCTTTGAGACTCACAAAATCACTTGTCGATATGGTCTGGCCGAATTGGTGTTTTTATACACAATTAAGATCTATTCCAAATAGGTAACTTGTGTCAAAAACCATTCCTAATCGAATTAGGAAATTTCCAATCGGGAGCACCAGGCGCCCGCCTGGTACCACCCAGGCGCCCGCCTGTTTGGGCAGAAACTCCAGTCCTTTTCCGGCTTGAACAGGCGCCCGCCTGGTGCAACCCAAGCGCCCGCTTGGTTGACCAGGAGGCCCAGATCTTTCCAGAAATTCCTTGAAGTCCTTCGACCCTAAATTCCAATATAGTCCTTCTATTTAAGATTCGTTCTATTGTGTGTGACCCTCTAGGATTATAGTAAGTTGGCAATGGGCTCAAACATGATTCCATAAGATATGATTAGGTTCTAGCAAACCGTCATACCTACCCAAATAGTATAACTAGATACAAGTTCGCATTCCTTTAGAATATGTCATAATCCCTTTGTCCACGATGTCATTGAACACAAGTCATGGTCAAACAGTCAACTTGTTTTGTTCAATACTTTCTCGATTCCGAATATGTTGATAATTCAAATGCTATTGATCCAATCAATCCATTTGAGTCCGGCCGAACATTTCATCAACATCATTCCTTCGAGGGGCCCAAGCTTGACATCTCTCCGTGGAGGGACAAATCCATTTAGCTTATTATTCTTCCCAACGGGAATCCGATTATGCCAATCATACCCTTTATAACTACCGTGTTAAGGTAGCGTTTGAATATGTCAAACACAACGTTCATCAAGTGGAAGTGTTGGTCCCAAAGACACAACAAGGGTATGAAAAGAGGCTAGAGGGGGGGGGGTGAATAGCCTATTAAAATTTCAACCCTTTTTCAAATTCAACCAAGTGCTTACTCTTGAATATGCGGTCAAGTTAAAACCGCACGGTCAAGGGGAAATATGCACAGCGGAAGTTTTCGTTAGAAATGGGAAAGGTTGGTTTTGACTAAAATCTCTAAGTAGGAATACCAGCACTCACGGTCAACCAGGTAGCGGTCGAGTGAGTCCGGTCGAGGGTGAAGTGCGGTCAAGAGATTGCAGTCAAGAGGTTGAGATTTGAAAGTTGTTGTCTTAGAAGTTTTTGCAAAAGATAAGTTAGTCAGATTTTAACTTAGGCAATGTGGAGAACAAACAAACACAATTCACAACAAGTTATTAAATCTGAAAGATCAAAACACTAAACGACAAACAAAGTTAATATGAACAATGAAGAACAAGATGAACAATACTTGAAAGTAAATTTGCAGAAAGGTAAAATGACACAAGTATTTGGAAAGGTTCGATCTGTTAAAAATGATCTACGTCCTTTACCAAGATGGTCAGTCTTGGATTTTGAATGGAGGTATATATTGATTCTTGAGTGTACAGATTACAGAGATGAAGTATTGAATCAACACCTACTTTCTATGAAGAACAAATCCTAGACTTAGACCAGTGTATCCCTTTTGATTCAATCTAAGTGATTGATCAATTGGGGTGAGTGTGTGTGTAAGAATCTGAAGCTCTTTGAAGTCTATATGATTTAGAGCCTAAAGAATCTTATGTGTTACAAGGCTTGAGATGACTTGAATGTTGCTGGAGATCTTTGAAGGTTTGAAGGTGAGTTCTTTGAAGATTCAAAGGATTCTGGAAATCTTGAGTATGATCTTCAATCACCAAGTATTTCAACAGCAATTTCTCTCTTAGAATCTCAGCGCAGTTCAATGAAGAACTTAAGGGCTATTTATAGCCTTGAATGAGAAAATAGCTGTTGGAAATTACTTGGGCTCCAAGTTGAAGGACAATGAGCTGTTGAATTCTGATTGGAGCTCAATCTGAGTTTGTCCTTTTTGCAGATAAGAGGTGGTCCCACTTAGATAGATTCAAACTTGAATTACTTGGGATCCAAGTTCTGCAACGTTCTAAACTAACCATAGTTTGATACAAGTGACCATAGTTAAGTTTGAACATACTTGGGTTCTTGGACAACTTCATCATTTGCGGTCAAGGCCTCACGGTCGAGTGGCTTGCGGTCGAGGGGTCAGATGTGACCTGTTAAGATATACCACAAAGCTCACGGTCACTGACTTCCGGTCAAGTGATTCACGGTCAAGTGGTCTTCCACGGTCAGGTGGTCTACCACGGTCAAGTGAATTCACGGTCGAGGTCTTGACCACTAAAATTCCAGACTTAGAAAATTTTCAGCCTATCAATCTAAAGCCTATACAATCAAAGTGGACTATTCTAAAAATGAAGTTTAACACTTCTTACAATATATCCTAAAGTCCACAAAAGATAAAATTAGGTTATGGGATCAATCAAATCTAGGTAATAGGAGTGGTTTATAATAAGCATACCCAACAATCTCCCCCTATTTGATTGAGACCATTACCTACTATAACAAAGGCTAATTCATTGTACTTGGTAATAACATGTTTTCAAGAAAATAATATTTTATTAATTTCATGCCCCAAGTCAATGCACACTCTAAGCCAGTGTCATAGATTTCTATCAGCCTAAAAAGATAAAAAGATACTAATCCTAGCAAGATAGACATATAAGGTTTGAATGCATTTTTAGAGAAAATAACAATAAGTATGCAAATGCATCAAACAATCATTCAAGAGGTACTCCACAAAAATATAACCATTGAAGTGAGGAGTGCAGACAAAAGAGGGATTAAGTTTTTACAGATCCAAATAAAACAGAAATAAAAATTGTTTAGACAAACATCAACAAATTTGTTTTAACATACCACACACGGTCAGTTCAAATGGTGGGATTAACCAAGATATGGATCTCCTTTAAAGTAGCAAAGTTTAGTTGAGAGGCCAACTCCAGGTATGATGATGGGGTCTTTGAGATCATTGATTTCGAGGAAGTCCATGTTCACGGTTGGAAATTCAAAGCTGTCTTCACCTTCATCTTCATCAGCAGCAAGTCTGTTCCCATGTCCGGTCGCTTGATTTTGAGATGAGGAGCCTTGAGATCCAGCAATGCTATCCACGGTCAATTGAAGAGTTGAAATTTTGTTGATAACTTCCTGCACATTTGAGTTAGCAATTTCATAAACTCTATCAATCTTGGAAGTTTGACCTTCAAGCCGTTGGGTGTGGACTTGCATAGCTTGCTTCATAGCTTCTATCTTAGGCGTGAACTTTTCCGCGACCGATAATAAACCAATAGAAACACTTGCGTTGATTTCCGCTTTGAGAGAGGTCTTGACCTTATCCATTTTTTCAAAAAGAAAATTTTTGTTGCCCGTCATCACCTTTGACATTTCTTTACCAGCTACATCAATTGTTTTGACCAGTGAACGGTCAATGGAATTGGATTGTGCCTTGAGTTCCTCTTTAAGATGAGCACGGGTGAGAGAAGCGGTAGAAGTAGATGCAGTCAAGGCAATGTTGGGATTCACGGTAGCTAGGCTTTCAAGGATAGCCTTTGTTATGTTCTGACTCTCCCCCTTAATGGTCT
Source organism: Campanula takesimana (assembly GCA_026119855.1). Taxonomy (NCBI): domain Eukaryota; kingdom Viridiplantae; phylum Streptophyta; class Magnoliopsida; order Asterales; family Campanulaceae; genus Campanula; species Campanula takesimana. The sequence continues at coordinate 1,880,650 of JAOWBW010000004.1, forward strand.
CAACAACAGAAGTCTTGAGCTGATCAACCTCGTTCTGCATCTTAATCTGGTTTGCAGCAAGCTTTGCAATCTCACCTTGAGTATCAAGGTTGATCTGAGTCAAGAACTCAATAGCAGTTAAAATGTGAGCCATTTGATCGACCGTACCAGAGGCGGTCGGAGGAGCTTGAGTAGACTGAGGGGGCGAGGGAGCAGGAGACTTGGTTAATACATCATCATGGTCACTGGGTACACGGTCGCCATCTTGACCGTGACCCTGAAGCCCTACATCAGTGGACTTGCCTTGTTCAGCGGTCGCCTCAACAGGACGCACTCGATCATCATCACTAAAATCAGGACTGTCTATATTCATAATTTTCTCAACATGTTCAACATCACCACTTGATTCTACCAACTCCACATCATCTGGTTCATCAACTACGTTAAGAGTGTGCTTTGCTCTTTGACGTTGAGGTTGAGTAGGAGGGACATCAATATCCTCATCACGGTCGCCTTGCATAGGTGAACCGGATGGAGTGAAGACAGGAGATGCGGTCGACGGAGGCGGTTGAGATACCTTGGTTTTCTTTGAGGTTTGGACGGGACTTAGAGAAAGATCCCTTTTCTTGGATTTCTCCCCCTGAGACGAAGCGGGGAGTGCAGAAGACTTTGACTTGAAGGATTTGGATGGAGCGGTCGGAGAGGACACGGTTGGTTTGGAGATGGGAGCGGTAGACTTGGTTTTCAATGGTGCGGTAGGAGGAATATTGGAAGGAGACTTATCGGTTGAAGGTTCCTTGATGACAACTCCAGTCAATGGTCTTGGTTTGGGAGGAGCGGTCGAGGCACTAGCAATTCCTTTGCCTTTGATTTGTCTTGATACTTGTTCATCCTCAGCTTCTTCATCATCATCATCATCATGGACAGATGAGGACTTCCTTGGTGCGTCAAGTCCTAAGGCTATTCTGGCAGCTTTTGTATAGGCAGGAGGGATGTATTTTTCTCTTTTGTGCTCAGGTTCACGATTTCTGTATTCCTGGTATTGATCATCACCAAAACGGTTGCGGTAGGTAGATCTCATGGTCTTGATATCAAAGACCTTGGATAGAGAGATGGGAACTTTGGCATCTTTATCTCCGTTGATATCCCTTCTGAGTTCAGGAATGAATTTAAACAATAGAGAAAGGAACCGTGAGTTTTTCTTGTATTTGGTGGCGGCCTTTTCAGACATCAGCTTCTTATAATCAGAAATGTGATCTAACAGGAGATCATATAGAATCTTGGTCCAGTTCATCTTCCTGCCCAGATAGATTGCAGTAGACAGCCTCCATTGAGTGGTATTGAAATTGCCATGGTTACCACTCTTGCAGAGCAGACCGTGGCCAACCAAGTGACCAATGTAATACATCACCTCTGGAAAGGTTTTCCGGTAGGGCTTGCACACGTCAGTAGATCCAATCAATCTCATTGCCAATCCATCATATTCTTCATCAGATAGAGAGATAGGAGCCTCATTGTCAATGTCGAGACCAAGGGTGGAGGCAATATCAGTGTAGTCAATCTCTATCTTGTGACCTTAAACTTCTGCGGCAATCCAGTTAAGAGAATTGTTCTGCTCATCTCGTCCTTTGATTTCCTTCGCTGTAGAATAAAATTCTCCGACTGCGGCAAGGTAGTGACTGGTTTGATTCATAGTGAAATAATGAAGTATGTCGGATTTCTTCATTCTTTTGATCAAGTGCCTCCCAATAGCATCTTTCTGGAGGTCTTCATAATCAATAACGCAGCTAGGAATAAAAGATTGCTCCTCCTAAAACAATTAGTAGTTAGTAACACTGGTGCGGTCAACCAGTATGCGGTCGAATGACCGAGAGGATGCGGTCGACATGCATACGGTAGACAGAAATGGCGGTAGGCAAAAACACTTGGAAATATTTCAATGACAATTCTAAAAACACGCACAAACACCATATTACTATGTGTAAATGAATTTAAGGATCAAAAAGTGATGCACTCAAGAACATGAAGAACACCATAAGAACACGAAGAACACTGTTCATATCAGAAACCCAGAAAACGATTTAGGGCATGAAAATCCATAAAAATTATACCAAAATGAACACAGAAACCGATTAAACATGAAAATATCATCAATTTTAACATCAAAAGCCCGATAAACTCAGAATATGAAAGGGCATTTAACCATAAAAAAAAACTTCAAAAACATTTATGGCATAACTAGATATAACAAGCCAAATATGAATCTAAACATGTTAGAGAACTCGAAATCATCAAAGTAACAAGTTATAAGCATAATCAGAACCAAAATAACCCAGGAATATAAAGAATTTAGACAAACATATCAAGTGGGTTTAACCCGCCAAAACTAAAATATAAAACTCAAAAATGTAAAGTTTTGGGTCAAGAAATCATACCATTGAGTCTTCAGAATGTAGTTCTAGCGATTTCTTTGATGATTTTGTAGGTTGAGAAGATTTGGGAGCCATATGTATATAGTGAGAATTTTTGAGAGAGAGTCGAGAGAGAGAAAGAGAGCGAACTGGGTGAATAGAGAGAGAAAGTAGAGAGATGTAGAGAGAAGGTGTTTCTGAAAAAGTGTTTTGCAGAGGTGGAGGTTAAGGAAGTAGTGGAGCCGTTTGTGCAGAGAAGTGGGAGGTTAACTCTGCAAATTCAGGGATTTGACCAATGATGTCCTTTCGCCATAAATGCATGGATAGTGACGGCGGACATAAATAAGGGAATAAAATTAATTGCAAATGATTTGAATTAAATGAAAACGAGGGAAAAGAAATTACAAAATTACCCCTTTGGATGACTAAGAGGATCCTAAAATTTGCTAAGTTAGAAATACTTACCTGGTCACCAAACTTTTGCGGTCAGGTTCTTGACCGTGAGTATTTGCGGTCAAGAATGTTACCTTGGCCTATGAATGCTTCTTTAAAGCAGTGAACGAATATCATCATTTTCCCATGCGGTCGGCTTCTTTAAAGCCTGAACAAATTTCATCTTTGTATGCGGTTAATGGGGCGGTTGACATATGAGCGGTCGACATTTATGCGGTCAGCATTGATGAGGTCAGTAAGCTTTGATAGATTTTGATGCTTCGACCGGAATTACTTGACCGGTGAGATGGTAATCGACCGTGATTGATTTACCGGTAAGGGTGTTGACCGTGACCTACTGGTTTTTGAACTTGGATGAAACATAAGACATTAGCACAATCAAAGTATATGGACAAGTAATTAAAGTTCTAGCATACCCATCTCTCCTCTAAGATACCTAAATCTCTTGGAATCCAGAGCCTTGGTGAGAATATCTGCAATTTGATTGTCAGTACTCACATACTCTAGATGGATATTACCTTTTTCCACATGATCCTTGAGAAAGTGGTATTTGATATCAATGTGTTTGGTTTTTGAATGCATGACAGGGTTGTTGGAGACATCAATGGTAGATGTATTGTCACAAAAGATTGGACAATTTTCTTTGTTGATTCCGTAGTCAACCAATTGTTGCTTCATCCACAGCACTTGGCAGCAGCAGCTTCCAGCAGCTATATATTCAGCTTCTGTGATAGATACAGAGACTGAGGCTTGTTTCTTGCTTGCCCATGAAATGAGTCGATTTCCAAGGAAATGACAAGTTCTACTTGTTCTTTTCCTGTCGATGGTACATGCTGCATAATCTGCATCTGAGTAACCTATAAGATCAAAATTTGAATCTTTGGAGTACCAAAGTCCAAGGTTAATAGTCCCAGATAGATATCGAATAATACGTTTAACAGCAATAAGATGTGCTTCTCTAGGATCAGCTTGATAACGTGCACAAACGCAAACACTAAACATGATATCTGGCCTACTAGCAGTTAAGTATAGGAGAGAGCCAATCATACCTCGATACAAGGTTTGATCAACCTTCTTACCTTTCAAGTCTTTGTCTAGCTTGTTACCAGTAGCCATAGGAGTGTCGTATGCCTTTGCATTTTCAAGTCCAAATTTCTTGATAAGATCTCTTGTGTACTTTGCTTGATTGAGGAAGATGCCTTCAGCACATTGTTTAATTTGAAGTCCAAGGAAGAATGTCAATTCTCCCATCATGCTCATCTCAAATTTGCTTTTCATGAGTTTCTCAAAACGCTTACATAACAATTCATTAGTAGAACAAAAAATAATATCATCTACATATATTTGAACTAATAAAGTATGATCATGATATTTAGCAATGAATAAAGTTGTGTCGATCATACCACGCTTGAAGCCTTTCTCTAAGAGAAATTTAGATAGAGTATCATACCATGCACGTGGAGCTTGTTTGAGTCCATATAAAGCTTTACGGAGTTTGTAGACATGATTTGGAAATTTGGGGTCTTCAAATCCGGGCGGTTGAGCAACAAAGACTGTTTCTTGAAGTTCACCGTTGAGGAATGCACTCTTCACATCCATTTGATATAACTTGAATCTTTTGAAAGAGGCATAAGCTAAAAATATCCTTATAGCTTCGAGTCTTGCAACGGGGGCAAATGTTTCATCATAGTCAATGCCTTCTTCTTGTCTATATCCTTGTGCAACCAACCTAGCTTTGTTCCTTGTGATGCTTCCATTCTCATCCATCTTGTTTCGGAATACCCACTTTGTACCAATTACTCCTTGATCTTGTAGCCTTGGAACTAAGGTCCAAACTTTGCATCTTTCAAATTGGTTGAGCTCTTCTTGCATAGAAATAACCCAACTTGAGTCTTGGAGTGCTTCATCAACTTTCTTGGGTTCAAATTGAGATATAAATGCTGTAAGTGCATCGTAGTTTGATCTTCTTGTTCGAACACCAGAATGCAAGTCACCAATGATATTCTGAATTGGGTGATCTCTAACCTCACGAACTTCTTGAGGTATATCTGGTTGAGTTGATGGTGGTTGTAAGTCTTCTAGTGGTACATCATTTGTGCTATCCCAATCATAAGTAATTTGAGGGATAGGTTCTTCAACATTTATGGGTGTCTCAACTTCAACTCCATTTGAGGTAGCAGCAGATGAGGCAGCTTCTTGTGCTTCATATGAGGTAGATGGAGGTGAAGTTGAGATAGATGGGTTTCCTTGTGTTGATTGATTTTGGGGTTGAGTTGTACCTGTCTCATTTATCTCAACAAAATCATCAGCAACATTTGGAGCCATATGTGGCTCAAGGAGAGAATGTTCATCAAAAGTAACATGGACAGATTCAACTATCTTAAGAGTGGTTTTATTAAATACACGAAAAGCTTTTGAGTGTTTAGCATACCCAATAAATATACCTTCATCGGCTTTAGGAGCAAATTTACCTCGATGTTCTTTACCGTTGTAGAGTATGAAGCATTTGCATCCAAATATCTTGAAGTATGGTATATTGGGGGTTCTTCCTCTCCAAAGTTCATAAGGGGTTTTGTTGTAGGTCTTGTTGATGAGGGATCTATTCTGAGTAAAGCAAGCTGTGTTGACGGCTTCAGCCCAAAAGTATTGAGGTAGCTTTGCTTCAGCAATCATTGTCTTTCTAGCCTCTATCAACGTTCTGTTCTTCCTTTCCACAACACCATTTTGTTGTGGAACTCCAGCAGCAGAGAAGTTGTGGTCAATACCATGATCATCACAGTATTGAGCAACACCTTTGTTCTTGAATTCTGTACCGTTGTCGGATCGAACACTAACGATGTCATCTTCTTTTTGTGTTTGGAGCTGTCTAAAGAGTGCGGTCAAAATGTCATAACAATCATCTTTGGAGCTCATCATCTCGACCCACGTATATCTTGAGTAGTCATCTACCACAACTAAGGAATATCTATTTCCTCCAATACTTGCGGTAGAAACAGGTCCAAATAGGTCCATATGTAGTAGTTGCAAACATCTAGAAGTTGAAGGTATCGTCTTGCTGGAGAAAGACGCTTTTGGTTGTTTTCCTAGTTGACATGCTGTGCACTTCTCATCGTGGTGATCAGCTACTTTGGGTAGACCATGAACTAGATTTTCTCTACCAATCTTGGAGAGATACTTGAAGTTTAAGTGACTTAGTCTTTTATGCCACAGCCAACTATTCTCACTAACATTCTTTGCTACAAAACAAATATTAGAAGAAATGCAAGATGAATTAAAATCAACAACATAAACATTTTTCTTACGAATCCCTTTGAGCAAAGTGACGCCGGATATGCCATCTTTGATGAGACAGAAATTTGAAGTGAAGTGGCATTGCAATCCTTTGTCGCAGAACTGAGATATTGAGAGTAAATTGTGTTGTAGTCCAATAACTAGAGAGACTTCTTGGATGGTGATTTTTCCTTTACGAATGACTCCATATCCTACAGTTTTTTCTTTGTTATTATCTCCGAAGGTTACTGATGGCCCTTTTTCTTCACGGACATCTTCCAATAAATTGATATCTCCGGTCATGTGTCTTGAGCAGCCACTATCGAGATACCATAAACTTGATTTATCCTTGAAGTGTCCAGCCATTAAGCAAAGGACCTATAAAATAAAAATTTAAGAACAAGGTCCCCTTTTTATTCTTTTGGGTCCAAAGGGTTAGCAACTTTTGACAACCCACACTTGCCTCACAGAAGGAGGGTTACTCTTTCTGGGATTGGGTGTGAATCTCAAAAGACATTCAGCAGCCTTGTGACCATAACCATCACACACAGAACAATGGTGGAAGCCACCCAACTGAGGGTTAACAAACTTCGTTGAAGTCTTGAGCACAACATTGTTTACTGGTATGGATGAGGTCTCCTTAACAAAGTTCATCCTCTTGAACTTTGCTGCCTTGCCACCACTTGCGGTCGCCGGCTTCCAGGATGCGGTCGCCAGCTTCCTAGGTGCGGTCGACTGACCTCGCGGTAAGTACATGCGGTAGGGAGCACTATCTACCTTGCTAGAGGAAGCCTCTGCGGTAGGTTCATCCATGGCAATTCCTTTCAACTTTGCCTTGCCAGTTTGTTTCTTAGGGTAGACATAATTAAACACTAGTTTCTTCTTTGGTTCTTGTCCTACACCCTTTGAAACATGATGTTTAGCCTTCGACTCTTCCAAAGTTTGCTGGGTAAATTTCTCATCTCTTTCACAACAAGATGCACATTTAAGGTTGTCACTAGTTTGGAATCCCAAGCCTTCCTTATCACCACTAGACTTTTGGGATTCTAAGATTTGTTCCATAGTGACACGAGAATTGGTCCACTCATTTGTGATCCTTTTCAGGTCATTTATTTCAGCAACCAATTCTTCGTTTTTAACCTTAAATATAGCATTTTGTTCTTCTAAGAAACGGTTTCGATCAGTAAGAGGAGTCATACTCTTGATCTGCTCCTTAAGGAGGGTGAGTTCAGATCTTAATAGAGATTTCTCCGTCTTAAGCTGGGAAATTTCTTCAGTTGAAAGTGCTAAAGCTTCCTTCATGCCAGAGAATTTACTAATTACCTGTTCAGCTTTTGCAAACATCTTTTCTTGTTCATCGGGGGAAATGTCAAATTTGACTTGAGGTGTGGTAGACAGAACTTCCTTCACTTTGGGGTTTAGTAGAGCCTTCTTTGCTGCACTTACATCACATCTTGAAAATAGAAGATCACCATTCTTTTGAACCGGAGTTAGGAATCCCTTTTCTGCAAGTTCATCGGCCGTATAACTTATCCGTTTAGGTTTTGCATTTGGTGAGCGACGACTTTTATTATCATCCTCATCATCGGACTGAACGACCAAACAGATGTGACCTTCTTCAGAATCCTCGTCGCTTTCATCAGAATCTGACTCTATCCAGGTAGCTAACTCTTTTGTGGTAGAGTCCTCTTCAGCAACCATCCCCTTTTGCTTTGAGTATCTTGGATTGAAGTTGCTTTTCTTCTTCAAATACTCATACTTGGGAATTGGGCAATCTGAAGCGAAATGATCGGGTTTCCTGCAATTAAAACAAACGAGATCCTCTTTCTTCTTGGAGAAGTTGAAGTTCTCTTTCTTCTTTGAAGGGCTGCTCCTTGAAAACCTTGTTGGAGCTTTGCTTGTTGATCCGGGTCTTGCTGTCTTTCTGAACTTTTGGAATCTTTTCACGAACATAGCAAAATCATCATCATCCATATCAAGTAAATCTGATGTGGAGATTTTTGGATCTTCTTCCTCGATCACTTCTTCCTTTTGAGCAACCAACGACAATCTCTTTGTTTTTCCTTCCATTTCAGCAATGTTGTTAAGCTTGATATCAAAGACCTTGAGGTTGGCATAGAGGCTTCTGAGAGACATGTCATCTAGTAGCTTGGTATCTTCAAGAGTGTTTCCTTTGTGTAGATATTGCGAACCAAGAGCGGCAAGAATATTAACATTGATTTCTTTCTTGGTAAGCTTCTTTCCGAGTGCTGTATAAGTACTCACGATCTCACAATAACGATCATAAGTGGCTCTTAGTGATTCACCGGGGATCTTAGCAAAGTTGTTGAATCTTCTTTGAATTGCAAACTTTTTGCTTTCCTTGCAAGCTTGATCTCCTTCGATGTAATCTTCAATTGCATCCCAATGTTCTTTTGCAGTAGAACATTCCATGATCTGTCGACGCTGTGACGTACTCAAGGTACTTAGAAGTATGCTTTTTGCTTTCACATCCATTCCAACCAGTCTTTTCTCTTCATCGGTCCATTCAACCTTTGGTTTCTTGATAGTCGGATTTGCACCATTGGTTTCTGGATCCGGATTAGCTTTCATTGGGAAGTATGGTCCAATGGTAAGACAATCACCAAGTTGCTCGTCCATGGAGTAGAACTGAGTTAGAATGCTGTGCTTCCATACGTCAAAATTATCTTCGTCGAACGCTGGAACGTGAGTGAAGTTAACCGTTGCCATAGTTTTCTGACTTGCCATTTTGAATCGGCACCCAAGCTGTTAAGCTTGAAAAACAGAAGTTTTATAAAGGTGTTTGCTCTGATACCACTTGTTGGTCCCAAAGACACAACAAGGGTATGAAAAGAGGCTAGAGGGGGGGGGGTGAATAGCCTATTAAAATTTCAACCCTTTTTCAAATTCAACCAAGTGCTTACTCCTGAATATGCGGTCAAGTTAAAACCGCACGGTCAAGGGGAAATATGCACAGAGGAAGTTTTCCTTAGAAATGGGAAAGGTTGGTTTTGACTAAAATCTCTAAGTAGGAATACCAGCACTCACGGTCAACCAGGTAGCGGTCGAGTGAGTCCGGTCGAGGGTGAAGTGCGGTCAAGAGATTGCGGTCAAGAGGTTGAGATTTGAAAGTTGTTGTCTTAGAAGTTTTTGCAAAAGATAAGTTAGTCAGATTTTAACTTAGGCAATGTGGAGAACAAACAAACACAATTCACAGCAAGTTATTAAATCTGAAAGATCAAAACACTAAACGAAAAACAAAGTTAATATGAACAATGAAGAACAAGATGAACAATACTTGAAAGTAAATTTGCAGAAAGGTAAAATGACACAAGTATTTGGAAAGGTTCGATCTGTTAAAAAGATCTACGTCCTTTACCAAGATGGTCAGTCTTGGATTTTGAATGGAGGTATATATTGATTCTTGAGTGTACAGATTACAGAGATGAAGTATTGAATCAACACCTACTTTCTATGAAGAACAAATCCTAGAATTAGACCAGTGTATCCCTTTTGATTCAATCTAAGTGATTGATCAATTGGGGTGAGTGTGTGTGTAAGAATCTGAAGCTCTTTGAAATCTATATGATTTAGAGCCTAAAGAATCTTATGTGTTACAAGGCTTGAGATGACTTAAATGTTGCTGGAGATCTTTGAAGGTTTGAAGGTGAGTTCTTTGAAGATTCAAAGGATTCTGGAAATCTTGAGTATGATCTTCAATCACCAAGTATTTCAACAGCAATTTCTCTCTTAGAATCTCAGCGCAGTTCAATGAAGAACTTAAGGGCTATTTATAGCCTTGAATGAGAAAATAGCTGTTGGAAATTACTTGGGCTCCAAGTTGAAGGACAATGAGCTGTTGAATTATGATTGGAGCTCAATCTGAGTTTGTCCTTTTTGCAGATAAGAGGTGGTCCCACTTAGATAGATTCAAACTTGAATTACTTGGGATCCAAGTTCTGCAACGTTCTAAACTAACCATAGTTTGATACAAGTGACCATGGTTAAGTTTGAACATACTTGGGTTCTTGGACAACTTCATCATTTGCGGTCAAGGCCTCACGGTCGAGTGGCTTGCGGTCGAGGGGTCAGATGTGACCTGTTAAGATATACCACAAAGCTCACGGTCACTGACTTCCGGTCAAGTGATTCACGGTCAAGTGGTCTTCCACGGTCAGGTGGTCTACCACGGTCAAGTGAATTCACGGTCGAGGTCTTGACCACTAAAATTCCAGACTTAGAAAATTTTCAGCCTATCAATCTAAAGCCTATACAATCAAAGTGGACTATTCTAAAAATGAAGTTTAACACTTCTTACAATATATCCTAAAGTCCACAAAAGATAAAATTAGGTTATGGGATCAATCAAATCTAGGTAATAGGAGTGGTTTATAATAAGCATACCCAACAGGAAGACTATAATAACTTCATGTCTAAGGATTCAAATGACATAACTAATATGAGATATATGTTCGACATAGACCATGACATAAATCTCATAGAGCGGGTCATGTCCAGTACCTTGTTCCAAACAAGTACCCATAAATCTAACATGATCATCCCATGATCATTTAGCCTTTATACTAGTGCTTAACAAGTACTAGGGACGGAGATTATTATAAGTAAACATGAACAACAATAATAATCAAAACATCTCTTTATTGATATGAAATAAATGATAACAATTACAACGTTTATTAAACGTGCCTAGGGCACCACTACCAACAATCTCCCACTTGCCCTAGGCCCAATCTCCCATGTATCTAATACCCATGGACCTAACATGACCATCATGTTTAGCTTGTGGAAGTCCCTTTGTTAGCGGGTCCGCAACATTGTCATCAGTAGGTACTCTGCATATATTTACGTCTCCCCTATCAACGATCTCTCGAATGATATGAAAACGCCTAAGTATGTGTTTGGATTTTTGATGTGCTCTTGGTTCCTTTGCTTGAGCAATAGCACCATTATTGTCACAATAAAGGTCTATTGGATTAGCAATACTAGGAACCACTTCAAGTTCAGTTATGAACTTCTTAATCCAAACAGCTTCCTTTGCAGCATCCGATGCAGTAATATACTCAGCTTCTGTTGTAGAATCAGCGGTTGTACTTTGCTTGGAACTCTTCCAGCTTACAGCTCCAGCATTTAACATAAACACAAAACCCGATTGCGATCGGCTATCATCTTTGTCGGTTTGGAAGCTTGCATCCGTGTAAGCATTTACAACGAGATCATCTTCCATTCCTCCATAGACCAAAAAGGAGTCTTTAGTTCTTCTCAAGTACTTAAGAATCGCTTTTACGGCTATCCAGTGATTTTCGCCAAGGTCGGATTGGTATCTACTCGTCATGCTCAAAGCATAAGATACATCCGGCCTAGTACAAATCATGGCATACATGATGGACCCAATTGCCGAAGCATATGGAACATCATTCATTTTCTCACGCTCATCGTTTGTCTTAGAACATTGAGTCTTGCTTAGAGAAACTCCATGTAACACGGGCAAGGTGCCTCTCTTAGAATTTTCCATACGGAATCTTCTAATGACCTTGTCAATGTATGTACTTTGGCTTAAACCAAGTAGTCTCCTTGATCTATCTCTATAGATCTTAATGCCAAGTATATATGCGGCTTCACCCATATCTTTCATTGCAAAACACTTTCCTAACCAAGTCTTCACAGACTGAAGTGTAGGAATGTCGTTTCCAATGAGCAATATGTCATCCACGTATAAAATAAGGAATAGCACTATGCTCCCACTAATCTTCTTGTATACACAAGGCTCATCTTCGTTCTTGATGAAACCAAACTCTTTGACCGATTCATCAAAACGGAGATTCCAACTCCTAGAAGCTTGCTTCAATCCATAGATGGATCTCTGCAATTTGCATACCTTAGAATCTTGTTCAAAACCTTCTGGTTGTGTCATATACACATCCTCTTGGAGTTTTCCATTCAGGAAAGCGGTTTTGACGTCCATCTGCCATATTTCATAGTCATGATATGCGGCAATGGCAAGCAAAAGTCTTATAGACTTGATCATTGCTACGGGTGAAAAGGTCTCATCATAGTCAATACCATGAACTTGCCTATAACCTTTCGCTACAAGCCTAGCTTTGTAAGTATGCACCTTCCCATCCATGTCAGTCTTCTTCTTGAAGACCCATTTGCATCCTATGGTTTTTACACCTTCGGGCGCATCAATCAAATTCCAAACTTGATTGTCTTGCATGGATTGTATTTCGGATTCCATGGCTTCAAGCCACTTGTCCGAATCAGGAGAAGACATCGCCTCTTGGTAGGTTGACGGTTCATCATTCTCAATGATTTCTACCTCATTACTATCCGTTACGAGAAATCCATATCTCTCGGGCTCGGATCGTAACCTACTAGATCTGCGAGTTACTTGTGTATTTTGAACAGGTTCCACAACTCCTTGTGGTTCTTGTTCTTGTTCCACTATTGGTTCAATGTTATTTTCTGGGTCTCGAATTTCTTCAAGATTTATTTTACTCCCACTGATTTCTTTGGAGAGAAACTCTTTCTCTAGAAAGACACCCGTTCGGGCAACAAACACTTTGTTGTCCTCACGGTTGTAAAAGTAATATCCTCTAGTTTCCTTAGGATATCCCACGAAAATACATTTATCATATTTGTGTGCAAGTTTGTCTGAGACAAGTCTTTTGACAAAAGCTTCACAACCCCAAATCTTCATGAAAGACAGACAAGGCTTCTTTCCGCTCCACATCTCATATGGAGTCTTTTGAACCGATTTAGTTGGAACACGATTTAGTGTGAAAGCAGCGGTTTCTAAGGCGTAACCCCAAAAGGATATTGGAAGATCAACTTGACTCATCATTGATCGAACCATGTCTAACAAAGTCCGATTTCTCCTCTCAGACACACCATTCCATTGTGGTGTTCCGGGCGGAGTCAATTGTGAAACTATTCCACAATTCTTTAGATGATCATCAAATTCTTGACTTAAGTATTCACCACCTCGATCTGATCGAAGTGCCTTTATACTTTTGCCAAGTTGTTTTTCTACTTCATTTTGAAATATTCTAAATATCTCAAATGCTTCACTTTTATGTTTCATTAGGTAAACATACTCAAATCTACTATAATCATCAGTGAAGGTTATGAAGTATTGAAATCCTCCCCTAGCATTGCTACTTAATGGTCCGCATACATCGGAATGTATCAACCCCAATAAGTCGCTTGCCCTTTCACCTCGCTTGGTAAAAGGTGTCTTAGTCATTTTTCCAAGAAGACACGACTCGCAAGTATCATATGACTCGAGGTCACACGAACCTAAAAGTCCGTCCACATGGAGCTTTGAGATACGCTTCTCATTAATATGACCAAGACGGCAATGCCACAAATAAGTATGATTTACATCATTAGGTTTAGATTTCTTATTTACATGATAGACATTGTCATTATTCTCATTCTTGACATCCAAGATATAAAGGCCATTAAATGAATTAGCAATACCATAAAGCACATCATTTAAGTAAATAGAAAATTTCTTATTCTCAATAAGAAACTTAAAGCCTTCATTATCCAAACAAGAAATTGAAATAATATTTCTGCTTAAATCCGGAACATAATAACAATTGTTCAAAACAAGAATTAATCCGGAAGATAAAGTGACTTCATAAGTCCCTACGGCTAATGCAGCAACTCTTGCTCCATTCCCCACGCGTAGATCTACTTCACCTTCTTTAAGCAGTCTCCTATTCTTTAGTCCCTGCACATTTAGACAAATGTGAGAACCACATCCGGTATCCAATACCCAGGAATCAGTGGTAGAAAGGAGAATATCTATCATATAGATACCTGAAGTCGACGCAGCCTTGCTGCTCTTCTTCTTCTTTTGCTCTTCCAAGAAAGCCTTGCAGTTACGTTTCCAATGACCAATTTCTTGACAATGGAAACAGATTGCATCCTTTTGTGAATCGGGTTTTGCCCCAGAAGCCTTGGCAACCTTTGCCTTGCTTATCTTGGGTTTGACAACTTTTGCCTTACCCTTTCCTTTGGCACTAGCCTTCTTCCCATCATGAACCAAGAGCACAGGAGAACCTTTCTCCACAATTTTCATCTCTGCAGTTTTGAGCATCCCATGCAACTCAGAGAGATTCTTATCCATTCCATGCATGTTATAATGCATTACAAACTGATTATAACTTTTAGGCAATGAATTAAGAATGAGATCCGTGGATAGCTCCAATGGGATTGGATAGCCAAGTTTCTCAAGGTGCTCTACATAACCTTTCATTTTAAGAAAGTGAGGACTCACTTGTTTCCCTTCATTCATTTTACTAGTAATGAATGCAACAATGGTCTTGTACCTCTCTTGCCTAGCTTGCTCTTGAAACATGGTTCTCAACTCCACGCCTATCTCATAGGCTTCCAAATGTTCCAAACTTTGTTGGAGTTTTGAACACATAGCAGCAAGCATGAGACAACTTACATCTCTAGAATCATTACGATGTTTCTTGTAATTGTCCCTTTCTACCCTAGGGGCAGTAGGCGGTGGTTCAGCAGGGAGAGGCCCATCGAGAATGTACAACTTATCTTCTTCCCTAAGAACGATTCTTATGCTACGGATCCAATCCATAAAGTTTGTACCATTCTCTTCGAGCTTATCCTTCTCAAGGATCGATCGCAACGACATTGATTGAGTGTTATTAGTCATTATCTACAAATATGCAAAATTTCCAAAATTTAATAAGTGCCATTTTTCATTAAAGAGATAAATAATGTATTTTAAACAAAATACTCCCACTAAATTATATAACCTTCATATACATCCAATGTATAATATAATTTAATTGGGCTAAGATCCAACTTTAATTTAACTTTTGAGTCCACGGAGGCGGACCGCTCAAAAACTAAATTAATTAGGTAGACAATCATGTCAATCATATCCAATATGATTCTTAGATCCTTTTATGAGATTCTTTGAGAAATCCAATTTCAAAGGCATGTTTAATCTCATCTTTTGCCTAGGCCCAAAACTGTTTTGACGCCTAATTAAGTCCGACCATTTTAAACGCATAGGAACCATTCAATTTAACGCACCTTGCGGAGGCAAGCCCACATTAAATTAATGAACCTCATCTTGCTCATACATGAATAAAATTAATGCACTTCGCGGAGGTGAACCCACATCAAAATCACCCATATATAAACAAGTGTTTTAATCGTGGCATGGCAAAAAGGACTTAAAACTTTCTTTGAAGGTTCATCACATATAGCATATAACACATTTATGAGCACATAATATAAACATGTTACACATCAAGTTTAGCCACTAAATTAATCCCATTAATTTAAGCATGATATTTATGTGTCATTAGTTTCTCTATAATTATGAGGATGAGACTATTTCAACTTTGGTTATTATCTCCAAATCAAGACAACAAGAAGTGCGGTCGAACTAAGCCATTAGGCAACCACAATCCCGCACTAATTCAAGAAACCAAGAAAGTAGTCCATGTGGCCGAAACTAAGCAATAGATGGTCTCGATGAACGTAGGCCAATTGCATTCACAATTCCACATGGATCTCCAATCATTGAATCAAGAACTTTGTTTCTCAATTTTAGCAATTATGAACTCTTCATAATTCTAACTTCGTTTTATCTTTGAAACTTTGATTGCGATCAATTTTGGGAAACACAATCTCGATGAACGCAGATTAGCCATCCAAAACTTGAACCAATCTAGGAATCACAAGACTAAAACAAATAGGAAATTCAAACCCCAAAATCCACACACAAACCAACTACCCAAAACCCATTCCAGATCAGCAAGTCTGGATTGGTTCTGTTACTGGTTTTGTTGAATTTATCGAAAATTCTATATTCAGATTTTATCCAAAATCAGAACAAGTTTTGACCACCGAGCGCCCGCCTGCAAAGGACCAGGCGCCCGCTTGAATGGCCAGAATAGTATAGAATTTTAAAGTTCGAAAATTTTGTCTCAAATTTATTTTTCCTCGATTATTAAAACTTTGATCCAATCAAAAATCAATAATCGAAATAATTCAGAATCCACCATAATTTTTATTGCGATTGAATCGTGCGATTAAAGTTGCAAAACAATAAACCACATAAAATCACAAAACACATAAACATCATATAATCCAATATTCATATCATGCTTGGCACATAAACAATTTATATACACACAACATGATCCAAGTATTGAATTAATCAACATGAACAGGGCTCTGATACCACTGTTGGGTTTCCAAGTAACATGCGCAGCGGAATATAGCAATTAAAATTTTAAGAAACCCAAAAACCATGGATCCGTTCATATGATTAAATCAAATACAACAAGATGAATAAAGGAATAACTAACCCTTTTGGCTATGAATTTTCTCTTCGAAGCTTTATCACGAACAAATCACGAACTTTGCAAGATGATAAAATTCACCCTCTAGCGGTATCCACACTTCGAACGAATATCAAAGGAGCTTCTTTGATCTTTGGTTGCTAGACTAATATTATGAAACACACTTTCACAATATAATAAAGAACTATATGGAATTTATTTTGTGAATTATTTTGTTCCTCAATCAATGATATCTTAGAACAAAATAAAATCTCTCTCAAACTCTTTGAGACTCACAAAATCACTTGTCGATATAGTCTGGCCGAATTGGTGTTTTTATACACAATTAAGACCTATTCCAAATAGGTAACTTGTGTCAAAAACCATTCCTAATCGAATTAGGAAATTTCCAATCGGGAGCACCAGGCGCCCGCCTGGTACCACCCAGGCGCCCGCCTGTTTGGGCAGAAACTCCAGTCCTTTTCCGGCTTGAACAGGCGCCCGCCTGGTGCAACCCAAGCGCCCGCTTGGTTGACCAGGAGGCCCAGATCTTTCCAGAAATTCCTTGAAGTCCTTCGACCCTAAATTCCAATATAGTCCTTCTATTTAAGATTCGTTCTATTGTGTGTGACCCTCTAGGATTATACTAAATTGGTAATGGGCTCAAACATGATTCCATAAGATATGATTAGGTTCTAGCAAACCGTCATACCTACCCAAATAGTATAACTAGATACAAGTTCGCATTCCTTTAGAATATGTCACAATCCCTTTGTCCACGATGTCATTGAACACAAGTCATGGTCAAACAGTCAACTTGTTTTGTTCAATACTTTCTCGATTCCGAATATGTTGATAATTCAAATGCTATTGATCCAATCAATCCATTTGAGTCCGGCCGAACATTTCATCAACATCATTCATTCGAGGGGCCCAAGCTTGACATCTCTCCGTGGAGGGACAAATCCATTTAGCTTATTATTCTTCCCAACGGGAATCCGATTATGCCAATCATACCCTTTATAACTACCGTGTTAAGGTAGCGTTTGAATATGTCAAACACAACGTTCATCAAGTGGAAGACTATAATAACTTCATGTCTAAGGATTCAAATGACATAAATAATATGAGATATATGTTCTACATAGACCATGACATAAATCTCATAGAGCGGGTCATGTCCAGTACCTTGTTCCAAACAAGTACCCATAAATCTAACATGATCATCCCATGATCATTTAGCCTTTATACTAGTGCTTAACAAGTACTAGGGACGGAGATTATTATAAGTAAACATGAACAACAATAATAATCAAAACATCTCTTTATTGATATGAAATAAATGATAACAATTACAACGTTTATTAAACGTGCCTAGGGCACCACTACCAACACGAAGGCGCGCGACTCTGAGAAGCAATTTTTGACAGAATGGACTAGAAAGTTAGAACTATTATTTAGTTTAGTCCCGGGACTTAATGGAGTCCGTCTGGAACTTAACCAAAGTAACAGAAACTAACAGAAAACACTTAAAAGAGGGAGAAACACAAAATCAAGTGTGCAATCGGGGTGAGCGGTCCAAGGCGGGGTGTCTACAGAGCCCCTCTGTGGCGTGGATTGCGAAGCAAACGCGCCGACAAAAGACAGACATCCACCTAGGACATCACCAAGAAAAGGAAAAGACTCGAAAAAAAGCAGGAATTTGAAATTGCGGGGGATAGAGGTGCGCTCCCTGTGTGAGCGCCTTTGAGAGATAAGGGTGCGCTCCCTATGTGAGCGGGTTTGCCAATTGAGGGATCCGTTTGCTGACAGCGGGATCTATTTGTTGGAAGCGGGATCTGTTTGCTGATAGCGAGATCCGTTTGTTGGAAGCGGGATCTGTTTGCTGATAGCGAGATCCGTTTTTTGGAAGCGGGACCTGTTTGCTGATAGTGAGATCCGTTTGCTGGAAGCGGGATCTGTTTACTGATAGCGAGATCCGCTTACTGGAGACGGGACCTGTTTGCTGATAGCGAGATCCGTTTGCTGGAAGCGGGATCTGTTTGCTGATAGCGAGATCCGTTTGCTGGAGGCGGGACCTGTTTGCTGATAGCGAGATCCGTTTGCTGGACGCAGGATCTGTTTGCTGATAGCGAGATCCGTTTGCTGAAGTGCGAGACCCGGAGGACCGTTTGCTGAAGTGCGGGACCCGGAGGACCGTTTGCTGAAGTGCGGGACCCAGAGGGCCGTTTGCTGAAGTGCGGGACCCGAAGGACCGTTTGCTGAAGTCCGGGACCTGGAGGGATGTCTGCTTTGAATGGATGTATATCAGGAAATGGTGATTCTGTGGCACACCCCAGACCAAATTGTTGTCGTGAGTCATACTTTGATGTTGACCGTTTTATTTTGACTTTTGATGGGATGAAAGCACAGTTGACTGCGGAGTGCTTTGTACTGGGGATGAATTGTAAAAACTGATTTTTGAGAAAATAAAAGACACCCTACTTTGAATGGGAGTTTCTATCTTATTTCAGTTTTTAGACATGCCTTAAGGGCGGACCAAATTAATGTGTGCCCAGCCGAGTGTTTGGTGTCATCGTTTGAGCTTCTCTTGTTGCTGGGATCTGATTTCTTGCAGGTTGAAGGCGTTTGAACGTGCCTGGGCTTCCTTCTTGAACTGACAAGGGCATGTTCTGTTTCTGTCTGCTGTCAAACGCGCGCGCGTCTGGATTTGGTCGCGGGAGGCGCGCGCATCTGGAACCGCTTGTCGGAGGCGCGCGCTTCTGGCTTGCTGAATTCTAGCCCCTTTCTTTTCTGAGCAGGGCACTCCAACAGCTATAAATTTAAACCATTTTCGACCAGAATGATCGCACAGCAATATTCTGCATCCTTTCCCTTACTCTATACCTTAAAATTCTTGTAGCGATGGCCCCGATGACCTTTAATTTTGAAGTCAAAGTTTCCGTCCCCGAAGGCGAGAAGTCCGTCCCTATTGCTCCAATTGTGAAGGCGCGTCCTAGCATCTTTGATCGTTTGGGAAGGCCAAATGAGGGTGTTGCCGTGGATTCCGTGAAGCCGGTGGTCCATGTGAGGGATTATAGGCCTCGTTATTTGCCTAAGAGGAAGAAAGGCAAGGGAAATTCTTCCCATGTGTGGAAGCGTCCTGTGGTTGTTCCGGTCAAATCTCCTTCTAGAAAGGGCAAGGAGAAGGTTGTTGATGAAGCTCCGTCTCGTCTGAGTGTCTTTTCTCGTCTTGGTGGTCTCGAGAATGCTCCGCCTCCATCCAAGAGGACTAAAGGCCGTCCCCAAAAGCGATGGGTTCCCAAACCGAAGAAAGATTAGATATTTCTTTTGTACCACCGAGATTGCAATCGGAATAGACCACTTGTTTAGGATTTAATGTTTTAATGTCTTTTAATAGCTCAATATTTCCATTGTAATGATAAAAATAGTTCAAGAAATGAATAAAAATTGCATCTCGTTAATTTGAAATGATTTGGGTATTTGTTTATGTTTTAGACCGCACCCGAAGGTTGCCTACGTTCCTCCAGTGTAGAGGCTCAGGTATCCGTAGTTCAAACAAACGAAGACCATTTATTTTTTTATTTTTATTTTTATTTTTTGTGTGCACCCTGTTTTTTGCCTAGACCGCCCTTTCGGGTTTTCAATCTAGCGGGCTTCTTTTTTGCACGTGCTCTAATTTTTGCCTAGGCCGCCCTTGCGGGTTTTCAACCTAGCGAGCTTTTTTTTTTATGTATGGTCTTCGTTTATTAGACGTAAAATCTCTTCAATTTGTCGAGGTTGACTTCCTTTGGCAGCTGATCTCCGTCTAAATCCACGAGTCGGACTGCACCGCCGCTTAGTATCTTCTTGACTACGTACGGACCGATCCATCGGGGTCCCCATTTTCCAAGGGGGTTCATGGCATTAGGAGGGTGTTGTCTTAGGACCAAATCTCCCACACTAATGTTTCGGGGCTTCACCTTTTTGTTGAAAGCCCTATCCATTCTTTGTTGATAGGCCCTCGTACGTTCGATTGCCCTTAGTATTTTCTCGTTGAGTAGGGCTAGCTGTTCATATCGACTTTGCATCCAATCGACTTCATTGACTTGGTTCTCGAGGAGGACCCGTAGGGATGGAACTTCGAGCTCTATTGGTAGTACAGCTTCGGAACCATATACCAGTGCATAAGGAGTTTCTCCAGTCGCTGTCCGTATTGACGTGCGGTAGCCCCATAATGCTAGAGGTAGCTTTTCAGGCCAATCCCTTCCAGTGGAGGGAAATTTCTTCACAATGGTCTCGATTGTCTTATTAGCTGCCTCGACTGCGCCGTTCGCTTGAGGGCGGTATGTAGATGACTTGTGCTTAGTAATCTTGTATTCTAGCAGAAGCGCGTCCATCTCTTTCTCGAAGTGAGAACCGTTGTCTGAGATGATCTCATGAGGAACGCCGTATCAGCACATGATGTGGGTTTTCACGAATTCGGCCACTTTCTTGGCGTTGAGAACTCGGTAAGCCTGTGCTTCAACCCATTTTGTAAAATAGTCCACGGCTACTAGGACGAAAGATTGTCCGTTGCTGCCAGTAGGGTGGACTTTTCCAATGATGTCTATGCCCCAACAAGAGAAAGGCCAAGGCATGGTCATATTGTAAAGCTGTGAGCGTGGAGCGTGCTGTAGATTGGCATGGAATTGGCATTTGGCGCACCTCTTGACTTTTTCGATGCAGTCCCTTTCCATGGTAATCCAATAATAACCTATGCGGAGTATCTTCTTGGTCAACATAAACCCGGTCATGTGGGGCCCACATTCACCTTCGTGGATCTCATGCATTATTTCTTGAGCTTCGGTCTCATTCCCGCATAGGAGATTGATCCCCTCGTGGTGCCTTTTGTAGACTCAGTCTCCAATCAGTACATATCGGGAGGCTAGTCTTTGCAATGCCATTTGGGACTTCTTATTGCTATTCTCGGGATAAGTACCATCCTTGAGGAAGTTCATGATATCCGCATACCACGGGGAGTTTGTTTGGACCTCGTTGATCTCGATACTCATGCAGTATGCCGGACTATTCTTTCGGGAAATTTTGAAGGGCTTCACCATTTTACCCTCAGGTATTTCAACCAGTGAAGCGATGTTGGCTAGTGCATCAGCAAAACGGTTCTTGTCCCTTGGCAGGTAGTTGAAGGTGATTTCTTGAAACTGTTCAACCAACTTCTCGAGATGTTGACCATACCGTTGTAGAGTTGAGTCTTGAATCTTCCATTTTCCAGATGTCTGATTGATGATGAGCAAGGAATCACCGAATACTTCTAAGCTTGTGACATTTCTCTCGAGGGCTGCTTTGAGCCCCGCTATGCATGCTTCGTACTCAGCGGTGTTATTGGTGGCTTTAAATTCAAGGCGGATAGCGATTGGAGTATATATGTCCTTTGGATTAACAAGTAACATCCCTATGCCATATCCATGCTTATTGGCTGTGCCATCGAAAAAAAGTTTCCACTTATTTTCTTCTGTTGTAGCGCAAATTAAATGCTCGTCGGGGAACTGCACGTCTCCCCCCTTTACTTCGTCACACGGAAATTCAGCAAGCTGATCACTGAACACTTTCCCCCTGATGGATTTGAGTGTGACGTAAGTGATATCGTATCCGGCGAGCATGAAATACCATTTGGCTATTCTTGTTGACATGAAAGGCTTCTCGAAGATGTAGCGGAGCGGGTCCAAATT
The DNA here is from genome assembly GCA_026119855.1 of Campanula takesimana. Taxonomy (NCBI): domain Eukaryota; kingdom Viridiplantae; phylum Streptophyta; class Magnoliopsida; order Asterales; family Campanulaceae; genus Campanula; species Campanula takesimana. The sequence continues at coordinate 1,902,820 of JAOWBW010000004.1, forward strand.
TGCTACCAACTTGATTGGGAAGGCCTCCATGTAATGCTTGAGCTTTTGAGTAACCCAGACCAATGCAGCACAAGACTTCTCTAAGACGGAGTAGTTCTTTTCAGCTCCTTGAAACCGGCGGCTGACAAAGTAGATAGCATTTTCTTTTGTGGAGTCTCGTTGTTCTTGTGCTAACATAGCCCCTAGGGCTTCATCATTGACAGTGAGATAGAGCAAGAGAGGCTTCTCCTTGTGCGGTGGAACCAAAACTGGAGGGCATGTCAAGTAATGCTTCACTTGGTCAAAGGCTTCTTGGCACGCATCGGTCCATTCTAGAGCCACATTCTTTTTTAGTAGCTTGAAGATCGGCTCACACATGGAAGTGAGTTGGTGCACAAATCGACTGATGTATTGAAGTATGCCCATGAAACCTTTGATTTCCTTCTGCGTCTTTGGAGGAGGCATGTCAATGATTGCCCTGATCTTGGAGGGATCGGCTTCAATTCCCCTCTCAGTGACCATGTAACCGAGAACCTTTCCTCTGACGACCCCAAAAGTGCACTTTGCGGGATTGAGTCTCATTTTGTGTTGTCGAAGTCTTTCAAAGAATTTGCGAAGATCGATCAAATGTTGACCGTTGGTTCCCTTCGAATGGATGATCATGTCGTCCACATAGACCTCGATCTCTTTATGAATCATGTCATGGAATAGATCCGTAACAACCCTCTGGTAGGTAGCCCCAGCGTTCCTTAGTCCGAACGGTATGACTGTGTAGCAGAAAGTGCCCCACGGTGTTGTGAAAGCTGTCTTGTGTTGATCCTCTTCGGACATGAGAATCTGATTGTAACCAGCAAAACCGTCCACAAATGAGCGGACTTCATAGTTGGCAGTCGAATCGACGAGCATGTCGATGTTTGGTAGTGGAAAATCATCTTTCGGGGAAGCTTTGTTCAAATCCCGGAAGTCCACACAAACTCGAACCTTGCCGTTTGCCTTTCTGACTGTCACAATGTTGGCTAGCCAAGTCGGATACTCAATGACTTTGATGAAACCCACACTGAGGAGCTTTTCAATTTCTTCTTTGACTTGTAGAGACCACTCTGGCTTGATCTTTCTGAACTTCTGCTTTATTGGCTTGGTGTCCTCTCTGATCGGAATTCTCTGCTCCGCGACTTCTCTGTCCAAACCCGGCATGTCTTTGTACGACCATGCGAATACATCCACGAATTTTCTAAGCAGTGCAGTCAATATGTCTTTGTCTTCCCCCCTGAAGAAGCTACCAATCTTCGTTTCTTTCGGCTCTTCATCGGTACCCAGATTAACAACATGCAATTCCTCATCAGCCCCTGGACCATTTTCACCACGACAACGAACCTGTTGAGCTAGTTCATTTAGGTATGTTATGTTTTCGTGGTCTATTTCATCATAATTTGAATCGTTATTAACTTGTTCACTAAGCTCGTTATTAGATAATTCATCATTTATGATGTTTGCAATCTCGGGGTACTCAGAAATATCAAATTTTTCATTAGCAAAGAAAGGAAACACACGCTCGGCTATTGCCTCCATATCCTCTTGGGTGAGGGCATTAGAAACACTCTCGGACTCGAAAGTAAGTGTTAGACGCTCTTCCTTTGTTGTTGTACGGGGTATGTGTTGGGTTTCCAAGTAACATGCGCAGCGGAATATAGCAATTTAAAATTTTAAGAAAACCCAAAGCCATGGATCCGTTCATATGATTAAATCAAATACAACAAGATGAATAAAGGATGAACTAACCCTTGATGACTATCAAAGTTTTATTTGATCTTGGTGGAGAAACTTGAAGACTTGATCACGATCACAAAGCTTGAACACGAACTTTGAAGATGATGATTTTCACCCTCTAGCGGTATCCACACTTCGAACGAATATCAAAGGAGCTTCTTTGATCTTGGTTGCTAGACCAATATTATGAAACACACTTTCACAATATAATAAAGAACTATATGGAATTTGTTTGTGAATTATTTTGTTCCTCAATCAATGATATCTTAGAACAAAATAAAATCTCTCTCAAACTATTTGAGACTCACAAAAGCACTAGTCAATATGGTCTGGCCGAATTGGGGTTTTTATACACAATTAAGACCTATTCCAAATAGGTAACTTGTGCCAAAAACCTTTCCTAATCAAATTAGGAATTTTCCTGTCGGCAAGACCAGGCGCCCGCCCGGTACCACCCGAGCGCCCGCTCATTTGGGCAGAAGGTCAAGGCCTTTTCCGGCTTATTCAGGCGCCCGCCTGGTTCAACCCAAGCGCCCGCTTGGTTGACCAGGAGGCCCAGAATAATTCCAGAAATTCCCTTGAGGTCCTTCGACCCTAAATTCCAATACAGTCCTTTTATTTAAGATTCGTTCTATTGTGTGTGACCCTCTAGGATTATACTAAGTTGGCAATGGGCTCAAACATGATCCCATAAGATATGAGTAGGTTCTACCAAACTGTCATACCTACCCAAATAGCATAACTAGATACAAGTTCGCATTCCTTTAGAATATGTCACAATCCCTTTGTCCACGATGTCATTGAACACAAGTCATGGTCAAACAGTCAACTTGTCTTGTTCAATACTTTCTCGATTCCGAATATGTTGATAATTCAAATGCTGTTGATCCAATCAATCCATTTGAGTCCGGCCGAACATTTCATCAACATCATTCCTTCGAGGGGCCCAAGCTTGACATCTCTCCGTGGAGGGACAAATCCATTTAGCTTATTATTCTTCCCAACGGGAATCCGATTATGCCAATCATACCCTTTATAACTACCGTGTTAAGGTAGCGTTTGAATATGTCAAACACAATGTTCATCAAGTGGAAGACTATAATAACTTCATGTCTAAGGATTCAAATGACATAACTAATATTAGATATATGTACGACATAGACCATGACATAAATCTCATACAGCGGGTCATGTCCAGTACCTTGTTTCAAACAAGTACCCATAAATCTAACATGATCATCCCATGATCATTTAGCCTTTATACTAGTTCTTAACAAGTACTAGGGACGGGGATTATTATAAGTAAACATGAACAACAATAATAATCAAAACATCTCTTTATTGATATGATAACAATTACAACGTTTATTAAACGTGCCTAGGGAACCACTACCAACAATCTCCCACTTGCCCTAGGCCCAATCTCCCATGTATCTAATACCCATGGACCTAACATGACCATCATGTTTAGCTTGTGGAAGTCCCTTTGTTAGCGGGTCCGCAACATTGTCATCAGTAGGTACTCTGCATATATTTACGTCTCCCCTATCAACGATCTCTCGAATGATATGAAAACGCCTAAGTATGTGTTTGGATTTCTGATGTGCTCTTGGTTCCTTTGCTTGAGCAATAGCACCATTATTATCACAATAAAGGTCTATTGGATTAGCAATACTAGGAACCACTTCAAGTTCAGTTATGAACTTCTTAATCCAAACAACTTCCTTTGCAGCATCCGATGCAGCAATATACTCAGCTTCTGTTGTAGAATCAGCGGTTGTACTTTGCTAGGATCTCTTCCAGCTTACAGCTCCACCATTTAACATAAACATAAAACCCGATTGCGATCGGCTATCATCTTTGTCAGTTTGGAAGCTTGCATCCGTGTAGGCATTTACAACGAGATCATCTTCCATTCCTCCATAGACCAAAAACGAGTCTTTAGTCCTTCTCAAGTACTTAAGAATCGCTTTTACAGCTATCCAGTGATTTTCGCCATGGTCGGATTGGTATCTACTTGTCATGCTCAAAGCATAAGACACATCCGGCCTAGTACAAATCATGGCATACATGATGGACCCAATTGCCGAAGCATATGGAACATCATTCATTTTCTCACGCTCATCTTTTGTCTTAGGACATTGAGTCTTGCTTAGAGAAACTCCATGTAACACGGGCAAGGTGCCTCTCTTAGAATTTTCCATACGGAATCTTCTAATGACCTTGTCAATGTATGTACTTTGGCTTAAACCAAGTAGCCTCCTTGATCTATCTCTATAGATCTTAATGCCAAGAATATATGCGGCTTCACCCATATCTTTCATTGCGAAGCACTTTCCTAACCAAGTCTTCACAGACTGAAGTGTAGGAATGTCGTTTCCAATGAGCAATATGTCATCCACGTATAAAATAAGGAATAGCACTATGCTCCCACTAATCTTCTTGTATACACAAGGCTCATCTTCGTTCTTGATGAAACCAAACTCTTTGACCGATTCATCAAAACGGAGATTCCAACTCCTTGAAGCTTGCTTCAATCCATAGATGGATCTTTGCAATTTGCATACCTTAGAATCTTGTTCAAAACCTTCTGGTTGTGTCATATACACATCCTCTTGGAGTTTTCCATTCAGGAAAGCGGTTTTGATGTCCATCTGCCATATTTCATAGTCATGATATGCGGCAATGGCAAGCAAAATTCTTATAGACTTGATCATTGCTACGGGTGAAAAGGTCTCATCATAGTCAATACCATAAACTTGCCTATAACCCTTCGCTACAAGCCTAGCTTTGTAAGTATGCACCTTCCCATCCATGTCAGTCTTCTTCTTGAAGACCCATTTGCATCCTATGGTTTTTACACCTTCGGGCGCATCAATCAAATTCCAAACTTGATTGTCTTGCATGGATTGAAATTCGGATTCCATGGCTCCAAGCCACTTGTCCGAATCAGGAGAAGACATCGCCTCTTGGTAGGTTGACGGTTCATCATTCTCAATGATTTCTACCTCATTACTATCCGTTACGAGAAATCCATATCTCTCGGGCTCGGATCGTAACCTACTAGATCTGCGAGATGCTTGTGTATTTTGAACAGGTTCCACAACTGCTTGTGGTTCTTGTTCTTGTTCCACTATTGGTTCAATGTTATTTTCTGGGTCTCGAATTTCTTCAAGATTTATTTTACTCCCACTGATTTCTTTGGAGAGAAACTCTTTCTCTAGAAAGACACCAGTTCGGGCAACAAACACTTTGTTGTCCTCTCGGTTGTAAAAGTAATATCCTTTAGTTTCCTTAGGATATCCCACGAAAATACATTTATCAGATTTGTGTGCTAGTTTGTCAGAGATAAGTCTCTTGACATAAACTTCGCAACCCCAAATCCTCATGAAAGATAAACTAGGTTTCTTTCCACTCCACATCTCATATGGAGTCTTTGGAACCGATTTAGTTGGAACTTGATTTAGTGTGAAAGCAGCGGTTTCTAGGGCGTAACCCCAAAAGGATATTGGAAGATCAACTTGACTCATCATTGATCGAACCATGTCTAACAAAGTCCGATTTCTCCTCTCAGACACACCATTCCATTGTGGTGTTCCGGGCGGAGTCAATTGTGAAACTATTCCACAATTCTTTAGATGATCATCAAATTCTTGACTTAAGTATTCACCACCTCGATCTGATCGAAGTGCCTTTATACTTTTGCCAAGTTGTTTTTCTACTTCATTTTGAAATATTCTAAATATCTCAAATGCTTCACTTTTATGTTTCATTAGGTAAACATACCCAAATCTACTATAATCATCAGTGAAGGTTATGAAGTATTGAAATCCTCCCCTAGCATTGCTACTTAATGGTCCGTATACATCGGAATGTATCAACCCCAATAAGTCGCTTGCCCTTTCACCCAACTTGGTAAAAGGTGTCTTAGTCATTTTTCCAAGAAGACACGACTCACAAGTATCATACGACTCTAAGTCACATGAACCCAAAAGTCCGTCCCCATGGAGTTTTGAGATACGCTTCTCATTAATATGACCAAGACGGCAATGCCACAAATAAGTATGATTTACATCATTAGGCTTAGATTTCTTATTTATATGATAGACATTATTTTCATTCTTGACATCCAAGATATAAAGGCCATTAAATGAATTAGCAATACCATAAAGCACATCATTTAAATAAATAGAAAATTTCTTATTCTCAATAAGAAACTTAAAACCTTCATTATCCAAACAAGAAATTGAAATAATATTTCTGCTTAAATCCGGAACATAATTACAATTGTTCAAAACAAGAATTAATCCGGAAGGTAAAGTGACTTCATAAGTCCCTACGGCTAATGCAGCAACTCTTGCTCAATTCCCCACGCGTAGATCTACTTCACCTTCTTTAAGCAGTCTCCTATTCTTTAGTCCCTGCACATTTAGACAAATGTGAGAACCACATCCGGTATCCAATACCCAAGAATCAGTGGTAGAAAGGAGAATATCTATCATATAGATACCTGAAGTCGACGCAGCCTTGCTGCTCTTCTTCTTCTTTTGCTCTTCCAAGAAAGCCTTGCAATTACGTTTCCAATGACCAATTTCTTGACAATGGAAACAAATTGCATCCTTTTGTGAATCGGGTTTTGCCTCAGAAGCCTTGGCAACCTTTGCCTTTCTTATTTTGGGTTTGACAACTTTCTTACCCTTTCCTTTGGCACTAGCCTTCTTCCCATCATGAACCAAGAGCACGGGAGAACCTTTCTCCACAATTTTCATCTCTGCAGTTTTGAGCATCCCATGCAATTCAAAGAGATTCTTATCCATTCCATGCATGTTATAATTCATCACAAACTGATTATAACTTTTAGGCAATGAATTAAGAATGAGATCCGTGGCTAGCTCCAATGGGATTGGATAGCCAAGTTTCTCAAGGTGCTCTACATAACCTTTCATTTTAAGAAAGTGAGGACTCACTTGTTGCCCTTCATTCATTTTACAAGTAGTGAATGCAACAATGGTCTTGTACCTCTCTTGCCTAGCTTGCTCTTGAAACATGGTTCTCAACTCCACGCCTATCTCATAGGCTTCCAAATGTTCCAAACTTTGTTGGAGTTTTGAACACATAGCAGCAAGCATGAGACAACTTACATCTCTAGAATCATTACGATGTTTCTTGTAATTGTCCCTTTCTACCCTAGGGGCAGTAGGCGGTGGTTCAGCAGGGAGAGGCCCATCGAGAATGTACAACTTATCTTCTTGCCTAAGAACGATTCTTATGCTACGGATCCAATCCATAAAGTTTGTACCATTCTCTTCGAGCTTATCCTTCTCAAGGATCGATCGCAACGACATTGATTGAGTGTTATTAGTCATTATCTACAAATATGCAAAAATTTCCAAAACTTAATAAGTACCGATTTTCATTAAAGAGATAAATAATGTATTTTTCAAACAAAATACTCCCACTAAATTATATAACCTTCATATACATCCAATGTATAATATAATTTAAATGGGTTAAGATCCAACTTTAATTTAATTTCAAGTCCGCTAAGGCGGATTACACAAAATCAAATTAATTAGGTAGACAACCCTTGTCAATCATATCTCATATGACTCTTAGTTCCTTTTATGAGATTCTTTAAGAAATCCAATTTCAAAAAGCATGTTAAACCTCATCTTTGCCTAGGCCCAAAACTCTTTTGACGCCTAATTAAGTCTAACCATTTTAAACGCATAGTTAATGTGTCCCGCTAGGGCGTGCCCACATTATCTATCTTGCTCATACATAAATAAATTTAATGCATCTCTCTAGGGCGAATCTACATTAGAGTCACTTATGTACTAACATGTGTTTTAATCATGGCATGGCAATAAAAGACTTAAAACTTTCTTTGAAGGTTCATCACATATAGCATATAACATATTTATGAGCACATAATATAAACATGTTACACATCAAGTTTAGCCACTAAATTAATCTCTATTAATTTAAGCATGATATTTATGTGTCATTAGTTTCTCTATAATTATGAGGATGAGACTATTTCAACTTTGGTTATTATCTCCAAATCAAGACAACAAGAAGTGCGGTCGAACTAAGCCATTAGGCAACCACAATCCCGCACTAATTCAAGAAACCAAGAAAGTAGTCCATGTGGCCGAAACTAAGCAATAGATGGTCTCGATGAAAGTAGGCCAATTGCATTCACAATTCCACATGGATCTCCAATCATTGAATCAAGAACTTTGTTTCTCAATTTTAGCAATTATGAACTCTTCATAATTCTAACTTCGTTTTATCTTTGAAACTTTGATTGCGATCAATTTTGGGAAACACAATCTCGATGAACGCAAATTAGCCATCCAAAACTTGAACCAATCTAGGAATCACAAGACTAAAACAAATAGGAAATTCAAACCCCAAAATCCACACACAAACCAACTACCTAAAACCCATTCCAGATCAGCAAGTCTGGATTGGTTCTGTTACTGGTTTTGTTGAATTTATCGAAAATTCTATATTCAGATTTTATCCAAAATCAGAACATATTCTGCCGAGCGAGCGCCCGCCTGGTTATGACCAAGCGCCCGCCTGAATGGTCAGAATGGTGTAGAATTTTAAAGTTCGAAAATTTTGTCTCAAAATTATTTTTCCCCCGATTATTAAAACTTTGATCTAATCAAAAATCAATAATCGATATAATTCATAATCCACCATAATTTTTATTGCGATTGAATCGTGCGATTAAAGTGGCAAAACAATAAACCACATAAAATCACAAAACACATAAACATCATATAATCCAATATTCATATAATGCTTGGCACATAAACAATTTATATACACATAACATGATCCAAGTATTGAATTAATCAACATGAACGGGGCTCTGATACCACTGTTGGGTTTCCAAGTAACATGCGCAGCGGAATATAGCAATTTAAAATTTTAAGAAAACCCAAAGCCATGGATCCGTTCATATGATTAAATCAAATACAACAAGATGAATAAAGGATGAACTAACCCTTGATGACTATCAAAGTTTTATTTGATCTTGGTGGAGAAACTTGAAGACTTGATCACGATCACAAAGCTTGAACACGAACTTTGAAGATGATGATTTTCAACCTCTAGCGGTATCCACACTTCGAACGAACATCAAAGGAGCTTCTTTGATCTTGGTTGCTAGACCAATATTATGAAACACACTTTCACAATATAATAAAGAACTATATGGAATTTGTTTGTGAATTATTTTGTTCCTCAATCAATGATATCTTAGAACAAAATAAAATCTCTCTCAAACTATTTGAGACTCACAAAAGCACTAGTCAATATGGTCTGGCCGAATTGGGGTTTTTATACACAATTAAGACCTATTCCAAATAGGTAACTTGTGCCAAAAACCTTTCCTAATCAAATTAGAAAATTTCCTGTCGGCAAGACCAGGCGCCCGCCCGGTACCACCCGAGCGCCCGCTCATTTGGGCAGAAGGTCAAGGCCTTTTCCGGCTTATTCAAGCGCCCGCCTGGTTCAACCCAAGCGCCCGCTTTGTTGACCAGGAGGCCCAGAATAATTCCAGAAATTCCCTTGAGGTCCTTCGACCCTAAATTCCAATACAGTCCTTTTATTTAAGATTCGTTCTATTGTGTGTGACCCTCTAGGATTATACTAAGTTGGCAATGGGCTCAAACATGATCCCATAAGATATGATTAGGTTCTAGCAAACCGTCATACTTAGCCAAATAGTATAACTAGATACAAGTTCGCATTCCTTTAGAATATGTCACAATCCCTTTGTCCACGATGTCATTGAACACAAGTCATGGTCAAACAGTCAACTTGTCTTGTTCAATACTTTCTCGATTCCGAATATGTTGATAATTCAAATGCTGTTGATCCAATCAATCCATTTGAGTCCGGCCGAACATTTCATCAACATCATTCCTTCGAGGGGCCCAAGCTTGACATCTCTCCGTGGAGGGACAAATCCATTTAGCTTATTATTCTTCCCAACGGGAATCCGATTATGCCAATCATACCCTTTATAACTACCGTGTTAAGGTAGCGTTTGAATATGTCAAACACAATGTTCATCAAGTGGAAGACTATAATAACTTCATGTCTAAGGATTCAAATGACATAACTAATATGAGATATGTACGACATAGACCATGACATAAATCTCATACAGCGGGTCATGTCCAGTACCTTGTTCCAAACAAGTATCCATAAATCTAACATGATCATCCCATGATCATTTAGCCTTTATACTAGTGCTTAACAAGTACTAGGGACGGGGATTATTATAAGTAAACATGATCAACAATAATAATCAAAACATCTCTTTATTGATATGATAACAATTACAACGTTTATTAAACGTGCCTAGGGCACCACTACCAACAGTATGCAACCCATTTCTCGGATCAAGAAATCCTCGGATACTATACGCCCCTTCGTTGAATACCAGTTGTTGATTGGCTCGGAACTTGGCGGGATCTCACTGATGGTTTCCTTTCTGACAATGGTGTCGTAGATGGCGTTGACTTGACAATCGTCCATGATGGCAAATTCTTCGAACATGGAGGCTAGATCGGATAGTTCTTCCCCCACGGTAATTTCTACCTCGGACTCTATAGTCATTTTCTTGCCACACCACTCTCGGGGTGACATTGGAGTAGGCTCCCTTTCTTGTGTCGGTATTTCACAATCAGTGTAGATCTCAAGACCGGGTTTTCTGACACCCTTGTCTTTAACCATGGTTCGGGAAAGATCATGTACGGAACATCTTCCCCTTGGCGAACAAAATAACCATTTAGTATGTTGCGGTAAGGCCTCAAGTTAGGGATTTCATATTGTCGATCTTCTTTACGAGCTCGGGTCTTTTGATTCTTGACTGCTTGCTCGTACTTCAAGTCATCTTTGGTAGGCTCGTATCCCAGACCAAACTTGTTCTTGACAAAAGGAACTTGTACGGGGTGCAATATCCCTTGTTGATGCTTCCCTAGGCCTAGACCGGGAAAGTGATTCATGTTCCTCATCATGCGGAGAGAGTGGCATCTTCTATCCCGTGTTGGACTTGGTGAACGGGTTGTCCCCCATTTCTGTGGATGGTGACATTCTCGGCCATGATGGTGACTATCTCATCCTTATTTCTGATCTTGAAACACTGATGGAGAGTGGAAGGTACCTCATTGGAACTGTGGATCCACGGTCGGCCCAAAAGTAAGTTGAATGATGCAGGGACATCAAGCACTTGGAATGGGACGGACATGATCATACTTCCAAATTCGATATCAACTTCTAACATTCCCATGACTATACGGGCAGTGCTGTCGTACCCTCTAATGACTTGTGCGGAGGGTTGTAAATCGGAGCTTTTGAGCCCCAGTATGCCCATGACTCGGCTCGGCATTAAGTTGAGTGCAGAACCACCGTCTACTAGAACTCTTGAGATGGGTCTCCCCCTCGCCCTTACTTTGAGGTAGATGGATTCATTGTGTTTGGACCCAAATGGCGGGAGGTCCATGTCGGCAAAAGTGATGACATTGCCGAAGTGAATGTGACCTATCATTGCTGTGAGGTCCTCAGGAGTCGTGTCGGGAGAGACTGATGTGTCATCCAAGTTCTTGATGACGAGGTCTCGGTGTTTCTTTGATGATGCAATAAGGTCCCAGAAGGATATGTTAGCTTGCCTCTTCTTGAGCTGTGTTAACAAAGGATCTTCGAGTATGTCGCGTGCTTGCGATCTTTGAGAAGAGGTGTTGGTTGCTGCGGTATTGGGAGGGATTGTGCTCGTTGTTACTCGGCCACTGCGAGTGAGCACGTTCACGGTCCCGTGTAGCTTCTTCTTCCTATTCTCTAAGACTTCCCTCATAATCTCATCATAAGTCACAAGATAACAAGAATTATCAAGTTCATTCATATCATCAGAGCCCTCATTCACAATTGGGATCGAATGAGTGGTTCCTTCAAACTCTCCTACCTCTATTACATTGACACCACCCTCATTAGGGATTTTGAATTCCTTCTTATCTATGAGGTCTTGGATGGTGTTTCGGATGGAGAAACAATCCTCAGTGAGGTGGGCGATGCATTGATGGTAGTCACACCATTTGTTGTGGGCGTGATTGGGACGGAGCGGTTGTGGTTGCTTGTACCCTTGGAGAGGAGTCCTTTGCCCCTTGGCCTTCAGAGCTTCATAGGCCTCGGTGATGGTCATGCCATTGAGAGGAGTGTAGACGCGGTCGTTTTGGAACCGCTTGCCTTGTGGTGGAGGGACCTTCTTGTAATTCCCCTTGTCAGTAGTAACGGCATTGACAGAAGCCTCTTTGCTTGAACTAGAGGCGGCCTTGTATCGGTAAGTAGGAGTGGCCTTTTTAATCTCCTTGAGCAAGTCATCCATGCGTACCCCCGCCTCATACATTTGGGAGAAGTTAGAGTAGCAAGCCCCACTTAGGTGGGTGCGGAGATCAATCTTGAGACACTTGAGAAAGATGTCCATTTGCTCTTTTGTGTTTGGCCTCTCAACAATTTTAGAGAGTTTGTCATTCCATCTCTTTGTGAAGTCAATGAAGGACTCGTTGTCTCTTTGAGTGGTGTTCTCGAGCTCTTTCCTTGTGGGCCGGTGAGTGGTGTTTCCTTGATATTGATTTTTGAAGGCGAGCATAGCGGCATCCCAATCAAGACGGACAGTGAGCGGGAGAGTTGCATACCAATCCTTTTCCGCCCTCTCGAGAGTGAGAGGAAAGCATTGAGCCATAACTTTTGGGGAGACCTTCTTCGGAACCATAGCCCAAATGTAAGTCTCGATGTGGGCCATCGGGCATGAGTTGCCTTTAAACTTGCTAATGTCAAGCATCTTGAATTTGTCGGGGAGAGCGGCCATCGTGCTCATGAGGATGGATGACTTATAAAGGCTTGTGTTGGAGCCTTTTCCCATGTTGAGGCCGTCGAATTTCTGATCAATGTAGGCCATGAGGGAATCGACCATTTTGGGGTCGTTATTGTCGGTGCTTGGTCCCCCCCCCCACTTTTTTGGTACGGGCACTGACATATGGGCTTTCAAACAAACCCTCGGTCCACTCGGATTCTTCATTGTCATTAACCCCCTTGTTGTTGGAGAGCTTGAGGAGCTTGGCTTTCAGTTGGTCAACCTCGGCCTCGTGGGCCTCCCTTTGACTGTCGACATGAGCTTGCCACAAGGCTTCTTTGGTTTGAGCCTCTTGGTTAAGGGTAGAAACTTGTTGTTGGAGTGCTTGAACCATGGCAGAAAGCTGTTCGAGAGTCATGGCGTTGTTGGTGCTGGAGTCGCCGGCCATTGATGATGTAGAAGCTGTTGGAGTGATCGGTTCACGGACAAGCCTATTGGATGAATCCCTGTAGATGCGGAGAGTACCAATCGGACCTATAATTGGAGAAGTAGCCCTTGTCAGTCTCGGTTCACACTTTCGGTCCATGAAGAGGTTGAGAACACACAGTTGGGCACACGACTCGAACCACATAAGAAAAAAAAAGACTCTTTTTTTTTTTATTATTATTTTATAAGTCGGAGGGAATGGGTCCCTTTTGGGGTTTTTAAGAAGATAATGGAATCGTCACACTAGTATATAGACCATCTCGCGGTCCCATATACTCATCGGATTCCATCGCGTTTGTGAATCCTACATGTGTCGGGATTAAACTAAATTAATGTAGTAAAGCATACATGAGGGGACGGATTTTTTTTATTTTCGTCCAAAATAACCACTTTTGGGGACGGATTTTTATTGCGTCCGTTTCAACAAGTTGGCATGTATGATTTGAAAACATTAGTTTAGGGAAATCTCGGTACATGGAAACCGACTTGGTCACGGAGTGTTAGACCCTAACTAGAATTGTGTGGTTTGTGCTCGGCTAAAGAGAGGCTTAAAGGTCACCCCCGGCATGTAGTCATGAACTACGCCACGGGCTGAGGTTTACCGCTTCGAAAGAGCCAAGGTCGAGTGGAGCTTGAAACTTTCTAGGACGGGCCTCGACGGGTTTGGGGTTGGACTTGTGCGACTCGATAGTGAGCAATTTATATGAGTAATGTGCATGTAGTGTGAGGTCTATCACGTGACAAAAATTTTTTATTTATTTTTTATTTTTATTTTTTGAAAAGAATAGATAAAAACACATAAGCACGTAAATTGCAACTCCCGAATCACCCGTGTGACCGGTAAATAAAACACAAAATTAAACAGTCCAAGGGTTCAATTCTGTTCTTATGCAGGCAACTGTGCCCACACCCCACTGTTCTGTTCAGTCACTGAAACCTGTTCTTGCCCTGGAAATTAGTCCAGAAGCGCGCGCCTCGGGCGAGTGTTGTGGGAAGCGCGCGCTTGGCGCATTGTATTTGGGAGGCGCCCGCTTCTGGGCTCACCTGGCAGATTATCAGAAACTTATGGACTCAGGGGATTGCCCTGGTCCTGATTATGTGATGGAACCCCTGCAATGTTTGTTAGCACGAAATAATAGGAAGAATAGGAAGAACACATGGAAGGCGGACGATTCTGAAATTTGGCGCGGGACGCGCGCGCTTTGGACCACGAAGATCCGAGGCGCGCGCTTCCCATGTCAATTTCCAGAATGCCCAGAAAAGTGAATTATGAACAGAAACACAAGTTTAACCCTCAAGCGTCCCCAGCGGAGTCGCCACTGTAGATACCCTGGGGGGACCACGGCTTGGCTAGAGCGCGTGAATTACCCAAGGATGTCTAATTGTGTTTTAGAGTCGCCACCCACGTTTTTGAGGAACGTAAGAAAACCTATAGGTGGATAAGAGATAACTCTGTTTCAATAGTGTTTAGGAACAAAGAAAAATTCAGATTTAACTATTTATATAGCAATGTTTTATACCCTCTCTATTTCAGAACGCCACTTAGAAAAATAAAGTGGGACGCTCGATTAGAAATGGAGGGTGTAAGAATCTCGTGTATTTAATTTTGTGTAGAATAAATTTGAGCAGTATGTATGTACAAACAAGAGACTTGTTCTTAATGTTGTTTTTATTAGGTTGATATGATTATTTCATACCGAGCTTAGTATCTGGTTATTTTATATGATTAAAGTTTTCTTGGTATATTTAAGGATTTTAAGAAGAAAAAAATTTGTAGAATTTTAAATTTACTTTTTAAATTCTAGTTTTATGGCCAATAATTGAGTTGTGAAAACAAACATGATTTTTATGCTTTTAACAAGTAAATTTACCACGAAGTTTAAGTGTTAGGTTTGATCATACATAAATTGAATCACTTTTACATGTTTGCTCTTGTGAATGTTGTGTTTGGTGCTTTATAAATAATATGATCATCAACAATATATTACACCATATTTTCTTTAACTACAATTTGTCCAACTACTTTTTTTTCTTATACAATTTGAATCACCTTTACAGGTTTGCTCTTGATTCCAACTATATATTTTCTTATACAATTAAACTACATATATATGTCCAATAATAAAGGAGTGACGAAAACATTGATATATTGGAGATAATTAAAAGGAGAACATATAATCTTGAAGACGAGATAATTAAAAGGAGAACATGCAATTTGACTACACATATTAACCCGTTTTCATACCGTATCATTTCAATATATGGTATATACCTTACAGAGGAACTACAAAATTGTTGCAACAAATGATTGTAGTTGACCTGCAGAGCAAACCGAATCTTGCCACCACTTTGGAAAGCCCACTATAAACACGCCCTTCTCGTCCTATTTCATCGCCTCTAACCCCAATTACGATAAGTGTTTTTTTGATAGCCCTATCACGTGGATTATCTTGCCACAATCTATCAAATCAGCCGTGTTAGAAAGTTGAATAGGAACATTGGCTCAACACTACTATGGGGTACCGAAAAGAGTTGTTACTTCTAAAACGGTAATCCGCCTTCTGATCACTCTAATGACATCCCCGACATCAAATTAGACATGCCTCATTAACTCACTTTTTCGATAGACTAAATAAACAATAAAAAAAATAGTTACATCAAATTGAAATCATACTACCAACTTTCTATTACTCCCTCCGTCTCAAAATACTTGTAGTTCTAGGATCACATATAGTGGAGTACCTTGATTGTCCATAAGGCAAACTGTGTGTAAACTCTAATCGTAGTTTTTAACAAATTATTTGAAAACATATGAATATACTATTATACAAGTAAACGTAACTTTTTTACAATGTTATTATACAAGTAAAATATAACTGTAGACACCCCGCCTTGGATCGCTCACGCCGATTGCATGGTTAATTTGTGGTCTTACTTAGTTTTAAACATTTTTCGTTAGTTTTTATTACTTCTGTTAAGTTCCTAACTGACTCAGTCAGTTCTGGGGGCCAAACTGAATAACAACTTTCCAGTCCATTCTGTTAAAAAAACCGTTTCAGAGTCGGGCGCCTCCGCCCTTTTGGGTCAGAGGCGTGCGCCTTCCGCCCTCAAGGCAGGAGGCGCGCGCTTCTAGGCGTCAGTTACAGATTTTTCCAAGAATCTCTCATATGCTCATCAATGCTGATTTTACCCGGGAAATATCTATTTTTGACCTCGTTTTGGCACAAAAAACATCCTATTTTCACCTATAAATACCCCCCTCTTCCACCATTGGAGGACGATAGCAATTGAGATCACAACATCGCAACTTAGACCAATATTTTGACTCTCCAAAAGCACTCTCAAGGCATTTGGAGGCATACAACAAGGCTCTTTAAGTTCTTGAAGTTCTAGGTACTTTTATCATCCTTTCTCTCTCTATTTCATCTTCTTCTTCTTCTTCTCTTTTCTAAAACGTGCAATCAAACCCAACTTTTGGGACATGACACCAAAGACCGTTTTATTATATTGAAGTTGGCCAAGGAGTTATTGTTAGTGTTGGTGCGCTAGGCAGTTTTGTTAAACGTTGTATATGTTATCATTTTATTCATATTAATAAAGAGATGTTTGATTATTATTTTTGTTCATGTTTACTTATAATAATCTCCGTCCCTAGAGCTTATGAAGCACTAGTATAAAGGCTAAATGGTCATGGGATGATCATGTTAGATCTATGGGTACTTGTTAGAGAACAAGATACTGGACATGACCCGCTCTATGAGATTTATATCATGGTATATGTCATATGTCAATCTCATATTAGTTATGTCATTTGAATCCTTAGACATGAAGTTATTATAGTCTTCCACTTGATGAACATTATGTTTGACATATTCAAACGCTACCTTTAACCAGGTAGTTATAAAGGGTATGATTGGCATAATCAAATTCAGGTAGGGAAGAATAATAAGCTAAATGGATTTGTCCCTCTTCGGAGAGATGTCAAGCTTGGGCCCCTCGTAGAATGATGTTGATGAAATGTTTGGCCAAACTTAAATGAATTGACTGGATCATTGTCATTTGGATTATCAACATATTCGGGATCGAGAAAGTATTAAACAAATACAAGTTGACTGTTTGACCATGACTTGTGTTAAATGACATCGTGGACAAAGGGATTGTGACATGTTCTATAAAGGAATGCGAACTTGTATATAGTTACACAATTTGGGTAGGTATGACGGTTTGCTAGAACCTAATCATATCTTATGGGTTTATGATTGAACCCATTGCCAACTTAGTGTCATCCTATAGGGTTCACACACAAATAGAACGAATCCTAAAGGACTTAAATGGAATTTTGGGTCGAATGATTTTTGAGGGATTTTAGGAATTTAGAGGAGAAAACAGGAATCTGGAATAAGGGAGGGTCCGATCGGACCTTGCAAAGGACCCGGCCTGACCTCCCTCAATACCCGGTCGGGCATGCTTCTATACCCTGTCGGGCAAGTACTGTTTCCGCCAGAAACTTTCCTATTCCATTTTCTTGTGGGTTTGGTCACTTGTTACCTATTTGGAATAGGTGAAACAATTATAAAACTCCCCTTTAGTTGCCCTAATCAGTACATAGCTTTGTGAGTGCCTCCAAAGAGTTTGAAGGGTTATTTTCTTGTTCTAAGATCACTTGGGTGAAGAAGAACAAGAATACACACACATAAATTCCATATAGTTCTATAATTGTTAAAGTGTGTTTCACAATTTGGTCTAGCAACCAAGATCTAGAAGCTACTTGATATTCGTTCGAAGGTGTGGATACCGATAGAGGGTGAAATTTATCGCCTCAATAGTTCGTGTTCCTGCTGTTGATCGTGATCAAAGTTTCAAGTCTCTACCAAATATTCAAGGTTGTTATCAAAGGCATCAAGGTTTAGTATTCTAGTATTCATTATGTAGTATTTGATTTAATCATATGAACGAATCTATGGGCTTTGGGTTTCTAGAAAATTTTAATGCTTAATTCCGCTGCGCATGTCGATTAGGAAACCCAACAGTTATCTCCCTACGTTTGACCCCCTTTTACCCCCAAAATCATCTTTTCAAATCATAGGAAGAACACTTTTTATTAATGTAGAATACTTACTTGCAAGACCATCGTTAACCGGGCGAGATGGGTGTTTAAGTATTTCCCATCTCGTAACCTAACCCCCAAACCTCTCAAACGAATATCTGGTTTTGTAATCAAATTAGGCTAAAACTAGGTTTTCTTATGTTCCTTTAACAACATAGGTGGCGACTCTAAACAACTTAAACACAAATAGACACCCTAGGACAATCACCGCTCTAGCCAAGTGGTGACCCGCCCCTGGGGTATCTATAGTGGCGACTCCACTAGGGAAGTTTGTGGGGTAAAATTGCATTAAAATTGTGTTCTACATTTTCTTGCGGGCATTCTGGTTCCTAATATTGGGAAGCGTGTGCCTCTGGCTTTCTTCGCATAAGGCGCGCGCCTCCCGCATCAGAGACCAGGTGCGCCTACCTGCATGTGCTTTTTCTATTTTTGTTTTCTGTACAAATCATTTTTGCAGGGGTTAAGTTCAATTGTTCAGGACCAGGGCAATCCCCTGAGTCCACTGTCTCACAGGTTGTGCCCAGAAACGGGCGCCTCCGTCTACTTGTGTCCAGTGCGCGCGCCTCCCCTCCTATAGGCCAAAGACGCATGCTTTTGGGCAGTTTTCCAAAACAAGTACAGATTACAGGACTGGATATGATGATAGGGTGTAGGCACAATTGCCTGCATCAGACTATTTGGACCCCTGTTAGTACCCGGTCTGAAAAATGAGTTACTAGACATTCCATAACTCACAGGGACCTTACAGGTATTCAGAAATTGTGCAGGACTTATCTAAAATTTCCTGAAAAGCCCAGATAATGATATATTTATGTCTGATCAGATTAGGCTCGAAGATAAACGTTATCTAGGGTTTTCCAGAGTCCAAATCTGACCAGAACCTTGGGAACCACGCCAAACTCCATACGTGGCCGGGCGGCCAGTATGGGTGTGTTCGGGCGGCCACTTATTCCACCCCAAAACCCCTATAAATAGGTTGCCTCAGCTCTTAATAAAAAACAACAACTCTCTTCCCCGAGTTCCAGAGTTAAAACTGACGAAAGAACTCAAAGCCAAAGTTCTCCCAGCAATCCCGAAGGTCCGGCGAATCAACGAAGAAGATTCGGCTTTGTTCTTGCCAAGATTGGTGAGGTTTACTATATTCCTTATACGTGTTTGTTCATATGTGTTCATATAAAATGCCTATTATATTGTTATTATTAGGGTTTTAATCTTCATATGTGTATTTTATAGCCGATGATGATCTTATCAGATCTAGGAACCACTTCTAAACCCTAAACTTTAGGTAAATACTCCCATGATCATTAATTCTCTTAGGATGAGTGACGATGATCACACATCGATCATATCGATGGTGTAATCATCAATCTAGGATGTGATCATCTTGTTGGATATTATACCCTAGGCCCTTGAGAAAGGCCTCATGTTATGTCATGTTCTCATTTGTTATAGAGAAAACAACCTGGATTATTATATATTTTTGCATGTTTATTATAATAATCCCCGTCCCTAGTACTTATGAAGAACTAGTATAAGTTTAATCGATGATCATATGATGAACATGTGTATGTGATATAAATTAAACTTATGGGTACGTGTTGGTGAACAAGTACTGGACATAACCCTTTGTGAGATTTATGTCATGGTCTAATGTCATAATTAACTCTCATATAGTTATATCATTTGATATCCTTAGACCTGAGATTATCATGGTCTTCCACATGATGAACATTATGTTTGACATAGTCAACCGCTACCCTTAACCAAGTAGTTGTAAAGGCTATGATTGGCATAATTGGATTCTTGTAGGAAAGAATGATAAGTTAAGATGGAATTTGTCCCTCCCTCAAGAGAGATATCTGCTTAGGCCACTCGAATAGTAAGATTGATGAAATGCGTGGCCACGCTCAAATGAATTGATGTGTTCAATGTCATTTGCTCATATCGAGATTGTCACGACCCGAAGTTTAGGCTCTATTTTATTAGTAATTAAATGATTTTTATTTAATTATTTGCTTATTTAATTATTTAAAGTATTATTTATTTAAATAATTACGTGTGCATTTTATGTGCTATAATATTTGTGCCTGGCATTTTATTCGAGTCATTTAGGCTGGTGTGGAAGTGTTGAGTCTTAATGGTTAGTCGGGAGTGGAAGTAATTTTGTTAGTTTGGGGAGGGGGTCTAGTTGTAACATTTCAAAATAATTTCCCCCTACTCCCCTCACCTCCCTCACCTTCTCCCTCACTTTCTCCATCCCTCCTCCCAGCACAACTCCCTCTCTCTCTAAGCTTTTGGGTAAGTTTTCTTCTTCTTCTTCTCTCTTAATTTCCTTCCTCTTCCTCTCATCTTCTCTCATTTCTTAAAACGTGAACTTTGTTTAGATCGTCGTTAGGATCGCGTTGAATCAAAAAGAATTGAATTCCGTCAACTTTGAGATTTTTCAAGTAAGTTACTTTTCCCCCATTTTGATGTTAAAATGTTCATATCATGTTCATGTGATGTTTGATGTGTTATATTTGAAGTTTGATTGAGTTTTGAATTTATTTTGAATTTATTGGAGCTTTTGGTTAAAAATGGTGAAATCATAAATGTTGAGTTTAATTCTTGGTTTTGGTTGTTAAAGGGTGTTGTTAAGATCCCCTTTTTAGTTAAATGTTGTTTGGGTACCTTAGTATGCTTGTTGGGAGTCTTGTTTTTGGTTGATTTGGGAATGGTAAGGATTTGGGGTTGTTTTGGTATGAACTTGGAGAAACCCAGTTCTGTTTTCTTCCCAGTCCGTAGACCAGGCGCCCGCCTGACCCCCTTCCAGGCGCCCGCCTACATGCCCTTTTCTAATGACCAAACCTACTGGCCGTTCAAGCGCCCGCCTGCCCCATACCAGGCGCCCGCCCGCCCCTGTTCCAGGAAATTGACCTTTTTGCTTGGTTTAAGACTTAAGGCTTAACTAGTTTAGGTTTATTGCCTCTAATTAACTTAAGATAACACCGTGGAACACTTTAATGTGTGGATTTGATTCTTTTATGAATAAATATGATGTGTAATTTATTTAAGTACCGTTTTGGTAATGTTGGGCATTTTTGTTGTGCGGTTTGGATTGGTTTACCTTTGTGGTAACTTAATTTGATTGGTTCCCTACTTTGGAACCTTAAGTTGTGCATTCATGCTAAACTATTATTACTTAGCATTTATTTGAAAGTCCAGCTGGTATTTTGTGTGTGTTTGGGCGATGGGAAAGATTATAATGGCAAAGCCAAGTCCATTATAATGTTGACCATTGTCTTGCCCCCTTCTTTACCCCTTCTCCAGATTGGCCTTGGAAAGGATAAGTCAGCGTTCCTTTGTGAATGTATCTGGCTAGCGGGTATGACTTTGTGTCATGATCCTTGTCCTTTGTGACACTGTTATGGTTATTGGTTCCGGTACCGGGGTTTTCTCTTCGGCTTTCATGCCATTATGAAGATGATGATTTGTTGATTATTGAAGCTGCGCAGCAATCCTTTATTTGGATGTACCAGTTTGGAAAACCTTGGCTATATCCTTTGTTATGTGTTTATTTCCGCTGCTATCTGATATATGATGATTGCTACGTGCTATGTGATAATTATTATTGTTTATTGCTTATTGCATCATAGCATGTCATGTAGTTGTATTAGTAACTTATTGAGATTTATCTCACCCCCTTTTCTTTTATCTTTGTTTTTCCTTAACCCCCCCCAGGTGCTAAGGATTAGTCTCGCTGATCACGAGAAAGAGGACGTCGAGTGTGGATCCGTCCATTTTTGGGAAGGTTGTTATAGGTTGGTTCCATTATGTAAATGTGTAACCATTTTGGGGTATTTGTACCAAACATTGACGTCATTAGGATTTGAGTATTTTGTAACTTTAGTGTATAAACTTGTGGAGTTTATACTAGTTTTACTTTGTTGTTCAAATGATTTGTAAAACTTGGTTTTGTAACTTCGGATCATCCCCTTTCGGGTTAAATGGAATTTTTAACTTCGGTATTTCACCGTCTTGGTTTTAGAAGTCGACGTCCAGATCGCGGTCCCGGGGCCCGCGGGGTCCGGGGTCGCGACAGTTGGTATCAGAGCTGTGGCATTAGTTCTATGTATAAGTCTAGGTGGATTAGTATGACCTAGGAGGGTAGTAGTGTGCGGAGTGATTAATGGTTGATGTTTTATGCAGGTACTTGTTACAATGGTTCGTAGAAGGAGTGGTGAAAGTAGTTCCGGTAATGCAAACCAGAATGATACAAGGGAAGAAGCCCGTGCCATGTTTCAAGGCATGTTTGAGGCGGCCATGAAGGCCATCCATGATCAAGGTCCGAGATTAGAACAAGCTCCACCCCGCTATGGATTGGAGCAATTTCTGAAGTTGAAACCGGTTGAATTCGATGGGGAGCCCGATGTTCGGAAAGCTGAGTTATGGATTGAGTCAATGGAGAAGATTTATGACGTATTTGGGTGTTCGGATGAGGACAAGGTCCGGTTTGCGGCTTACAAGCTTGTGGGTGCCGCCGAGCATTGGTGGAAAGGTGTTAAAGCTACTTGGGATGATACTCACACGGTGTATGCGTGGGAGTTGTTTGTGCGCAAATTCAAAGAGCATTTAATTCCGGTTGTTGATCAAAACCGAAAGGAGATCGAGCTACTCAACTTGGAGCAAGGTGTGTTGTCTATAGTACAATACTCGGCTAAGTTCATAGAATTAGCTCGATATTGTGACTATTTGGTGAGGACCGAGGAACAAAAGGCTATGAGATTTATTAGGGGATTGAAGACCTCCATCCGTACTCAACTTATTGCCCAACGGATAGTGACTTTTCAAGATGCGGTGGACCGAGCCTATTTGATAGAGCAAGATATTGGGGAGCATAAAAGGAAAACCGAGGTAGCTAACCCGAGTAAGCAAGGAGCTCAAGGCAAGCCACAGCACCGTTCCGAAAATCGAGGTAACTTTGGGGGACAATCTCAGTCCCGAGGGCAACCGATCCCAAGGAACCCGGGTACCACTTCCGGGAATCAAGGGAGCCAAATGAGGAAGCCTTGTACCTTTTTTCAGAAGGTAGGCCATGCGGAGGATAGGTGTTGGAAAAAGCAAGGCAAGTGCACCAATTGTGGTGAAATGGGGCACTTTGCGAGAGAGTGCACGAGGTACCGAGGTCAAGCATCCGGGTCAGGAGTTGGTTATAATCAAGGTCAGAAAAGGGATGCCGCAGGAAAGCCCAAAGTTCAAGGAAAGGCTTATGCCATGAATCAACAACAAGCTACCGATGATCCATCCGTTATTGGAGGTATTGTTTCTGTTGGGTTTCCTAAGTAACATGCGCAGCGGAATATAGCAATTAAAATTTTAAGAAACCCAAAGCCATGGATCCGTTCATATGATTAAATCAAATACAACAAGATGAATAGAGGAATAACTAACCCTTGATGACTATGAATTTTCTCTTGGTCTTTGGTGGAGAAACCTTGAAGCTTTATCGCGAACAAATCACGAACTTTGCAAGATGATAAAATTCACCCTCTAGCGGTATCCACACTTCGAACGAATATCAAAGGAGCTTCTTTGATCTTGGTTGCTAGACCAATATTATGAAACACACTTTCACAATATAATAAAGAACTATATGGAATTTATTTGTGAATTATTTTGTTCCTCAATCAAGGATATCTTAGAACAAAATAATATCTCTCTCAAACTCTTTGAGACTCACAAAATCACTTGTCAATATGGTCTGGCCGAATTGGGGTTTTTATACACAATTAAGACCTATTCCAAATAGGAATCTTGTGCCAAAAACCTTCCCAAATCGAATTAGGAATTTTCCTGTCGGCAGCACCAGGCGCCCGCCTGTAAAGGGCCAGGCGCCCGCCTGAATGACCAGAAGGTCCCTGTCTTTCTGGAATTACTTCAGGCGCCCGCCTGGTCTGAACCAAGCGCCCGCTCGGTAGACCAAACAGCCCAGAATGTTTCCAAAATTCCTCCAAGGTCCTTTGACTCTAAATTCCAATATATTCCTCTTATTAAAGATTCGTTCTATTGTGTGTGGCCCTCTAGGATTATACTAAGTTGGCAATGGGCTCAAACATGATCCCATAAGATATGATTAGGTTCTAGCAAACCGTCATACCTACCCAAATAGTATAACTAGATACAAGTTCGCATTCCTTTAGAATATGTCACAATCCCTTTGTCCACGATGTCATTGAACACAAGTCATGGTCAAACAGTCAACTTGTTTTGTTCAATACTTTCTCGATTCCGAATATGTTGATAATCCAAATGACATTGATCCAATCAATTCATTTGAGTCCGGCCGAACATTTCATCAACATCATTCCTACGAGAGGCCCAAGCTTGACATCTCTCCGTGGAGGGACAAATCCATTTAGCTTATTATTCTTCCCAACGGGAATCCGATTATGCCAATCATACCCTTTATAACTACCGTGTTAAGGTAGCGTTTGAATATGTCAAACACAATGTTCATCAAGTGGAAGACTATAATAACTTCATGTCTAAGGATTCAAATGACATAACTAATATGAGATATATGTTCGACATAGACCATGACATAAATCTCATACAGCGGGTCATGTCCAGTACCTTGTTCCAAACAAGTACCCATAAATCTAACATGATCATCTCATGATCATTTAGCCTTTATACTAGTGCTTAATAAGTACTAGGGACGGGGATTATTATAAGTAAGCATGAACAACAATAATAATCAAAACATCTCTTTATTGATATGAAATAAATGATAACAATTACAACGTTTATTAAACGTGCCTAGGGCACCACTACCAACAATCTCCCACTTGCCCTAGGCCCAATCTCCCATGTATCTAATACCCATGGACCTAACATGACCATCATGTTTAGCTTGTGGAAGTCCCTTTGTTAGCGGGTCCGCAACATTGTCATCAGTAGGTACTCTGCATATATTTACGTCTCCCCTATCAACGATCTCTCGAATGATATGAAAACGCCTAAGTATGTGTTTGGATTTCTGATGTGCTCTTGGTTCCTTTGCTTGAGCAATAGCACCATTATTATCACAATAAAGGTCTATTGGATTAGCAATACTAGGAACCACTTCAAGTTCAGTTATGAACTTCTTAATCCAAACAGCTTCCTTTGCAGCATCCGATGCAGCAATATACTCAGCTTCTGTTGTAGAATCAGCGGTTGTACTTTGCTTGGAACTCTTCCAGCTTACAGCTCCACCATTTAACATAAACACAAAACCCGATTGCGATCGGCTATCATCTTTGTCAGTTTGGAAGCTTGCATCCGTGTAGGCATTTACAACGAGATCATCTTCCATTCCTCCATAGACCAAAAACGAGTCTTTAGTTCTTCTCAAGTACTTTAGAATCGCTTTTACAGCTATCCAGTGATTTTCGCCAGGGTCGGATTGGTATCTACTTGTCATGCTCAAAGCATAAGATACATCCGGCCTAGTACAAATCATGGCATACATGATGGACCCAATTGCCGAAGCATATGGAACATCATTCATTTTCTCACGCTCATCATTTGTCTTAGGACATTGAGTTTTGCTTAGAGAAACTCCATGTAACACTGGCAAGGTGCCTCTCTTAGAATTTTCCATACGGAATCTTCTAATGACCTTGTCAATGTATGTACTTTGGCTTAAACCAAGTAGCCTTCTTGATCTATCTCTATAGATCTTAATGCCAAGTATATATGCGGCTTCACCCATATCTTTCATTGCGAAGCACTTTCCTAACCAAGTCTTCACAGACTGAAGTGTAGGAATGTCGTTTCCAATGAGCAATATGTCATCCACATATAAAATAAGGAATAGCACTATGCTCCCACTAATCTTCTTGTATACACAAGGCTCATCTTCGTTCTTGATGAAACCAAACTCTTTGACCGATTCATCAAAACGGAGATTCCAACTCCTTGAAGCTTGCTTCAATCCATAGATGGATCTTTGCAATTTGCATACCTTAGAATCTTGTTCAAAACCTTCTGGTTGTGTCATATACACATCCTCTTGGAGTTTTCCATTCAGGAAAGCGGTTTTGACGTCCATCTGCCATATTTCATAGTCATGATATGCGGCAATGGCAAGCAAAATTCTTATAGACTTGATCATTGCTACGGGTGAAAAGGTCTCATCATAGTCAATACCATGAACTTGCCTATACCCCTTCGCTACAAGCCTAGCTTTGTAAGTATGCACCTTCCCATCCATGTCAGTCTTCTTCTTGAAGACCCATTTGCATCCTATGGTTTTTACACCTTCGGGTGCATCAATCAAATTCCAAACTTGATTGTCTTGCATGGATTGCAATTCGGATTCCATGGCTCCAAGCCAGTTGTCCGAATCAGGAGAAGACATCGCCTCTTGGTAGGTTGACGGTTCATCATTCTCAATGATTTCTACCTCATTACTATCCGTTACGAGAAATCCATATCTCTCGGGCTCGGATCGTGACCTACTAGATCTGCGAGATGCTTGTGTATTTTGAACAGGTTCCACAACTCCTTGTGGTTCTTGTTCTTGTTCCACTATTGGTTCAATGTTATTTTCTGGGTCTCGAATTTCTTCAAGATTTATTTTACTCCCACTGATTTCTTTGGAGAGAAACTCTTTCTCTAGAAAGACACCAGTTCGGGCAACAAACACTTTGTTGTCCTCTCGGTTGTAAAAGTAATATCCTTTAGTTTCCTTAGGATATCCCACGAAAATACATTTATCAGATTTGTGTGCTAGTTTGTCAGAGATGAGTCTCTTGACATAAACTTTGCAACCCCAAATCCTCATGAAAGATAAACTAGGTTTCTTTCCACTCCACATCTCATATGGAGTCTTTGGAACCGATTTAGTTGGAACTTGATTTAGTGTGAAAGCAGCGGTTTCTAGAGCGTAACCCCAAAAGGATATTGGAAGATCAACTTGACTCATCATTGATCGAACCATGTCTAACAAAGTCCGATTCCTCCTCTCGGACACACCATTCCATTGTGGTGTTCCAGGTGGAGTCAATTGTGAAACTATTCCACAATTCTTTAGATGATCATCAAATTCTTGACTTAAGTATTCTCCACCTCGATCTGATCGAAGTGCCTTAATGCTTTTGCCAAGTTGTTTTTCTACTTCATTTTGAAATATTCTAAATATCTCAAATGCTTCACTTTTATGTTTCATTAGGTAAACATACCCAAATCTACTATAATCATCAGTGAAGGTTATGAAGTATTGAAATCCTCCCCTAGCATTGCTACTTAATGGTCCGCATACATCGGAATGTATCAACCCCAATAAGTCGCTTGCCCTTTCACCCAACTTGGTAAAAGGTGTCTTAGTCATTTTTCCAAGAAGACACGACTCACAAGTATCATATGACTCTAAGTCACATGAACCCAAAAGTCCGTCCCCATGGAGTTTTGAGATACGCTTCTCATTAATATGACCAAGACGGCAATGCCACATATAAGTATGATTTACATCATTAGGTTTAGATTTCTTATTTACATGATAGACATTATTTTCATTCTTGACATCCAAGACATAAAGGCCATTAAATGAATTAGCAATACCATAAAGCACATCATTTAAATAAATAGAAAATTTCTTATTCTCAATAAGAAACTTAAAACCTTCATTATCCAAACAAGAAATTGAAATAATATTTCTGCTTAAATCCGGAACATAATAACAATTGTTCAAAACAAGAATTAATCCGGAAGGTAAAGTGACTTCATAAGTCCCTACGGCTAATGCAGCAACTCTTGCTCCATTTCCCACGCGTAGATCTACTTCACCTTCTTTAAGCAGTCTCCTATTCTTTAGTCCCTGCACATTTAGACAAATGTGAGAACCACATCCGGTATCCAATACCCAAGAATCAGTGGTAGAAAGGAGAATATCTATCATATAGATACCTGAAGTCGACGCAGCCTTGCTGCTCTACTTCTTCTTTTGCTCTTCCAAGAAAGCCTTGCAATTACGTTTCCAATGACCAATTTCTTGACAATGGAAACAGATTGCATCCTTTTGTGAATCAGGTTTTGCCTCAGAAGCCTTGGCAACCTTTGCCTTGCTTATCTTAGGTTTGACAACTTTTGCCTTACCCTTTCCTTTGGCACTAGCCTTCTTCCCATCATGAACCAAGAGCACGGGAGAACCTTTCTCCACAATTTTCATCTCTGCAGTTTTGAGCATCCCATGCAACTCAGAGAGATTCTTATCCATTCCATGCATGTTATAATTCATCACAAACTGATTATAACTTTTAGGCAATGAATTAAGAATGAGATCCGTGGCTAGCTCCAATGGGATTGGATAGCCAAGTTTCTCAAGGTGCTCTACATAACCTTTCATTTTAAGAAAGTGAGGACTCACTTGTTGCCCTTCATTCATTTTACTAGTAGTGAATGCAACAATGGTCTTGTACCTCTCTTGCCTAGCTTGCTCTTGAAACATGGTTCTCAACTCCACGCCTATCTCATAGGCTTCCAAATGTTCCAAACTTTGTTGGAGTTTTGAACACATAGCAGCAAGCATGAGACAACTTACATCTCTAGAATCATTACGATGTTTCTTGTAATTGTCTCTTTCTACCCTAGGGGCAGTAGGCGGTGGTTCAGCAGGGAGAGGCCCATCGAGAATGTACAACTTATCTTCTTGCCTAAGAACAATTCTTATGCTTCGGATCCAATCCATAAAGTTTGTACCATTCTCTTCGAGCTTATCCTTCTCAAGGATCGATCGCAACGACATTGATTGAGTGTTATTAGTCATAATCTACAAATATGCAAAATTTCCAAAATTTAATAAGTACCGATTTTCATTAAAGAGATAAATAATGTATTTTTAAACAAAATACTCCCACTAAATTATATAACCTTCTTATACATCCAATGTATAATATAATTTAATTGGGTTAAGATCCAACTTTAATTTAATTTCAAGTCCGCTAAGGCGGATTACACAAAATCAAATTAATTAGGAAGACAACTCTTGTCAATCATATCTCATATGACTCTTAATTCCTTTTATGAGATTCTTTTAGAAATCCAATTTCAAAAGCATGTTAAACCTCATCTTTGCCTAGGCCCAAAACTGTTTTGACGCCCAATTAAGTCAAACCATTTTAAACGCATAGTTAATGTGTCCCGCTAGGGCGTGCCCACATTATCTATCTTGCTCAAACATAAATAAATTTAATGCACCTCGCTAGGGCGAATCTACATTAAAATCACTCATGTACTAACAAGTGTTTTAATCATGGCATGGCAATAAAAGACTTAAAACTTTCTTTGAAGGTTCATCACATATAGCATATAACACATTTATGAGCACATAATATAAACATGTTACACATCAAGTTTAGCCACTAAATTAATCCCATTAATTTAAGCATAATATTTATGTGTCATTAGTTTCTCTATAATTATGAGGATGAGACTATTTCAACTTTGGTTATTATCTCCAAATCAAGACAACAAGAAGTGCGGTCGAACTAAGCCATTAGGCAACCACAATCCCGCACTAATTCAAGAAACCAAGAAAGTAGTCCATGTGGCCGAAACTAAGCAATAGATGGTCTCGATGAACGTAGGCCAATTGCATTCACAATTCCACATGGATCTCCAATCATTGAATCAAGAACTTTGTTTCTCAATTTTAGCAATTATGAACTCTTCATAATTCTAACTTCGTTTTATCTTTGAAACTTTGATTGCGATCAATTTTGGGAAACACAATCTCGATGAACGCAGATTAGCCATCCAAAACTTGAACCAATCTAGGAATCACAAGACTAAAACAAATAGGAAAATCAAACCCCAAAATCCACACACAAACCAACTACCCAAAACCCATTCCAGATCAGCAAGTCTGAAGTGGTCTTGTTACTGGTTTTGTCGGATTTATCGAAAAATTCCAGAATCAGATTTTGAACAAAATCAGAACATTCTGGCCTAGCAAGCGCGCGCCTGGTCCAGCACAGGCGGGCGCCTGAAGCGAGCGCGCGCCTGGTCCAGCGCGGGCGGGCGCCTGAATGGTCAGAATGGTATGGAATTTTCAAGTTCGAAAATTTTGTCTCAAAATTATTTTTCCCCGATTATTAAAACTTTGATCCAATCAAAAATCAATAATCGAAATAATTCAGAATCCACCATAATTTTTTATTGCGATTGAATCGTGCGATTAAGGTTCGAAAAACAATAAACCACATAAAATCACAAAACACATAAACATCATATAATCCAATATTCATATCATGCTTGGCACTTAAACAATTTATATACACAACATGATCCAAGTATTGAATTAATCAACATGAACGGGGCTCTGATACCACTGTTGGGTTTCCTAAGTAACATGCGCAGCGGAATATAGCAATTAAAATTTTAAGAAACCCAAAGCCATGGATCCGTTCATATGATTAAATCAAATACAACAAGATGAATAGAGGAATAACTAACCCTTGATGACTATGAATTTTCTCTTGGTCTTTGGTGGAGAAACCTTGAAGCTTTATCGCGAACAAATCACGAACTTTGCAAGATGATAAAATTCACCCTCTAGCGGTATCCACACTTCGAACGAATATCAAAGGAGCTTCTTTGATCTTGGTTGCTAGACCAATATTATGAAACACACTTTCACAATATAATAAAGAACTATATGGAATTTATTTGTGAATTATTTTGTTCCTCAATCAAGGATATCTTAGAACAAAATAATATCTCTCTCAAACTCTTTGAGACTCACAAAATCACTTGTCAATATGGTCTGGCCGAATTGGGGTTTTTATACACAATTAAGACCTATTCCAAATAGGAATCTTTTGCCAAAAACCTTCCCAAATCGAATTAGGAATTTTCCTGTCGGCAGCACCAGGCGCCCGCCTGTAAAGGGCCAGGCGCCCGCCTGAATGACCAGAAGGTCCCTGTCTTTCTGGAATTACTTCAGGCGCCCGCCTGGTCTGAACCAAGCGCCCGCTCGGTAGACCAAACAGCCCAGAATGTTTCCAAAATTCCTCCAAGGTCCTTTGACTCTAAATTCCAATATATTCCTCTTATTAAAGATTCGTTCTATTGTGTGTGACCCTCTAGGATTATACTAAGTTGGCAATGGGCTCAAACATGATCCCATAAGATATGATTAGGTTCTAGCAAACCGTCATACCTACCCAAATAGTATAACTAGATACAAGTTCGCATTCCTTTCGAATATGTCACAATCCCTTTGTCCACGATGTCATTGAACACAAGTCATGGTCAAACAGTCAACTTGTTTTGTTCAATACTTTCTCGATTCCGAATATGTTGATAATCCAAATGACATTGATCCAATCAATTCATTTGAGTCCGGCCGAACATTTCATCAACATCATTCCTACGAGAGGCCCAAGCTTGACATCTCTCCGTGGAGGGACAAATCCATTTAGCTTATTATTCTTCCCAACGGGAATCCGATTATGCCAATCATACCCTTTATAACTACCGTGTTAAGGTAGCGTTTGAATATGTCAAACACAATGTTCATCAAGTGGAAGACTATAATAACTTCATGTCTAAGGATTCAAATGACATAACTAATATGAGATATATGTTCGACATAGACCATGACATAAATCTCATACAGCGGGTCATGTCCAGTACCTTGTTCCAAACAAGTACCCATAAATCTAACATGATCATCTCATGATCATTTAGCCTTTATACTAGTGCTTAATAAGTACTAGGGACGGGGATTATTATAAGTAAGCATGAACAACAATAATAATCAAAACATCTCTTTATTGATATGAAATAAATGATAACAATTACAACGTTTATTAAACGTGCCTAGGGCACCACTACCAACAGTTTCTGTGTCTAATGTGAGCGCGCGAGCGTTAGTAGATCCAGGATCATCTCATTCATACATTTCTGTGCAATTTGCTTCCATGTTAAATGCTGCATTCGAGTCCTTACCGTACGTGCTAGAGGTGTCGACCCCTATAGGAGAATGCTTGATTTCCGATCGAGTCTTTCGTGCTTGTGATGTAGTTATTTGTGGTCGTGTCCTTTGTGCGGATTTGGTAGTTCTTCCTATCCAAGACTTTGATGTCATTTTGGGTATGGATTGGTTGAGCAAGTTTCATGCTTCTGTTGACTGCCGTAAGAAAACTGTTACTTTTTCTATTCCCGATGTGCCTAAATTTGTGTTTGAGGCTTGTCCTCTGAGTAGAAGGGTTCGCTTAATTTCTTTTATAAAAGCGAGAAGATTATTGCATAGTGGTTGTGAGGGGTATTTGGCTAGTGTTCTTGATACTAGGAAAGAATCCCCTAGTTTTGATAGTGTTCGGGTAGTTCGGGAATTTCCCGATGTTTTCTCTACCGAGTATGATATGCCTCCCGATCGTGAGATTGAGTTTTGTATAGACCTTTTGCCGGGTACGGCTCCGATTTCGAAAGCGCCTTATAGGTTAGCTCCCGCAGAGTTAAAGGAATTGAAGGTTCAGTTGCAAGAGTTGCTTGATAGAGGGTTTATCCGCCCTAGTGTTTCCCCGTGGGGAGCACCGGTTTTGTTTGTGCGGAAGAAAGACGGTTCCTTGAGATTGTGTATCGATTACCGGAAGTTGAATCAGGTTACGGTGAAGAATAAGTATCCTCTACCGCATATTGATGATTTGTTTGATCAGCTCCAAGGGTCCGTTGTGTTTTCTAAGCTTGATTTGAGGAGTGGGTACCATCAGTTGAAGGTTCGATCGGAGGATATTCCGAAGACTGCTTTTCGCACTCGGTATGGTCATTATGAGTTCTTGGTTATGCCGTTTGGGTTGACTAACGCGCCGGCCGTATTTATGGATTTGATGAACCGAGTTTTCCATCCTTATCTTGACTCGTTCGTGGTGGTTTTCATCGACGACATTCTTGTTTATTCGAAATCTCGAGAGGAGCACGAGCAGCACTTGAGAACAGTTTTATCCGTTCTTGCGAGGGAGAAATTATTTGCAAAGTTCAGTAAATGCGAATTTTGGCTCGAGAAGGTGTCATTTCTGGGTCATGTTATTTCGAAAGATGGGATTTCTGTGGACCCGTCAAAGATTGAAGCCATAGTGGATTGGAAGAGACCCGAATCAGTAATAGAGATTAGAAGCTTTCTTGGTTTAGCCGGTTACTACCGGAGGTTTATTGAAGGGTTTTCGAGGATTGCTACTCCGATGACGCAGTTGACCCGGAAGAATGTTCCGTTTGTGTGGACCGAGAAGTGTGACAAGAGTTTCGAGGAATTGAAGAAGAGGTTGACTACTGCACCGATCTTGACTTTGCCTAATGGGAGCGATTGCCTAGTGATTTACAGTGATGCTTCGAAAGAGGGTTTGGGTTGTGTGTTGATGCAGAATGGGAAAGTGATTGCTTATGCTTCGAGGAAGTTGACCCCTAGTGAACAGAATTACCCGACTCATGATATGGAGTTAGCGGCTATAGTCTTTGCGTTGCACAAGTGGAAGCACTATCTTTATGGGGCGAAGTTTGAAATTTTTACCGATCACAAAAGTTTAAAGTACCTTTTCTCCCAGAAAGAATTGAACAACCGTCAGCGCCGATGGATGGAATTGTTGAAGGATTATGATTGTATGATTTCTTATCATCCGGGGAAGGCGAATGTGGTAGCCGATGCGATTAGTAGAAAGTCTTATGTGGCTTCGATGATGGTCCGTGAATGGAAAATGCTTGAGGATGTTCGAGATTGGTCTCCTCGTGAATCGAGACATGGGGCTATTTTTGCGAATATTAGGGTGTCTCCGACCCTAGTTCAGAGGATAAAGGAAGCTCAGAAGGAGGATCCCGAGTTGGTGCAAATAATGGGTAAATTGAAGGAAAAGAACTTCGAAGATTTTTCTATTAGCTCGAGTGGAGTGTTGACTTTCCGTGGTCGTTTGTGTGTTCCGGATGTCGATGGAATTAAACAGAGAGTTCTTGATGAGGGTCACAAATCGAGGTATACTATTCATCCGGGCAGTACGAAGATGTATCAAGATTTGAAGCAACAATTTTGGTGGATTAATATGAAGAGGGAAATAGCCGAGTATGTATCGAGGTGTTTAACGTGCCAGCAGGTCAAAGCCGAGCATCAGAGACCCGCGGGATTGCTTCAGCCGTTAGAGATTCCCGAGTGGAAATGGGAGCATGTGACTATGGATTTGGTTACGGGACTGCCTCGTACCCGAAGGAAGTATGACAGTGTTTGGGTAATAGTGGATAGATTGACCAAGAGTGCCCATTTCTTGCCTATTGATATCAGATATTCGATGGAGAAGCTTGCGACTCTTTATATCGATGAGATTGTTAGATTGCATGGGGTTCCGGTTAGTATTGTGTCAGATCGAGACCCGAGGTTTACTTCTAGATTCTGGAAGGCGTTTCAGGAAGCGTTGGGTACAGATTTGCGATTCAGTATAGCTTTTCATCCCCAGACCGACGGTCAATCCGAGAGGACTATTCAGACTTTGGAGGATATGTTGCGAGCGTGTTCGATAGACTTTTCTGATTCTTGGGATTCGCACCTACCGTTAGTGGGTTCTCCTACAACAACAGTTATCAGGCTAGTATTGAGATGGCTCCGTTTGAGGCCTTGTATGGAAGGAAGTGTAGATCGCCTATTTGTTGGGACGAGGTCGGTGAAGCGAAAGTCTTGGGTATTGATTTGCTTCGGGATTCGGTTGAGAAAGTCAAAGTTATCCGGGATAGATTGAAGACAGCCCAGAGTCGTCATAAGAGCTACGCAGACAACCGAAGACGAGATCTTAGTTTTCAGGTTGGTGATTTGGTATTCTTGAAGGTGTCTCCGAAGGTGGGTATCCGAAGGTTCGGGAAGAAGGGTAAATTGGCTCCGAGGTTTATTGGTCCGTTTGAGGTTTTGGGAAAGGTTGGACTTCTAGCGTATCGACTCGCGTTACCGCCATCTTTGGACCGGTTGCACAACGTTTTCCACGTTTCTATGCTTCGGAAGTATGTTCATGATCCGTCTCACGTGTTACCGAGGGTACCGGAAGATATTGAGCCCGATATGACTTATGAGGAACGACCGGTTCGGATTCTAGATTCTAAAGTCCAAGAGTTGAGGAACAAGAGCATCGCGTTGGTTCGAGTTCTTTGGAGGAATCATAACATCGAGGAGTCGACTTGGGAGCTTCGTGATGAGATCGAGAGGAAATTTCCGTGGCTTTTCGTTTAAGGTGAGTCTCGTTAAAATTCGGGTCGAATTTTCTTTAAGGGGGAGTGAATGTCACGACCCGAAGTTTAGGCTCTATTTTATTAGTAATTAAATGATTTTTATTTAATTATTTGCTTATTTAATTATTTAAAGTATTATTTATTTAAATAATTACGTGTGCATTTTATGTGCTATAATATTTGTGCCTAGCATTTTATTCGAGTCATTTAGTGGAAGTGTTGAGTCTTAATGGTTAGTCGGGAGTGGAAGTAATTTTGTTAGTTTGGGGAGGGGGTCTAGTTGTAACATTTCAAAATAATTTCCCCCTACTCCCCTCACCTCCCTCACCTTCTCCCTCACTTTCTCCATCCCTCCTCCCAGCACAACTCCCTCTCTCTCTAAGCTTTTGGGTAAGTTTTCTTCTTCTTCTTCTCTCTTAATTTCCTTCCTCTTCCTCTCATCTTCTCTCATTTCTTAAAACGTGAACTTTGTTTAGATCGTCGTTAGGATCGCGTTGAATAAAAAAGAATTGAATTCCGTCAACTTTGAGATTTTTCAAGTAAGTTACTTTTCCCCCATTTTGATGTTAAAATGTTCATATCATGTTCATGTGATGTTTGATGTGTTATATTTGAAGTTTGATTGAGTTTTGAATTTATTTTGAATTTATTGGAGCTTTTGGTTAAAAATGGTGAAATCATAAATGTTGAGTTTAATTCTTGGTTTTGGTTGTTAAAGGGTGTTGTTAAGATCCCCTTTTTAGTTAAATGTTGTTTGGGTACCTTAGTATGCTTGTTGGGAGTCTTGTTTTTGGTTGATTTGGGAATGGTAAGGATTTGGGGTTGTTTTGGTATGAACTTGGAGAAACCCAGCTCTGTTTTCTTCCCAGTCCGTAGACCAGGCGCCCGCCTGACCCCCTTCCAGGCGCCCGCCTACATGCCCTTTTCTAATGACCAAACCTACTGGCCGTTCAAGCGCCCGCCTGCCCCATACCAGGCGCCCGCCCGCCCCTGTTCCAGGAAATTGACCTTTTTGCTTGGTTTAAGACTTAAGGCTTAACTAGTTTAGGTTTATTGCCTCTAATTAACTTAAGATAACACCGTGGAACACTTTAATGTGTGGATTTGATTCTTTTATGAATAAATATGATGTGTAATTTATTTAAGTACCGTTTTGGTAATGTTGGGCATTTTTGTTGTGCGGTTTGGATTGGTTTACCTTTGTGGTAACTTAATTTGATTGGTTCCCTACTTTGGAACCTTAAGTTGTGCATTCATGCTAAACTATTATTACTTAGCATTTATTTGAAAGTCCAGCTGGTATTTTGTGTGTGTTTGGGCGATGGGAAAGATTATAATGGCAAAGCCAAGTCCATTATAATGTTGACCATTGTTTTGCCCCCTTCTTTACCCCTTCTCCAGATTAGCCTTGGAAAGGATAAGTCAGCGTTCCTTTGTGAATGTATCTGGCTAGCGGGTATGACTTTGTGTCATGATCCTTGTCCTTTGTGACACTGTTATGGTTATTGGTTCCGGTACCGGGGTTTTCTCTTCGGCTTTCATGCTATTATGAAGATGATGATTTGTTGATTATTGAAGCTGCGCAGCAATCCTTTATTTGGATGTACCAGTTTGGAAAACCTTGGATATATCCTTTGTTATGTGTTTATTTCCGCTGCTATCTGATATATGATAATTGCTACGTGCTATGTGATAATTATTATTGTTTATTGCTTATTGCATCATAGCATGTCATGTAGTTGCATTAGTAACTTATTGAGATTTATCTCACCCCCTTTTCTTTTATCTTTGTTTTTCCTTAACCCCCCCCCAGGTGCTAAGGATTAGTCTCGCTGATCACGAGAAAGAGGACGTCGAGTGTGGATCCGTCCATTTTTGGGAAGGTTGTTATAGGTTGGTTCCATTATGTAAATGTGTAACCATTTTGGGGTATTTGTACCAAACATTGACGTCATTAGGATTTGAGTATTTTGTAACTTTAGTGTATAAACTTGTGGAGTTTATACTAGTTTTACTTTGTTGTTCAAATGATTTGTAAAACTTGGTTTTGTAACTTCGGATCATCCCCTTTCGGGTTAAATGGAATTTTTAACTTCGGTATTTCACCGTCTTGGTTTTAGAAGTCGACGTCCAGATCGCGGTCCCGGGGCCCGCGGGGTCCGGGGTCGCGACAGAGATATCTGCTTAGGCCACTCAAATAGTAAGATTGATGAAATGCCTGGTTACGCACAAATGAATTGATGTGTTCAATGTCATTTGCTCATATAAATCTACTCGGGATCGAGAAAGCATTGAACAATATAAGTTGACATGGACCATGACTTATGTTCAATATGATATCGCGTGACAAAAAGGATTGTGATATATTATATGAGGATAAACGAACTTCTTTAAGTTGTATCAATTGGGTAATCATGATGGCCTGCTAGGATCCACTCATGATTTATGAGAACAAATGTGTTTGGACTCATTGCCAACTTGATATAATCCTATGGTGTCACACATAATAGAACGAATTTTTAAAAAGGCAAAAAGACAGAATTTTGGCTTGGCACGGTCTTGCCAGTTATGAAGCACGACAGTGCCGTATGGCACGACCGTGCCACAAACAAAGCACGATCGTGCCAGTATTCAGCCTCGGCGGTGTTGGTTCGCACCAAGTGGCACGGCCGAGCCACTTTGTGAGCACGACCGTGCCAGAGTTCCTGGGGCCAGATTTTTAGGTTTAATTGGGTGACGGGATTTAGGTCTTCTAGGTCATTAAGGGTTAATGACTAGGGACTATAAATACATCTTTTCACCAGCCATTAAACTAATGCAGCCCAATATGTTTGAGAAACATAATTCTTGATCTAAGATTGAGAATCAAAGATCAAGAACGCATAATATTCATATAGCCTTTTGATAGAAAGAGTTTCTATGGGATCTAGCAGTCCAGATCTAGAATCGTTCTAGATATTCGTTCGCGTGTGGATACACATTCTAGCTTTAGCATCTCAAGTTCGTGTCCTGTGATCGTGATCCGAAGAATGCGAAGAACGAGAAGATCAAATCTAAAGATTGAAGACTTGAAGATTTGAAGATCTGAAAATTTCAAATGCACAACAACGGTTTGTATTCTAAATTCATCTTCCTATTAATTTAATCATCATGAATGGATCCATGGGCTTATGGATTTTGTTGATTTTCTATTGCCGTTTTCCGCTGCGCATGGACCCTCAAAACCAACAGTGGTATCAGAGCCCCGTTCATGTATGGTTATTTTAATATTATCATGTTAAATACATGATTCGATTATATGATCTAGCATGATGTGAATTTAGAATAAGGGATTTTTGTGAGTTGTTTGGATAAACAATTATATATTTGATATAGTATGATTATGAACAAGGTTTTCAAATTGCATGATTAATATGATTAATCTATTTATCAGATCATCAATCTCTTTAATTCGATTATTGAATTGATGATTCTTGATCTTGAAGAACAAATTGTTTGTTCTTAGGGTTTGATGTTCATGATAATTTGATTACCATGAATAGTTGAATTCTTAAAGGATGATTTGATAAATTGCAATCTTGCAGTTCGCGTGCAATGCATGTTTTCGTGCAGAATTTTCGTCCAGATTTTTCTTGCAGATTACGTGCAGCGCACGTGCAGTCCAGAATTTTGTTCAGAATTTTTGTGCAGTTCCCGTGCAATGCACGAATTCATGCAGTTCGCATGCAGTGCAGATTTCTATATTCGTGTTTTTCAGACTTGGAGATGCATTGTAGAATACGCATTGTTCATGGAATTGGACTCTATGAAGTAATGTATTCTTAAAAGATTTGGACTCCATGAAAGAATTCCTTATTCAATATGTATTATACCTAGAGTAGTGTTGGGTTTCCTAGTAACATGCTCTGCATTTCAAATTTTATGAAACCCAAAGCCCATAGATCCATTCATATGATTAAGTCAAATACTTGCAGAATGAATACTAGAATACTAACCCTTGATGACTTTGAATTTGCAACCTTGAATTCGGTGGAGGCTTGAAAGCTTGATCACGAACAGAGCAAGAATCACGAACTTTGAAGATGATAAGTTTCACCCTCTAGCGGTATCCACACCACGAACGAATATCAAGAACACTTGATCTTGGTTGCTAGACCAAATTATGAAACACACTTTCAAAATTATAAAGACTATATGGAATTGTGAATTCTTAATCTTGGATTCTAAATCTTTGATCAAGAATATTATCTCTCTAAGAAAGTAGGAATCATATGCTTAATGGCTGGTGAAAAGATGCTTATATAAGTCCTAGTCCTTAACCCTTAAGGACCTAGGAAACCTAAATCCCGTCACCCAATTAATGCACAAACTTTCTGTCCAAGCAGCTCTGGCACGGTCGTGCCCTATAATTGGCACGGCCGTGCCAATTGGTGTGTGCCTGCCATCCGTCTGCCGATTATTGGCACGGTCGTGCTTTATAATCGGCACGACCGTGCCTAGGACGGTCGTGCGTTATAACCAGCACGGCCGTGCTAGACCAGAAAAACTCATTTTTCCATAATTCCAATTCAGTCCTTTAGGATTCTTTCTATTCGTGTGTGACCCTCTAGGATTACTGTTAGGCCCAATTGGTAGGAAAATAGGCTACAGGGGGGGGTGAATAGCCTTTTTAAAACTTTTTCAAAGAAACACTTTATAAAAGCAAAGTCACTTATCAGTTTGCAAACTATTATCAGTAAGCGCAGCGGAGAAGATATAACTTAGTTTAAC
The DNA here is from genome assembly GCA_026119855.1 of Campanula takesimana. Taxonomy (NCBI): domain Eukaryota; kingdom Viridiplantae; phylum Streptophyta; class Magnoliopsida; order Asterales; family Campanulaceae; genus Campanula; species Campanula takesimana. Next base: position 1,943,025 of record JAOWBW010000004.1, read on the forward strand.
TCACACAAAATCAGTATGAAATGGTTTTGAGAGCTTGGTTTAAACACAAAGTGATTTCAAAAAATTCAATGAAGTTTCAAGAGATCGATAAATAGAAATTACAATGAATCAGTAAGAACAAGTAAGATATGCCGGTGATAGAGTTCCAACCGGCAAGGATAAAATAAGTAACAAGGGACACAATGATTTGGAGAGGTTCACAGTGCAAATACTGCTACGTCCTCTACCAAGTTTGGTCAGAACTTGGATTTGGGTTAAGAGCACTATTAGATATCCCTAGTTTATTACAAGAGTGGCTTTGCCGGATACAAAGACAAAATTCTAAAGATCACTAATGGATCGTAGTACAAATCTGACCAAGTGTTTTTTAGCGGCAAGTCCAAGAGAACTTATCTCACTCAGGTGGGTGTGTGAATAACTCAAGCAACGTATTCCTTAAAATAATCTAGTTCGGGAATACTGACAATGTTGATGAGTTTGTGCACAAGTGTATGTCCTAACAATTGTCTAATGATTTCTGGGACAAGGAATGTTTGAGCTTTAATGAATGCTCTAAACAATCAATTCTCTTCAATGCACTAAAATCACCAACCCCCTTCAATGCTCCAAGTCCTCTATTTATAGGAGTGGTTAATGACTTGAGTCTTGTTGAAGAAGGCTTGCAAATTGAATTTTCAGCTGGGTAGTTGAGGAGCATTAAATGCGGTATCTTCAGCATTAATGGCAAAGATATGGACTACACGCATGCTTGGAAAAGTCTGATGGGTAAAGACTCCTTTGTCTCAACCGGTTACCTGCAAAAGCAAGAAGAGACAAAGTAGAGCTAAAAATAGCTATGTGTCAGACGGCGCAGTAATTTTGACAGAGCAGATAAACTACTGTCGGATAAGATAGTACAAAAGGACAAAGACAATCAGTAAGGTTGACTTTAAGGTAGAGCGATGTAACCTGACTACCAGTACAGACTGTCTTTGCCAATCGGCAACTTGAGTAGTAAGTTGATCGGTAACTTGAATGCTAAGTTAATCGTCAACTTGAATGCTGGTCTGCTGATTTGCTTCCTCTAGCTGGTTTGTCTTGATTGAAAAGTTGTTATACACCTGTGCTGGTCACAAAGAATCCTAAGGGTACCTAATTAAGGTTCTTATGAAATTGGGGGATCCTAAGTGTTAATTATGATTGGAATTAAGCAATTCTATGTCCTATACATATACGAACAACAATCTCCTCCTAATTGCTTAAGTCCAATCACCCTAAACAAGAACATCTATCTTAGCTTAGTAAAAGAATGTTTTCATAAGGTAGTCTATTTATTTTCATTCCCTAAGCCAAGTCACACTTGATGTCTTAGTAAAGGTAAATAAATAAAAATAAAAAAATAGAATAGAAAGAGATGAATGATTGCTGATTGCAATGATCAGCAGAGAAGTAATGATCTGCAAAACAAAGTTCGCATGAATAGCAGCAGATATATTATAAGAGCATAACATAAACATAAGCATACACAAAAACAGAATGTTAGCAAAGAATTTGATGGATATATCTTTGAAGGTATTTAGGATATCTATATCATTGGCTACATTGACTTAAGACATAGGAGGATCTTCTTGTTGGTCAACAGCCTTTGATGTAGATTCAGTACGCTTGGCCTTCTTCTTTGCTCTAGCTTCTTCTTTGTCAGCTTTTCTTTTCTGTCTCCTCTGAGCACTTTGTAACCTCTCAGTCAGCATCTTGTTATTTGCTTCAAGAGCCGCAATCTTCAGTTGAGCTTCAGCAAGATCAAGATTGGCAGCAGAAAGTTCTTTCTCGGAAGATGCTAAGGATTTAATCTTCAGTTGGTTCTGAATTAAATGCATGGTTCCCAAAGATTCAAAAAGCTTCATCACTCGTTCCTCTTTGTCGGCAAGCAGCTCCTTCAAGTCCTTGATCCTTATATTTTCCTCCTCCTGATTGGACTTAAGAATCTTCTTAGCAAGATCGCGATAAACGTCCCTTATCAGGTCAGCAAGAGAAAGAGCCATATCACCAAAATCAGCACGAGTGGCAGGCACTTGCTGATTAGATAAATCACCTTTACCGTAGCGTAGGTATTCATATAAGCTGTTCACCACAGCTGGCTGAAGGGGATTTAGGCATGATAGAACGACTAAAGAAGGGACAAAATCTTCATTCAACAAATCAGCATCTTCAAAAAGAACATCATCAGCATCAGTCATCTCATCATCAGAGGAAAGAACAATCAGCACAGGGGATGATGGAAGAGAGACAGGAGCAAGAGGCAGAAGCAAAAATCATTGAAGTGTAGCGTCATCAGCAGACTGAAGGTAATCAGTAGGAATTGATGTAGAGGCAATGAGAGAGCAATCATTATCAACAAGATCGGCACATGGGAAAATCAGGATGAATAATAACGGCACGATCGCTCGGCAGATGAAAGATACCATTGTCTTCCATAGACAGAAATATGGCTAAGATGAAGTTTAAGACGGCAGGACCCACAAGAAGAATGTTGACCAAATTGGCAAACATCAATCTCAAAGTGAAGACATAGTGATCAGCATGTTGTCGCGGGTGAAACATCGGCAGCATCAATGCAAGAGCATCTGATTTAACAAGATAGAGCAGTCCTCTAAAGTCAGTAGCCCGAAGTTCAAGGATGTCAAAAATTTTATCATCTATCATCATGCATCTTCTCATCCAACCATTTGTTGTAATGCAGACTTCCTTGGGAGATGGACCAGGCAGATGAACTTTACCACCTACTTTCAACTTACCAGGCAGGCAGTGGAGTGGTTCATAAGCTGTTTCTTTCTGTTTAAGCTTAGATACCTTAGGAGCCTTCCCTTTCTTCCTTTGGAAATCTGGCTTAATCCAGGGCATGAAGACCAATTTTTCACCGGCTGAGGAACCAACAAGGAAAGGATGCTTGGTGAAAAGGGGATGTTCTTTGCCGACGGGAGAAGTAATTCTCTGAAGGGTAGATCGGAAAGACATGATTGGTTGATGAAGAGGAAATAACGGTTGGCCAAAACTGTTTGAAGGAATAGAGATGCCGGTAGTGTACCGGTTAGAACTCATCATCTCTTTGGCGTGAAGCTTACAGTTGTACTCAAGAGGTGGAGCAGAATCTCTTTCAGCCTCCTCCATAAGGACCGGCAACTCCACATAGTCAGCAGGATCTATCTCATCTGCGCTTTCCTCATCAGCAGCAGCAACACTGTCAGCAACTGGTTGTACTTCATCAGTAACAACCGGTTGTGCCTCAGGAGCAGTTAAAAATAGAGGTTCCTCATGAGCAAATAAGGCACCCTGATGTTCCTCAAACTGTAGATCAACAGCAATCATTGAATCAATGGCAGTAGTGTTGTCAGCAGATCCTCCTCCCAACTCAACAACCTCTCTCAAACCAGTAGACTCAACTAGAATCACTTTAGCAGAAGAGGTAGGAAATTGAGCAATCTGAGTATCTAAAGTTTTCTCAGAGGCTTTACCAGTAGAAGCAAGAATAATCTGAGTGTCAGCAGTTGGCTCAGAGTAATGAGTGTCTGAATTTGGCTCATCAGTAAGGTCTGTATCAGCAGCTGTATCTTCATCAGCACAAGCTCCTCCTGAAATGGGTAACTCTTCAACGGCAACTTCATCAACAACTTGAGTGTCAGTAGTTTCCTCAAGTGATGCAAGCTGGTCTTCCTTTAAACTTTCTGCAATCAGAGGTTGAGTTTCCATAGTTTCCTCAACTTGACTAAGCAGGGACTCATCAGCATAACCTCTATCAGCAGGTTGAGTGTCTGAATTTTTCTCAATAATCTGTTCAACAGATTTATCAGTAGATCCACACTCAGAGCCATCACTAGCTAGTACTGAGTCAGCAAATGCTTCAGCAGATGACACAGAGGCTGGAGCAGCAGCAGATTGAACTTGATCAGAAGAGGGCTTCTTAAAAACTATGCTTATCGGCATCTTGTCCAACTCACTGATTGAGTCAGAAGAAGTAAGAAAGTCACCATCAGCCTTGTGAGCACAAACAAAATCAGCAGTTTCAACAGAACCGCTTGGAGTTGGAATGGGAGAGATTGCTGGTGAAGGAACTGGTTTAGGAACATAGATAGCTGGTGGAGCAGTAGCAGCTCTAGCCTTGATAAAGGCCTCTGAATCATTCAGCAGATTCAGGGTTATCCTCTGCACATTCTTTACGAATTGATTGGCTTGAATACTGTTATCCAACTTCTCATCATCATTGTAATTCAGCAAATCATCATCATCTTCTGGTCTTCCCAACTGGTAGGGATCTTGTTCATCAAAGTTCTTCAGTTGGTTGAAGACTGAGGCATAAGCAACCCAGACGTCTTGTACCATCAGATCCTATCTAATTCTATCTTGAAACAAGTAAATCTGATTCCAAGGGAGAGGTAGCAAGTCAAAATATCTTCCAAAGTTTAGTCTAAGATCTTCCTCAGGTAACCTTTGAAATCTCCGAAGGGGACAAACTTCTCCTTGTACATGCCGGTGAGCCTGTTCAGGCTTTTATAATCAACATAATCAGTAAGGACGCCGGATGGAACTTGCTCCTTTCTTTCCTCATAAAACTGAAGCAACCGACGAACAAAGGGGTGGAGATGATCAATAGGAAATACCCAATTCTTTGACAAAACCTTATTGATGAAAGACCAATGGTTTCTAAAGGAAATATGAAATGTGGGGTTCCTGATTGGTCTGCACTTTCTGACAGTAGGTCCAGAGGCTACATCAGCAGCAGCATAGAGCTCAGGTAAGTAAGGAAGATCGAGAATTCCTTTCTGAAGAGGAACTCTTACCCTCAAGTCAGATTCAATCAATCTTCTTCTCTCAACCATTTCATCGGCAACATCAGCCTCAGATTTAACAACCACAGAGGGAGCAGCAAGTGTTGCACTGGCAAGAAGAGATGGTGCAAACCTGATCTGCTTGGCTCTTGGATCGGTAGATGGAATTTGAGAGGAAGGAATTTGTGCAACAGTGGGTTTTGGCTTTGGAGCAGCAGGAAGTTCATCAGAAGAAGCAACCTTTGACTTTTTGACTTGGGCTTTATCGGCAGCCTTGACCAGTCTTCTTTTCTTGGGAGCTGCAGGAGTAGAATCAGCAAGAATCCTATCGGTAGATGGAGCAGGAGTAGACACGTCGGTAGGAGCAACAGCTGCAACCTTAACAACTTTCTTTGCCTTCTTTTTCTTTGGAGTACCAGCAGCTGGAACAACTACTGTGCTGGTAGAAGATTTCTTGGATATTCTGTTCCAATCAGAAAGCTTGAAAGATTTTAGTTTGTCAAAGTCAAAGCTTGGAGGTGCTGGGGAAGCTCTGACGATTGCTGAGTTGCGCCTCAAAATAGTGCTAATCAGCATATAATGCATCCCTTGCCAGGGTGAGCCTTGTTCTTTCTTCTATCTTCTTTCCACTTTACTGCTGCAATTGCAATGACTCTGAATAAATAGGCACACCAGTTGAACTCTTCTTGAAGTACAATGGTTGCCATCGCCTCAAACTGCACATCAGTCAAGTGGCTGTGAGAGCCAGATCTGCAGACTAAACATCTATCAACAATCTCTGCAAGAGTGAAGAATCTCCTTCTATAATGAGCTTTCAGATGATTATCTCCACTAAGCCTAGGACCGGCTCCCCTCATAAGGGTCTATGCCTTGTCCAAGGTCTTGTCATCAGCTAGACTAGTTACACCTTCACTTCCAAGGAGAGGAAAAGCAGCAGAAATAGAGGATGGAGTGATAGAGATCGGGATGCCGACAACAGTAGAGTTGATGGAGACAAAGGTAGACGGATCATTTGGGGCAGAGAAAACTGAGGCGCTGGAGAAAAACTCTTGCACTTGACCCAAAAATATGAACTCAACACCAGTTGGAGTGATGAAAGAGTCCAGAAGAGAACCAATCAATAGATTTCTCAAGAAATCACCATCAAGAGTGTTGTCAAAGAAAGTGGAGTCAACATAGCCTCCATAGATATCCTTTTCGTTGCTCGACATTATCTGCAAAATCACTCAAGAAATCTCACAAGTTAGAAATCAATTAATTCAAACTAAATGTTGAGCAACAAATGTAAATCATCAAATGGTTACCAGAGATTAGAGTAAGATCTTTGTAGACTGGTAGGAGATAATAATGATGAACACAAGCAACAAGGAGAGTTCAGGTGAGTGAAGAGCGAAAAGAATAAGAAGATGTTTAAGTGAAGCTTTTATATGTTATGGAAGAGAGAGAATAGGAAGGGTTTGCATGGGGAAAAGAGAATTAATGAGAGTTTAACTGAAGCGAATAACTCGGAGAACATGCGCGCACAATGAATTTAATGCGCGAACCGGGCGGTTGAAATTAGATGGTTAAACTTAGGAGAGAGAAGGGGTAAAGACGGCAAAAATAATATGGTAAGTATAAAAGTTACCTTTCCGATTTATCACAAGGATTTGGGATAAATCTTTGACACGATTTGGGTAAGGCGGTTCACATACGTGTCAGAGAGGTGGTGTGACCGATTGTACCTTTGATTTGACATTGCATACATCATGTGTCAGAGAATCATTATTCGTTGAGAATGATGTCTACCGATGAATTTGAATTTTGAATTTTGAAAAATCGGCAAGACATAATTTGTCAAGATGTTGGTCGGCAAGATATTGTCGTCATAGAATTCGTTGGCAAGATATTGTGCTTTGCTGATTTGATCGGCAGACTAATACAAGTAGCAAAGTCAGCACAATTTTAACCATTGTAATAAATCATACCTAGTTCGCCTCTGAGGAATTCAAATCTTTTCTGATCTAAGGGTTTGGTCAGTATGTCTGCTCTTTGGAAATCGGTATGAACCTTGAGCAGCACAACATTTCCCTTTTCTACATGTTCCTTCAAAAAGTGGTATTTGATGTCTATGTGCTTGGTTTTGGAGTGCATGACCGGATTGTTTGATACTGAGATAGCAGATTGATTGTCACAATAAATGGGACAAACTTGAGATGGAACTTCATAGTCAACCAGCTGCTGCTTCATCCAAAGGATCTGTGAACAGTACCTGCCGACAGCTATATACTCAGCTTCAGTAGTTGAAGTGGAAATTGATGCTTGCTTTTTACAAGACCAAGACACCAACCGATCACCAAGAAAATGGCATGTTCCATTTGTACTTTTCTGGTCACCCTACAAGCTGCAAAGTCTGCATCTGAATAACCTATTAGATTAAAAGACGAATCTCTAGCATACCATAATCCAAGGTTAACAGAACCACATAAGTATTTAATAATGCGTTTTACAGCCTGCAGATGGGATTCCCTAGGGTCAGCTTAAAACCTGGCACATACACAAACGGCAAACATGATATCTGGTCTACTGGCAGTTAGATAGAAGAGTGAGCCAATCATACCTCGGTAGACAGTCATATCTACCTTCTTACTGGACTCATCCTTATCTAAATGAATGTTAGTGCCCATCGGTGTGCTTTGAGAATGAGCATTGTTGAATCCAAACTTCTTGATTAATTCTTTTGCATACTTAGCTTGATTGATGAATATTCCCTCATTGGTTTTCTTGATTTGAAGTCCAAGGAAATATGTTAGTTCACCCATCATGCTCATCTCGAACTTGCTCTGCATTAGCTTCTCAAATCTCTTGCAAAGTGATTCATTACTAGAACCAAAAATAATATCATCGACATATATTTGAACAAACAATGAATGACCCTTATGCTTGGCAACAAAAAAAGTAGTATCGATTTTAGCTTGAGTGAAACCTAAGCCATCACTAAGTAAGAACTTAGAAAGGGTTTCATACCATGCCCTTGGAGCTTGCTTGAAGCCATAGAGAGCTTTCTTCAATCAGTAGACATGATTAGGATTCTTAGAGTCCTCAAAACCAGGTGGTTGTTTAACATAAACAAGTTCTTGGAGTTCTCCATTCAAGAAGGTACTTTTCACGTCCATTTGATATAACTTGAATTCTTTGAAGGCAGCATAGCTAAGAAAAGTCTTATAGCTTCCAATCTTGCAACAGGAGCAAATGTCTCATCGTAGTCAATCCCTTCTTCTTGTCAGTAGCCTTTTGCAACTAACCTTGCTTTGTTTCTAGTGATATTCCCAGCTTCATCCAACTTGTTCCTGTAGACCCACTTTGTACCAATAACTTGTTGAGAAGTTGGTCTTGGCACAAGTTCCCATACATTGCATCTTTCAAACTGATTCAGTTCCTCTTGCATGGCTTCAACCCAACCAGGATCGGAAAGAGCTTGTTTAGTCTTCTTTGGTTCTATGTTGGAAACCATAGCAGATGAGAAGAGACTTTCATCAAATGCCTTGCTCAGGTTCCTTGTTAGTCTGGGACCAAAGACATCACCAATCACATTTTCTAATGGATGATTACGAACTTCTCTAACTTCTCTTGGCACATCATATCATACTGATTCTTGTTGTAAATATTCTAGAGGATGATCAAGATCAGCAGATGGTAGAGGAGCAGGGGAGTTTTGAGTGAGAGGTGGATGAGAACTTGAAGGGATAGGTCTTATAATAGAAATTGGTTGAGGGCTAGATCTGTCTTCAGGATGATCAGCAGAGTTTGCATCGGCAAATGGATTATTAAAGTTATCAGTATGATCATGATCTGCCGACGATGGGAAATACCGAGTATCTGCTGGTTCTTCTACTGAAATGACTGGATCAGCAACTGGTACTTGACCTGCATGGTTAGAATTACTGGATTCACCTGTATCATGAGCACTAGAAGCATTAGTACTATTTGGAGCCTTGTCAGACTCTAACAAATCAAATTCATCAAAGGTTACATGAACAGATTCAAAAAATTTCAAAAGTTTCTTATTAAAAACTCGAAAGGCCTTACTGTGTTTAGCGTATCCAACAAAGATTCCTTCATCAGCTTTCTCATCAAATTTACCTCTGTACTCCTTACCGTTGTAAAGCACGTAACATTTGCAGCCGAATATTTTGAAGAAGCCAATGTTGGGAATTCTGCCTCTCCAGAGTTCATAAGGAGTCTTGTTATGGAATTTGTTGATTAGGGATATGTTCTGTGTGAAGCAGGCGGTATTGATGGCTTCAGCCCAAAAGTACTTCGGCAGCCTTGCTTCAGTAATCATGGTTTTACCAGCTTCTATAAGAGTCCCGTTCTTTCTCTCAACGAGACCATTTTGTTGTGGTGTACCGGCAGCTGAGAAGTTGTGGTCTATACCATGGTCATCACAGTACTGAGCAATATCGTTGTTCTTGAATTCAGTGCCATTGTCTGATCTTATACTGATGATATCGCTTTCTTTCTGGGTCTGTAGTAGTCTGAATAACTTGGTAACAACGACATAGGTGTCATCTTTGTGACTGAATGTTTCCACCCAAGTATATTTAGAGAAGAAATCACCTACTACAACCAAGGTGTATCTACTTCCCCCCAATACTTGATATAGTTGTGGGGCCAAATAGATCTATATGTAGCAATTGTAGGCACTTAGACGTTGACATGCAGGGTTTGCTATGGATGGATGACTTATGTTGTTTTCCAAGCTGGCAGGCCTTACACTTCTTTGCTTGATCAGCAGACACTTGAGGCAGACCGGTAACTAGATTTGAACCGGAAAGTTTAGATATGTACTTGAAGTTCAAGTGACTGAGTCTCTTGTGCCATAGCCATGAATTCTCACTGATGTTCTTAGCTACAAAACAAACATTAGCAACACCAGTAATAGCACTTAAGTCTACTGCAAAAATGTTACCTTTACGTTTGGCAGTGAGAAGAGTTTCGCTGGAAGAAATGTCTTTCACATAGCAACTAGAAGTAGTAAATACACATTGCATTCCTTTATCACAGAATTGTGATATTGAGAGAAGGTTGTGTTCCAGACCATCCACTAGAGAGACCTTCTGTACAGTAACTGCACCTCTCTTGATGGTACCAATACCGATGATTTTTCCTTTGGCATTATCACCGAAAACTACTGGGGGACCGGATGCTTCTGAAATACCGGTAAGTAGATCTGCAAATCCTGTCATGTGCCTTGAACAGCCACTATCTAGAATCCACAAATCCTTGCTTGCACCAGTTAAGGCCATGAAACATTCCTGAAATAAAAGTATACTTATGGTCCCCCTTATTCTTGGGTCCGAGGGTTAGTTCCTCTTTGGCAACCACATCTGGCCACCACTAGAGGATGCAACCTCAGTGGGTCTAGATATGTGCTTCAAGAGGCATTCATGAGCCTTGTGACCAAAATCAGAACAATTAGAACATCTCACTTGACTGATAGGCTGTGGAGTCGATAGAACATCATTCTGTTTAGTCAGTGCATCGGCAGAACTAGAGAATTGAGCAGGAACAAACTTAGTAGGTTTGAAGGTGCTAGTATTGTCTTTCTTCCCATTCTGTTTACCTTTGGCAGTTACCTTTTTAGGTACTTATCCATCTGCAGCAGAGGTGGTTAGACCGGCAGCACTTTCTCTGCTGATGTATTCACCAAGAATACCGTTATCGGCTGACTCAATATCAACAACCTTAACATATCTTTGTTTGTGCTTATCATTCCTTTTGTTCTGGTTCTTAGGATACTTCATAGCCACAGCACTGTATATTGGCTTAGCATCCTTATGCACTGAGTTAACAGGACTACATTTAACTTTCTCATCCTTTTTCTTGGTCGCACAAGTTTCAGTAGAGCTACTGCTGCTGGAATCAAATCCTAACCCAGATTGGTCCTTATATGACATTTGGGTCTGTAGGATTGTTTCAACAGCAACTCTAGATTTTGTGTAAGAGTCAACAATCCTTGAGAGATGATTGTTTCTTTTCACAAGGTCTTCGATCTGAGCTATCAATACTGCCACTTGACTTTTGAGATCTAGGTTTTCTTTCTTTAGAAGAACAGACTCAAGCTCATGTCTTTTAAGAACTTTAAGTTCAGACATAAGCAAGTAATTTTCTGCAGAAATTCTATTGAAATCAGCAGCCATCACGTTATGAACGCTACTCAGCTTCTCATGATCAATAAAAATTCATCCATTGTCTCTATCATTTCAGCTTTAGAAATTTTAGGAAAGGGATCTGCTAAAATTTTGGTGGTAGATGGAATAGGTTTGGGAGAGAAGTCAGGTAGAGAAGAGATGGGTTTAGATAAGCTTTTGGCAATGCTTGGATGTTCAGTGAATGAGAATTTTCTGGTCATCGGTAAGGACTTAGGTTTGGTGACAGTGAATTGAGAGGATTTACACTGCCCATAGAGTGAGGTTCCAACTTGATGAACTTTGTATCCATGTGGGTTTTCTGCTTTGACACTAATTTCTTTGAAGTGTTGTTGAGGTCTTCTAGTAGCTTCTTCTCTGACTGGAGTTCTTGGAGGAGAAGGATCTCGGTAGATTGGAGTCGGCAGAGATAATATATCGGCATCTTCCAAGTCTAGGGCAACAAAACTTACATCAGCATCTTCGTCTTCATCGGCATCTTCGTCAGAGTCAGTTTCACACCAAACCGGCAAGGCCTTTTCTGTGGTTTCATCGGCAACAAAGCTTCGAGACTTAGGATGTCTCTTGGTAAATGATTTCCTCACATACTCATATTTTGGTTGAGGACATTTGGAAGCAAAGTGACCAGGTTTTCTGCAGTTGAAGCAGACAAGATCACCTTTGTTGTTTATTCTGTCAGTAGCACTTGTTGAGGGTTTGTTGTAACTTGCTGGTATTTGAAATGATGGTGTGAATGGTTTTGGTTACTGGTAGCTTCCTTTCTGCATTCTTTTGAAGTCTTTAAACCTTTGTAGTCCTAGCGAAGGCGGCAAATTCGTCTTCTTCCATAGGTTGTTCTGAGGTTGTTTCTGGGGTTTTGGAACAGCAGGGTGTCGGATGGGGATCTATAGGAGGGAATTTGTTTGGAGGGAAGGATATCTGTGACTGAGCTGATAGAGACAAGTTTTTGAAATTTTTATCGAGAATGTTAAGTTTTTGCAGTTCTCTCTCATACAGAAATAGACTAGACACAAGATTCTGAATAGAAGTCTTGTTTAAGTCTCTCACTTCTCTAACAGCAGTTACCTTGGTATGATACTCATTTCCCAAAGAACTTAAAAAATGAATATTTAGGTCTTTCATAGTATAAACCTTACCTAATGAAGCACATAAATTACTTACCTCACAGAATCTGTCGTAGGCACTCCTTAGTGATTCACCATCTTGTTTCTTGAAGGATTCAAACTCAGCAATGCAATCGTAGAGTCGGTTGTCCTTCACCTGCTCATCACCTTCAAAGTAATCAAGGAGCTTGTTCCAGCATTCTTGAGCCGTGGAGCACAAGTCAATGAGTTTGTATTGCTTGTAATCCAAACCACAAGATATAATGTGGCATGCTTTTCCATCTAGGGCGGCTAAAACTTTGTCGTCCTCAGTCCATTCCTTTCTTGGTTTCTCAACCAAAGCTTCTTCAATCTGAACATGGGTTTCTTGTTCAGTGTCACGATTAGCATGTTGTGTCAGCGGAGTGGCGGGAATAGGTCTATAGGTGATTGAGACTTTTAAAGGGATTATTGGACCACCTTCTATGACCTTCATCAACCGGTCATCGATTGAGTTCATAGACTTTATCATACAAGATTTTCAAACACCAAACTCGTTGACATTCAACAACGGAATGGTAGTGATGTTGAATGACTGCATGATTTTTCCTGCCATAGTATCGGCAAACAAGCTGCAAAGCTTGGAAATTTCTTTCAAAATTCCAAGCTCTGATACAAATTGTTAGGCCCAATTGGTAGGAAAATAGGTTAGAGGGGGGTGAATAGCCTTTTTAAAACTTTTTCAAAGAAACACTTTATAAAAGCAAAGTCACTTATCAGTTTGCAAACTATTATCAGTAAGCGCAGCGGAGAAGATATGACTTAGTTTAACTCACACAAAATCAGTATGAAATGGTTTTGAGAGCTTGGTTTAAACACAAAGTGATTTCAAAAAGTTCAATAAAGTTTCAAGAGATCGGTAAATAGAAATTATAATGAATCAGTAAGAACAAGTAAGATATGCCGGTGATAGAGTTCCAACCGGCAAGGATAAAATAAGTAACAAGGGACACAATGATTTGAAGAGGTTCACAGTGTAAATACTGCTACGTCCTCTACCAAGTTTGGTCAGAACTTGGATTTAGGTTAAGAGCACTATTAGATATCCCTAGTCTATTACAAGAGCGGCTTTGCCGGATACAAAGACTAAATTCTAAAGATCACTAATGGATCGTAGTACAAATCTGACCAAGTGTTTTTGAGCGGCAAGTCCAAGAGAACTTATCTCACTCAGGTGGGTGTGTGAATAACTCAAGCAACGTATTCCTTAAAATAATCTAGTTCGGGAATACTGACAATGTTAATGAGTTTGTGCACAAGTGTATGTCCTAACAATTGTCTAATGATTTCTGGGACAAGGAATGTTTGAGCTTCAATGAATGCTCTAAAAACTTAATTCTCTTCAATGCACTAAAATCACCAACCCTCTTCAATGCTCCAAGTCCTCTATGTATAGGAGTGGTTAATGACTTGAGTCTTGTTGAAGAAGGCTTGCAAATTGAATTTCCTGCTGGGTAGTTGAGGAGCATTAAATGCGGTATCTTCAGCATTAATGGCAAAGATATGGAGTACACGCATGCTTGGAAAAGTCTGATGGGTAAAGACCCCTTTGTCTCAACCGGTTACCTGCAAAAGCAAGTAGAGACAGAGTAGAGCTAAAAATAGCTATGTGTCAGACGGCGCAGTAATTATGACAGAGCAGATAAACTACTGTCGGATAAGATAGTACGAAAGGACAAAGACAATCAGTAAGGTTGACTTTAAGGTAGAGCGATGTAACCTGACTACCAGTACAGACTGTCTTTGCTGATCGGCAACTTGAGTAGTAAGTTGATCGGCAACTTGAATACTAAGTTAATAGTCAACTTGAATGCTGGTCTGCTGTTTTGCTTCCTCTAGCTGGTTTGTCTTGATTGAAAAGTTGTTATACACCTGTGCTGGTCACAAAGAATCCTAAGGGTACCTTATTAAGGTTCTAATGAAATTGGGGGATCCTAAGTGTTAACTATGATTGGGATTAAGCAATTCTATGTCCTATACATATATATGAACAACAATTACACTCTGTTGGTAATGGGTCCAAACATGAATCCATAAGATATGATTAGGTTCTAGCAAACCATCATACCTACCCAAATAGTGTAACTAGATACAAGTTCGCATTCCTTTTAGAACATGTCACAATCCCTTTGTCCACGATGTCATTGAACACAAGTCATGGTCAAACAGTCAACTTGTATTGTTCAATACTTTCTCGATCCCGAATATGTTGATAATCCAAATGACATTGATCCAATCGATTCATTTGAGTTTGGCCAAACATTTCATTAACATCATTCCTACGAGGGGCCCAAGCTTGACATCTCTCCGAAGAGGGACAAATCCATTTAGCTTATTATTCTTCCCTACATGAATCTGATTATGCCAATCATACCTTTTATAACTACCTGGTTAAAGGTAGCGTTTGAATATGTCAAACATAATGTTCATAAAGTGGAAGACTATAATAACTTCATGTCTAAGGATTCAAATGACATAACTAATATGAGATTCACATACGACATAGACCATGATATAAATCTCATAGAGCGGGTCATGTCCAGTGCCTTATTCCAAACAAGTACCCATAAATCTAACATGATCATCCCATGGTCATTTAGCATTTATACTAGTACAAAACAAGTACTAGGGACGGAGATTATCTTAAGTAAACATGAACAATAATAATAATCAAAACATCTTTTTATTAATATGAATAAAATAATAATAATCACAACGTTTTACAAACATTCTTAGGGCACCAACACTAACAATCTCCCACTTTCCCTAGGCCCAATCTCCCATGTATCTAATAAATACCCATGGACCTAACATGAACATCATGTTTAGCTTGTGGAAGTCCCTTTGTTAGCGGGTCTACAATGTTATCATCAGTAGGTACTCTGCATATATTTACGTCTCCCATATCCACAATTTCTCGAATGATATGGAAACGTCTGAGTATGTGTTTGGATTTCTGATGTGCCCTTGGTTCCTTTGCTTGAGAAATAGCACAATTATTATCACAATAAAGGTCTATTGGGTTGGAAATACTAGGAACCACTTATAGTTCACCAATAAACTTCTTAATCCAAACAGCATCCTTTGCAGCATCCGATGCAGCAATATACTCAGCTTCAGTTGTAGAATCAACGGTTGTACTTTGCTTGGAACTCTTCCAGCTTACAGCTCCACCATTTAACATGAACACAAAACCCGATTGCGATCGACTATCATCTCTATCGGTTTGGAAGCTTGCATCCGTGTAACCATTTACAGCGAGATCATCTTCCATTCCTCCATAGATCAAAAATGAATCTTTAGTCCTTCTTAAGTACTTAAGAATCGCTTTTACAGCCATCCAGTGACTCTCATTGGGGTCGGACTGATATCTGCTCGTCATGCTCAAAGCATAAGATACATCCGGCCTAGTACATATCATGGTATACATGATGGATCCAATTACCGAAGCATATGGAATCTCACTCATTTTCACACGCTCATCATTTGTCTTAGGACATTGAGTCTTTCTTAGAGAAACTCCATGTAACACTGGCAAGTTCCCTCTCTTAGATTTTCCATGCGAAATCTTCAAAGGACCTTGTCAATGTAAGTACTTTGGCTTAAACCAATTAGCTTCTTTGATCTATCTCTATAGATCTTAATGCCAAGGATATATGCGGCTTCACCCATATTTTTCATTATGAAACACTTTCCCAACCAAGTCTTTACAGACTGAAGTGTGGGAATGTCGTTTCCAATGAGCAATATTTCATCCACATATAAAATAAGGAATAGCACTATGCTCCCACTAATCTTCTTGTATACACAAGGTTCATCTTCGTTCTTGATGAAGTCAAACTCTTTGACTGATTCATCAAAACGGAGATTCCAACTCCTAGAAGCTTGCTTCAATCCATAGATGGATTTCTGTAATTTGCATACCTTAGAATTATGTTCAAAACCTTGTGGTTGTGTCATATACACATCCTCTTGCAGGTTTCCATTCAGGAAAGCGGTTTTGACATCCATCTACCATATTTCATAGTCATGATATGCGACAATGGCAAGCAAAATTCTTATAGACTTTATCATTGCTACGGGTGAAAAGGTTTCATCATAGTCAATACCATGAATCTGCCTATAACCTTTCGCTACAAGCCTAGCTTTGTAAGCATGCACCTTCCCATCCACAGTCTTCTTCTTGAAGACCCACTTGCATCCTATGGTTTTTACACATTCGGGTGCATCAATCAAGTTCCAACCTTGATTATCTTGCATGGATTGTAATTCGGATTCCATGTCTCCAAGCCATTTGTCTGAATCAGGAGATGACATCTCCTCTTGGTAGGTGATCGGTTCATCATTCTCAATGATTTCCACGTCATTACTATCCGTTATGAGAAATCCATATCTCTCGGGCTCGGATCGTAACCTACCAGATCTGTGAGTTACTTGTGTATCTTGAACAGGTTCCACAACTCCTTGTGGTACTTGTTATTGTTCCACCTTTGGTTCAATGTCATTTTCTGGGTCTCAAATCTCTTCAAGATTTACTTTACTCCCACTGATTTCTTTGGAGAGAAACTCTTTCTCTAGAAAGACACCAGTCCGAGCAACAAACACTTTGTTGTCCTCTCGGTTGTAAAAGTATTATCCTTTAGTTTCCTTAGGATATCCCACGAAAATAGATTTATTAGATTTTTGTGCAAGTTTGTCTGAGACAAGTCTTTTGACAAAAACTTCGCAACCCCAAATCTTCATGAAAGACAAACTAGGCTTCTTTCCACTCCACATCTCATATGGAGTCTTTTGAACCGATTTACTTGGAACACGATTTAGTGTGAAAGCAGCGGTTTCTAGCGCATAACCCCAAAAGGATATTGGAAGATCTACTTGACTCATCATTGATCGAACCATGTCCAATAAGGTCCGATTCCTCCTTTCGGACACACCATTCCATTGTGGTGTTCCAGGTGGAGTCAATTGTCACAATTCTTTAGATGATCATCAAATTCATGACTTAGGTATTCTCCACCTCGATCCGATCGAAGTGCCTTAATACTTTTGCCAAGTTGTTTTTCTACTTCATTTTCAAATATTCTAAATATCTCAAACGCTTCACTTTTATGTTTCATTAGCTAAACATACCCAAATCTACTATAATCATCCGTGAAGGTTATGAAGTATTGAAATCCTCCCCTAGCATTGCTACTTAGTGGTCCGCATACATCGGAATTTATCAACCCCAATAAGTCGCTCGCCCTTTCACCTAACTTGGTAAAAGGTGTCTTGGTCATTTTTCCAAGAAGACACGACTCGCAAGTATCATATGACTCAAGGTCACATGAACCCAAAAGACCGTCCCTATGGAGTTTTAAGATACGCTTCTCATTAATATGACCAAGACGGCAATGCCACAAATAAGTATGATTTACATCATTATGTTTAGATTTCTTATTTATATGATAGACAGCTTCATTATTTTCATTCTTGACATCAAGGACATAAAGGCCATTAAATGAACTTGCAATACCATAAAGCACATCATTTAAATAAATAGAAAATCTCTTATTCTCAATAAGAAATTTAAAACCTTCATTATCCAAACAAGAAATTGAAATAATATTTCTACTTAAATCCGGTACATAATAGCAATTGTTCAAAACAAGTATTAAACCGGAAGGTAAAGTGACTTCATAAGTCCCTACGGCTAATGCAGCAACTCTTGCTCAGTTCCCCACACGCAGGTCTACTTCACCTTCTTTAAGCAGTCTCCTATTCTTTAGTCCCAGCACATTTAAACAAATGTGAGAACCACATCCGGTATCCAATACCCAAGAAATAGTGGTAGAAAGGAGAATATCAATCATATAGATACCTGAAGTCGACGCAGTCCCACTGCTCTTCTTCTTCTTTTGCTCTTCCATAAAAGCCTTGCAATTACGTTTCCAATGACCAATTTCTTGACAATGGAAACAAATTGCATCCTTTTGTGCATCGGGTTTTGCACTAGAAGCCTTGGCAACCTTTGCCTTGCTAATCTTGGGTTTGGCAACCTTTGCCCCAACTTTTCCTTTGGCACTAGCCTTCTTCCCATCATGAACCATGAGCACAGGAGAACCTTTCTCCACAATCTTCATCTCCGCAGTTTTAAGCATATTATGCAACTTGGAGAGATTCTTATCCATTCCATGCATGTTATAGTTCATCACAAAGTGATTATAACTCTTAGGCAATGAATTAAGAATGAGATCCGTGGCTAGCTCCAATGGAATTGGATAGCCAAGTTTCTCAAGATTCTCTACGTAGCCTTTCATCTTAAGCATGTGAGGACCCACTTGTTGCCCTTCACTCATTTTGCAAGAAGTGAATGCAACAATGGTTTTATACCTCTTGCCTAGCTTGCTCTTGAAACATGTCTCTTAACTCCACGCCTATCTCATAGGCTTCCAAATGTTCCAAACTTTGTTGGAGTTTTGAGCACATAGTCACGAGCATGAGACAACTCACATCTCTAGAATCATTATGATGCTTCTTGTGATTGTCTCTCCCTGCCCTAGGGGCAGTGGCTACGGGTTCTTCAGGAATAGGCCCATCGAGAATGTACAATTTATCTTCTTGCCTTAGAACAATTCTTAGGCTTCGGATCCAATCCATGAAGTTTGTACCACTCTCTTGAAGCTTATCCTTCTCAAGGATCGATCGCAACGAAATTGATTGAGTGTTGGTAGTCATTATCTACAATTATGCAAAATTTCCAAAATTTAATAAGTACCAATTTTTCATTAAAGAGATAAACAATGTATTTTCCAAACATACTCCCACTAACTTATATAACCTTCTTATAAATCCAATGTATAATATAATTTAAATGGGCTAAGATCCAACTTTAATTTAATCTTGAGTCCGCTTTTGCGGACCGCTCAAAATCAAACTAATTAGGTAGACAACTCTTGTCAATCATATCCAATATGACTCTTAGATCATTTTATGATTTTCTTTACGAAATCCAATTTCAAAAAGCATATTTTATTCTCATCTTTGCCTTAGGCCCAAAACTGTTTTGATGCCTAATTAAGTCCAAACATTTTAAACGCATAGAAAACTCTTATTCACTCATCTTGCTCATACATGAATAAAATAAATGCACCTCGCTTTGGCGAGCCCACATGAAAATACCCATGTACTTACAAGTGTTTTAATCATAGCATAGCAAGAGGACTTAAATTTTTCAAGAAGGTTCATCACCATATAGCATACAACACATTTATGAGCACATAAGAAAAACATGTTTAGGATCAAGTTTAGCAACTAAATTAATCTCCATTAATTTAATCATAATATTTATGTGTCATTAGTTTCTATATAATTATGAGGATGAGACTATTTGAACTTTTGTTTTCATCTCTAAATCAAGACAACAAGAAGTGCGGCCAAACTAAGCCATTAGGCAACCACAATTCCGCTCTAATTCAAGAAACCAAGAAAGTAGTCCATGTGGCCGAAACTAAGCAATAGATGGTCTCGATGAATGTAGGCTAATTGCATTCACAATTTCACATGGATCTCCAAACTTGAATCAAGAACTTTGTTTCTCAATTTTAGCAATTATGAACTCTTCATAATTCTAACTTCGTTTCATCTTTGAATGCCATCAATTTTAGGAAACACAGTCTCGAGAACGTAGGCTAGCCATCCAAAACTTGATCCAATCTCAGAATTCACAAGACTAAAACAAATAAAAAAATTTAACCCCCAAGATCCACCCTGAAGCCTAGAAAGAGCCCCCAACCGAAACCCTAGGTCCGGTTGGGTCTCTTCATTGGGTCCGGTCGGACCCCTCTAAAAATTCAAAATTTTAAAGTTCCAAAATTTGTTTCAAAATTGTTTTTCCCCGATTCAATTAGGGTTTGGTGTTCTTGGTGATTCAATCACTATGATCATCAAAACCTTGAATAAACAATTTATTCATGAATCTATAGATTATCAAAACTTTGATCCAATCAAAAATTGATAACCCAACAATTATAAATCAACCATAATTTTTATTGAATAGTGCGATTAAAGTTTATAAAACAATAAACCACATAAAACGCATATAACACATAAACATCATAATCCCAATATTCATATCATTCTAGGCACATAAACAATTTATATACACACAACATGATCTAGTATTGACATAATCAACATGAACGGGGCTCTGATACAACTGTTGGGTTTCCTAGTAACATGTGCAGCGGAATAAAGCATTTAAAATTTTATGAAACCCAAAGCCCATAGATCCATTCATATGATTAAGTCAAATACTTGCATAATGAATACTAGAATACTAACCCTTGATGACTTTGAATTTGCAACCTTGAATTCGGTGGAGGCTTGAAAACTTGATCACGAACAGAGCAAGAATCACGAACTTTGAAGATGATAAGTTTCACCCTCTAGCGGTATCCACACCATGAATAAATATCAAGAACACTTGATCTTGGTTGCTAGACCAAATTATGAAACACACTTTCACAATTATAAAGACTATATGGAATTATGAATTCTTAATCTTGGATTCTAAATCTTTGATCAAGAATATTGTCTCTCTAAGAAACTAGGAATCATATGCTTAATGGCTGGTGAAAAGATGCTTATATAAGTCCTAGTCCTTAACCCTTAAGGACCTAGGAAACCTAAATCCCGTCACCCAATTAATGCACAAACTTTCTGTCAAAGCAGCTCTGGCACGGTCGTGCCCTATAATTGGCACGGTCGTGCCAATTGGTACGCGCCTGCCATCCGTCTGCCGATTATTGGCATGGTCGTTCTTTATAATCTGCACGGCCGTGCCTAGCACGGCCGTGCCTAGCACGGTCGTGCGTTATAACCAGCACGGTCGTGCCAGTCCAGAAAAACTCATTTTTCCATAATTCCAATTCAGTCCTTTAGGATTCGTTCTATTCGTGTGTAACCCTCTAGGATTACACTAAGTTGGCAATGTGTCCAAATATGAATCCATAAGATATGATTAGGTTCTAGAAAACCGTCATACCTACCCATATAGTATAACTAGATACAAGTTCGCATTCCTTTTAGAACATGTCACAATCTCTTTATCCACGGTGTCATTAAACACAAGTCATGGTCATACAATCAACTTGTATTGTTCAATACTTTCTCGATCCCGAATATGTTGATAATCCAAATGACATTGATCTAATCAATTCATTTGAGTTTGGCCAAACATTTCATCAACATCATTCCTACGAGGGGCCCAAGCTTGACATCTCTCCGAAGAGGGACAAATCCATTTAGCTTATTATTCTTCCCTACATGAATCTGATTATGCCAATCATACCCTTTATAACTACCTGGTTAAAGGTATGGTTTGAATATGTCAAACATAATGTTCATAAAGTGGAAGACTATAATAACTTCATGTCTAAGGATTCAAATGACATAACTAATATGAGATATACATACGACATAGACCATGATATAAATCTCATAGAGCGGGTCATGTCCAGTGCCTTGTTCCAAACAAGTACCCATAAATCTAACATGATCATCCCATAGTCATTTAGCCTTTATACTAGTACCAAACAAGTACTAGGGACGGAGATTATTATAAGTAAACATGAACAATAATAATAATCAAAACATCTCTTTATTAATATAAATAAAATGATAACAATGACAACGTTTTACAAACATGCCTAGGGCACCAACATTAACAAGTAGGACTCGATGAAAATCTAAAATTCATAATTATATTCAGATAGTATCCGTTCATTAATTAATTGGATTAATTATACATTTGTTATGCGCATTGCTATATGAAAGAACCTTTTTGAAAAATTTAAGTAATGTGTCAATCCATTATTAAAACACTTGTGAGTACATCAGGTAGTTTTGTGCAGGCTACGCCCTAGCGAGGTGCATTGATTCTATCAGTGTATGAGTAAGATGAGTGAATGAGAATTTCCTATACGTTTAACGTGGTTTGATTTAATTAGGCTATCAAAACAGTTTTGGGCCTACGGCACAAGATGAGATTAAAACATGTTTGAAATAAGATGTCTAACAATATCATAAAAGATCTAAGAGTCATATATGATGTCGCGACCCCGGACCCCACGGGCCCGGGACCGCGAGCTGGACGTCGACTCTAATACCAATCTTTGAAATACTGAAGTTAAAAATTTTATTTAATACCAAAAGGTAATGATCCAACGTTTTACAAATCAAAGTTTAATAAAAACCAAATACCACTATCATAAACTTCCACAAGTTTATGCCCAACAAAATACAAATGTACAAAATCCTAATGACGTCAATGTTTGGTACAAATACCCCAAAATGGTTACACATTTACATAATGGAAACCAACCTATCTCAACCTTCCCCAAAAGAACGGATCCACACTCGACGTCCTCGTTCTCGTGATCAGCGAGACTAATCCTTAGCACCTGGGGGGGGGGGGTTAAGGAAAAACAAAGATAAAAGAAAGGGGGTGAGATAAATCTCAATAAGTTACTAATGCAACTACATGACATGCTATGATGCAATAAGCAATAAACAATAATAATTATCACATAGCACATAGCAATTATCATATATCAGATGGCAGCGGAAATAAACACATAACAAAGGATATAGCCAAGGTTTTTCCAAACCGGAACATCCAAATAAAGGATTGCTGCGCAGCTTCAATAATCAACAAATCATCATCTTCATAATAGCATGAAAGCCGAAGAGGAAACCCCGGTACCGGAACCAATAACCAAAGAAGTGTCACAAGGGACGGGAGACATGCCACAAAGTCATGCTCCAAGAAGCTAATATGCACACAAAGGAGCTAGCTCTTCTCACATCCAAGGCCAATCTGGAGGAGGGTAATAATGGGGCAAAACAATGGTCAACATCACAATGGACTTGGCCGTGCCATCACAATGTTTCGCATCGCCCAAACACACACAAAATACCAGCTGGACTTTCAAATAAATGCTAAGTAATAAAATACTAGCACGATAAACAACAAAGGATTCCAAAGTAGGGAATCAATCCAATTAAATTACCACAAAGGTAAACCAATACAAAATGCACATCAAAGGTGAACCACATTCCCAAAATGATAATTAATTAAACTCCATATCATATTTATTCACAAAGGAATCAAACCCACACAATAAAGTGTTCCACGGTGTTATCTTAAGTTAATTAGAGGGATTAAACCTAAACTAGTTAAGCCATTTAGTTTAAACAAGCAAAAGGTCAATTCCTGGAACAGTGGCGGGCGGGCGCCTGGAATAGGGTCAGGCGGGCGCTTGAATTGGCAGAAGGTCAGGTCTTCAGAAAGGGGTATGTAGGCGGGCGCCTGGGCAGGGTCAGGCGGGCGCCTGGTCTACGGGCTGGGAGAAAAACAGAGCTGGGTTTATAACTTTTCCTTACCATTTCCACACCATTTTCATAATACCCAAAATCAACACTCCCAAAACGATTCCTAAGGTATCCAAACCTCATTTAACCAAAAAGGGAACCTAAGCAACACCCTTTAATCAATCAAAACCAAGAATCAAAACCAACATTTAAGTTTCACCATTTTTACCCAAAACTCAAATAAAATTCCAAATAAATTCGAAACCCAACCAAGCTTCAATTATAACACATAAAGCAATATCTAAACATGATATGAACATTTTAGCATCAAAATGGGGGAAAAGTAACTTACTTGCAAATTCTCAAAGTTGACGGAATTCGATTCTTTTTGGCTCTACGCGATCCTATCGACGATCTAAACAAGGTTTACGTTTTAAGAAATGAGAGAAGATGAGAGGAAGATGGAGAAAATGAAGAGAGAAGGAAAAGGAAGAAAAACTTACCAATCAATGGAGAGAGAGAAGGGAGTTGGCTGGGAAATGGAAGAATAGGTGAGGGAGGAGGTGAGGGAAGTAGGGAGGAGATGAAGAATATTTGAAATGTTACAAAAGGCCCCTCCCCCAAAACTACCTTTCCAATTAAACTCCCCACTAACTAATAAGACTCCACACTTCTACACTAACACAAATGACCCAAATAAAATGCTAGGCATAATTAATATAACACATAAATTGCACACATAATTATTTAAATAAATAATAATTTAAATAAATAACTAAGCAAATAATTAAATAAAAATCCTTTATTACTTAATAAAATAGAGCCTATATTTCGGGTCGTGACATTCACTCCCCCTTAAAGAAAATTCGACCCGAATTTTAACGAGACTCACCTTAAACAAAAAGCCACGGAAATTTCCTCTCGATCTCATCTCGAAGCTCCCAAGTCGACTCCTCGATGTTATGATTCCTCCACAGAACTCGAACCAAAGAAATGCTCTTGATCCTCAACTCTTGGACTTTAGAATCTAGGATCCGAACCGGTCGTTCCTCATAAGACATATCGGGCTCAATATCCTCCGGTATCCTCGGTAACACGTGAGACGGATCATGAACATACTTCCGAAGCATAGAAACGTGAAAGACGTTGTGCAACCGTTCTAAGGATGGCGGTAACGCAAGACGATACGCTAGAAGTCCAACCTTTCCCAAAATCTCAAACGGGCCAATAAACCTCGGAGCCAACTTGCCTTTCTTCCCGAACCTACGAATACCCACCTTCGGAGACACTTTCAAGAATACCAAATCACCAATCTGAAAACTAAGATCTCGCCTTCGGTTATCTGCGTAGCTCTTATGTCGACTCTGGGCTGTCTTCAATCTATCCCGGATAACTCTAACCTTTTCAACTGAATCCTGAAGCAAATCAATACCCACAATCTTCGCTTCACCAACCTCATCCCAACAAATAGGCGATCTACACTTTCTTCCATACAAAGCCTCATACGGTGCCATCTCGATACTAGCCTGATAACTGTTGTTGTAGGAGAACTCCACTAACGGTAGGTGCGAATCCCAAGAATCGGAGAAGTCTATCGAACACGCTCGCAACATATCCTCCAAAATCTGAATAGTCCTCTCGGATTGACCGTCGGTCTGAGGATGAAAAGCCGTACTGAATCGCAAATCTGTACCCAAAGCTTCCTGAAATGCCTTCCAGAATCTAGAAGTAAACCTCGGGTCTCGATCTGACACAATGCTAACCGGAACTCCATGCAGTCTAACAATCTCATCAATGTAAAGGGTCGCAAGCTTCTCCATCGAATATCTGATGTCAATAGGCAAGAAATGGGCACTCTTGGTCAGTCTATCCACTATTACCCAAACACTGTCAAACTTCCTACGGGTACGAGGCAGTCCCGTAACGAAATCCATAGTCACGTGCTCCCATTTCCATTCGGGAACCTCTAACGGCTGAAGTAATCCCGCGGGTCTCTGATGCTCGGCTTTGACCTGCTGACATGTTAAACATCTCGATACGTACTCCGCTATTTCCCTCTTCATATTAATCCACCAAAATTGTTGCTTCAAATCCTGATACATCTTCGTACCACCCGGATGAATAGTATACCTCGATTTGTGACCCTCATCTAAAACTTGGCTCTTTATTCCACCAACATCGGGTACACACATACGACCACGGAAAGTCAAAACTCCACTCGGGCTAACAGAAAAATCCTCGAAATTCTTTTCCTTCAATTTACCCATTATTTTCACCAACTCGGGATCTTCTTTCTGAGCTTCCTTTATCCTCTGAATTAGGGTCGGAGATACCCTAATATTCGCAAAAATAGCCCCATGTCTCGATTCACGAGGAGACCAATCTCGAACATCCTCAAGCATTTTCCACTCACGAACCATCATCGAAGCCACATAAGACTTTCTACTAATAGCATCGGCTACCACATTCGCCTTCCCCGGATGATAAGAAATCGTACAATCATGATCCTTCAACAATTCCATCCATCGGCGCTGACGGTTGTTCAATTCTTTCTGGGAGAAAAGGTACTTCAAACTTTTGTGATCCGTAAAAATCTCAAACTTCGCTCCATAAAGATAGTGCTTCCACTTGTGCAACGCAAAGACTATCGCCGCTAACTCTATATCATGAGTCGGGTAATTCTGCTCACTGGGGGTCAACTTCCTCGAAGCATAAGCAATTACTTTCCCATTCTGCATCAACACACAACCCAAACCCTCTTTCGAAGCATCACTATAAATCACTAGGCCGTCGCTCCCATTAGGCAAAGTCAAGATCGGTGCGGTAGTCAACCTCTTCTTCAATTCCTCGAAACTCTTGTCACATTTCTCGGTCCACACAAACGGAACATTCTTCCGGGTCAACTGAGTCATCGGAGTAGCAATCCTCGAAAACCCTTCAATAAACCTCCTGTAATACCTGGCTAAACCAAGAAAGCTTCTAACCTCTGTCACTGACTCGGGTCTCTTCCAATCCACTATGGCCTCAATCTTTGAAGGATCCACAGAAATCCCATCTTTCGAAATAACATGACCCAGAAATGACACCTTCTCGAGCCAAAATTCGCATTTACTAAATTTCGCAAATAATTTCTCCCTCGCAAGAACGGATAAAACTGTCCTCAAATGTTGCTCGTGCTCCTCTCGAGATTTTGAATAAACAAGAATGTCGTCGATGAAAACCACCACAAACGAATCAAGATAAGGATGGAAAACTCGGTTCATCAAATCCATAAACACGGCCGGCGCGTTAGTCAACCCAAACGGCATAACCAAGAATTCATAATGACCATACCGAGTGCGAAAAGCCGTCTTCGGAATATCCTCCGATCGAACCTTCAACTGGTGGTACCCACTCCTCAAATCAAGTTTAGAGAAAACCACGGACCCTTGAAGCTGATCAAACAAATCATCAATATGCGGTAGAGGATACTTATTCTTCACCGTAACTTGATTCAACTTTCGGTAATCGATGCACAATCTCAACGAACCATCTTTCTTCCGCACAAACAAAACCGGTGCTCCCCACGGGGAAACACTAGGGCGGATAAACCCTCGATCAAGCAACTCTTGCAACTGAACCTTCAGTTCTTTCAATTCTGCGGGAGCTAACCTATAAGGCGCTTTCGAAATCGGAGCCGTACCCGGCAAAAGATCTATACAAAACTCAATCTCACGATCGGGAGGCATATCATACTCGGTAGAGAAAACATCGGGAAATTCCCGAACTACCCGAACACTATCAAAACTAGGGGATTCCTTCCTAGTATCAAGAACACTAGCCAAATACCCCTCACAACCACTATGCAATAATCTTCTCGCTTTTATAAAAGAAATTAAGCGAACCCTTCTACTCAGAGGACTAGCCTCAAACACAAATTTAGGCACATCGGGAATAGAAAAAGTAACAGTTTTCTTACGGCAATCAACAGAAGCATGAAACTTGCTCAACCAATCCATACCCAAAATGACATCAAAGTCTTGGATAGGAAGAACCACCAAATCCGCACAAAGGACTCGACCACAAATAACCACATCACAAGCACGAAAGACTCGATCAGAAATCAAGCATTCTCCTATAGGGGTCGACACCTCTAGCACGTACGGTAAAGACTCAAATGCAGCATTTAACATGGAAGCAAATTGCACAGAAATGTATGAATGAGATGATCCTGGATCTACTAACGCTCGTGCGCTCACATTAGACACAGAAACAATACCTCCAATAACGGATGGATCATCGGTAGCTTGTTGTTGATTCATGGCAAATACCCTTTCTTGGACATTGGGCTTCCGGTAACATCCCTTTTCTGACCTTGATTATTACCAACTCCTGACCGGATGCTTGACCTCTACCTCTCGGGCAATCTTTTACAAAGTGACCCAATTGACCACAATTGGTGCACATTCCTTGCTTCTTCCAACAATGGTCTTCAGAATGACCTTCCTTTTGACAATACGAAAAAAGCCTCCTAATTTGACTCCCTTGGTTCCCGGAAGTGGTACCCGGGTTCCTTGGGGTCGGTTGCCCTCGGAACTGAGATTGTCCCCCAAAGTTACCTCGATTATCGGAACGGTGCTGTGGCTTGCCTTGAGCTCCTTGCTTACTCGGGTTAGCTACCTCGGTCTTCCTCTTATGTTCCCCAATATCTTGCTCTATCAAATAGGCTCGGTCCACCGCATCTTGGAATGTCACAATCCGTTGAGCAATAAGTTGAGTACGGATGGAGGTCTTCAATCCTCGAATGAATCTCATAGCCTTTTGTTCCTCGGTCCTCACCAAATAGTCGCAATACCGGGCTAATTCTATGAACTTAGCCGAGTATTGTGCTATAGACAACACACCTTGCTCCAAGTTGAGTAGCTCGATCTCCTTTCGGTTTTGATCAACAACCGGAATGAAATGCTCCTTGAATTTGCGCACAAACAACTCCCACGCATACACCGTGCGAGTATCATCCCAAGTAGCTTTAATACCTTTCCACCAATGCTCGGCGGCTCCCACAAGCTTGTAAGCCGCGAACCGGACCTTGTCCTCATCCGAACACCCAAATACATCATAAATCTTCTCCATGGACTCAATCCATAACTCAGCTTTCCTTACATTGGGCTCCCCATTGAATTCAACCGGTTTCAACTTCAGAAATTGCTCCAAACCATAACGGGGTGGTGCTTGTTCTACTCTCGGACCTTGATCATGTATGGCCTTCATGGCCGCCTCAAACATGCCTTGGAACATGGCACGTGCTTCTTTCCTTGTATCATTCTGATTCTGTGCCCCACTAGCACCTCCTCTGTTTCTTCTTCCAGACATTGAGAACAATTACCTGCATAAAACATCAACCGTTAATCACTCCGCACACTACTACCCACCTAGGTCATACTAATCCACCTAGACTTATACTTAGAGCTAATGCCATAGCTCTGATACCAACTGTCGCGACCCCGGACCCCGCGGGCCCGGGACCGCGAGCTGGACGTCGACTCTAATACCAATCTTTGAAATACTGAAGTTAAAAATTTTATTTAATACCAAAAGGTAATGATCCAACGTTTTACAAATCAAAGTTTAATAAAAACCAAATACCACTATCATAAACTTCCACAAGTTTATGCCCAACAAAATACAAATGTACAAAATCCTAATGACGTCAATGTTTGGTACAAATACCCCAAAATGGTTACACATTTACATAATGGAAACCAACCTATCTCAACCTTCCCCAAAAGAACGGATCCACACTCGACGTCCTCGTTCTCGTGATCAGCGAGACTAATCCTTAGCACCTGGGGGGGGGGGTTAAGGAAAAACAAAGATAAAAGAAAGGGGGTGAGATAAATCTCAATAAGTTACTAATGCAACTACATGACATGCTATGATGCAATAAGCAATAAACAATAATAATTATCACATAGCACATAGCAATTATCATATATCAGATGGCAGCGGAAATAAACACATAACAAAGGATATAGCCAAGGTTTTTCCAAACCGGAACATCCAAATAAAGGATTGCTGCGCAGCTTCAATAATCAACAAATCATCATCTTCATAATAGCATGAAAGCCGAAGAGGAAACCCCGGTACCGGAACCAATAACCAAAGAAGTGTCACAAGGGACGGGAGACATGCCACAAAGTCATGCTCCAAGAAGCTAATATGCACACAAAGGAGCTAGCTCTTCTCACATCCAAGGCCAATCTGGAGGAGGGTAATAATGGGGCAAAACAATGGTCAACATCACAATGGACTTGGCCGTGCCATCACAATGTTTCGCATCGCCCAAACACACACAAAATACCAGCTGGACTTTCAAATAAATGCTAAGTAATAAAATACTAGCACGATAAACAACAAAGGATTCCAAAGTAGGGAATCAATCCAATTAAATTACTACAAAGGTAAACCAATACAAAATGCACATCAAAGGTGAACCACATTCCCAAAATGATAATTAATTAAACTCCATATCATATTTATTCACAAAGGAATCAAACCCACACAATAAAGTGTTCCACGGTGTTATCTTAAGTTAATTAGAGGGATTAAACCTAAACTAGTTAAGCCATTTAGTTTAAACAAGCAAAAGGTCAATTCCTGGAACAGTGGCGGGCGGGCGCCTGGAATAGGGTCAGGCGGGCGCTTGAATTGGCAGAAGGTCAGGTCTTCAGAAAGGGGTATGTAGGCGGGCGCCTGGGCAGGGTCAGGCGGGCGCCTGGTCTACGGGCTGGGAGAAAAACAGAGCTGGGTTTATAACTTTTCCTTACCATTTCCACACCATTTTCATAATACCCAAAATCAACACTCCCAAAACGATTCCTAAGGTATCCAAACCTCATTTAACCAAAAAGGGAACCTAAGCAACACCCTTTAATCAATCAAAACCAAGAATCAAAACCAACATTCAAGTTTCACCATTTTTACCCAAAACTCAAATAAAATTCCAAATAAATTCGAAACCCAACCAAGCTTCAATTATAACACATAAAGCAATATCTAAACATGATATGAACATTTTAGCATCAAAATGGGGGAAAAGTAACTTACTTGCAAATTCTCAAAGTTGACGGAATTCGATTCTTTTTGGCTCTACGCGATCCTATCGACGATCTAAACAAGGTTTACGTTTTAAGAAATGAGAGAAGATGAGAGGAAGATGGAGAAAATGAAGAGAGAAGGAAAAGGAAGAAAAACTTACCAATCAATGGAGAGAGAGAAGGGAGTTGGCTGGGAAATGGAAGAATAGGTGAGGGAGGAGGTGAGGGAAGTAGGGAGGAGATGAAGAATATTTGAAATGTTACAAAAAGGCCCCTCCCCCAAAACTACCTTTCCAATTAAACTCCCCACTAACTAATAAGACTCCACACTTCTACACTAACACAAATGACCCAAATAAAATGCTAGGCATAATTAATATAACACATAAATTTCACACATAATTATTTAAATAAATAATAATTTAAATAAATAACTAAGCAAATAATTAAATAAAAATCCTTTATTACTTAATAAAATAGAGCCTATATTTCGGGTCGTGACATATGATATGATTGATAAGCGTTATCTACCTAAATAACTTAGTTTTGAGCAGTCGTGCCCTAGCCGACTCAAAAAAATATGGATCTTAGCCTACATAAATTATATTATACAATTGTTGTATATGAAGGTTATATAATTTAGTGAGAGTATTTATGAAATACAATAATTACCTCTTAAATGATTGGCATGAAATATAGGTGTATATTTATTTGCATATTTATGTAGAATGTTAAATTAAACTTTAATTGTGTGTTATTACTGCGATTTGTTCCTGAAAGGAAAAAGTTAAAGGAGAATGAAATTTATTTGTTTTATATGATCATGAGCTTAAGAATTGTTCTAAAGTAAGAATGGAAATAATACATTCTTAATAATCGGAGAAAGGACTTGGATTGATGACTACAAGGACTATATTGAAAATGGAAAGCTACCGGAAGATGAGTTGGTAGCTAAGACGATCAAGAAGAAGACGGCTAGATTCACTGTTTGGAATGGAATTCTTTATAGAAGGTATTTCACCAAGCCGCTACTCAGATGTGTTTCTCCTAAAGACACCGAGAGCTTGCTGGCTGAAGTATATAAAGGAGTTTGTGGAGGACACCCGGGGGCCAGAACACTAGCCGACAAATTAATCACCCTTGGATATTATTGGCCAAACCTAAGAGAGGACGCTCAAGCCTATGTAAGAAAGTGCGATAAGTGCCATCTTTTTTCAGATCTACCAAAGGTCCCACAAGTCGAGCAAATCCTCATCATACCGACTTGGCCCTTCGACATGTTGGGAGTCGACATAATTGGGCCCTTTCCCTTGGCCAAGGGAAGCCACAAGTTCGTGATTATAGCAGTTGATTACTTCACCGAGTGGTTTGAGGCCAAAGCTTTGGCAAAAATTATCGAGGAGAATGCCATCAATTTTATCCACGACGTCATATGGTGTCGGTTTGGCGTTCCTCACACCATTGTGACAGACAACGGGCTTCAGTTCTCGGATGCCTTCACTGAATAACTCAGCAGGTTGGGTGTAAGACATAAAAAGTCATCAGTCAGTCACCCTCAAGGTAACGGGCAGGCAGAGGCAGCAAACAAACTCATATTGATAGCTCTCACCAAAAACTTAGACGGAAGTGAAGGTTAGTGATTGGACGACCTCCCCCTCACCCTATGGGTAGTTTGTACAACCACTCGGGGGCCGACTGGAGAGACACCCTTCGCTTTAACCTATGAATCAAAATCCATGGCTCCAATAGAGATGGCACTCCCAACCTTTAGTGTGACCAACTATGGAAAAGTGATCAACGAATACAACCGACTGTTGGACTTAGACCTAGTTGATGAAAAAAGACTAGCGGCTCAACTCAGAATGATCAATTATAAACAAAAGACCAAGGCCTACCATGACAGTAAGGTGAAGAAGAGGGTATTTGAAGTTGGCGATTGGGTGCTCAGAAAGATCGAGTCAACACATAGAAAAGCTCAACAAAACACGCACTCTCCAAATTGGGAAGGCCCCTACATCGTTACCCATGTTATCCGGGAAGGGACCTACATGTTCAAAACTCCCGAAGGAAAAGATATGAAACACTCGTGGCATTTAGAGCACTTGAGGAAATTCTAGCAGTAATAACTCGGAACCTCACCTATCTTTTTTACTATCTTTTTAAGTTTTTACAAATAAGATCTTTTGCTTTACAAAGCATTTTTGGTCTTTATCTTTTTAGCTTTCATTAGCTTTTGAATACTTTTAGCATAGCAAGTTTTATTTTATTAATAAAATTCCTTTCTTTTATAACGTTGAAGTATATGTTCCTAGTAACATAACACTAGAAGCTCGGCCTAGACATTACATGACAATGCCTAGACCTCGGTTCAAAGTTTGGAGCAAAGACGCCTGACATTATAAACATTTGAGCCAAGGTAAACTTGCAAACTCAAATAAAGCCTAGATCCTATAACTAACCTGGCCAAAGCATACATGACATGCTTGGTCCCCATATCGAGTTAAGATTAAAGACACCTAACTCCAGACAATTTGAGCCTAGCTTTGACAGCTAGTTTACTCAAATTTAATTCTGAGTACACGACACTCATCGCGGCCGCTAACGGATAAACGATCCTCGGCTTAACAAAACACTCTCAGCTGACTAAGGCCAAACACCTCGGATTTAATAGCTAAAGCCGAGTTAATCAGTTCAACTACCTTAGCTTTCTGAGCTCAAATTGGAGTAGTCCTACCTCTATAACAAAATGGGATCTACTCTGCTAAAAATACTAACAAATATAAAAAGTAGGATTCAGACGACGCCCCTACAAGGATAACGTCGACATCCCCAATAGCTTAGTCAATTACAATAATGTTCAAATGCCCCCCCCCCCCAACAAACATTGGGTCCAGGCATTAAAGAAAGCAAAATAAAGATTGTACTTTTCCAAACCGGCCTTACAAATTTCCTTCAAATAAAAGGAACCTACGGAAAGTTTATAGGGGCTCTCACTGTCCCAAACCTTCCTTATCATCCTCCTCCTCTCCACCAAGGCTCAGCTCATTTCAGAATCGCTCAACCAGAACGTGAAAATTGTTAGGATCAACTAAAGGAACAGACCAGACCGGTCTCTTCTTTATCACGTCATCCTGAGCTATCAACCGCAGTGTCCGATCGAATTAAGGGATCAACGGATGGGCGGCGCGGGCCTCAACATTGTAAGCATCATTCAGGAGAATCCGAGCCCACTTCTCAACTGGGACATCCACTTCGGGGATCTATATGAAATTGGAATGCGGCATGTGTATAACCATCTATATAAGTGGTTTTCACCTGATCATTGATAATCATCGGCATCTCGGTCCATTTGAAGTTCAGCACGGCCGCCTTTTCCCTTGCCAGAATACTCTCCTTAAGTTGAAGGCACCGCGACTCAGCCGCCTCTATCTCCTTGACCAACAGTGCGGCATTCTCCCTCTCCTTCTCGACATCCCCCCGTATCTCCTTCACCTCCTCTTCAGATCGGCGCAAAGCTTCCTTCAACTGATCGGCCTCTGCTGCCGCCGCATCAGCTGCCTTAGCCTTCTCTTCAAGAACCTCCCTGATCTTGACATGAGCCTTGTTGGCTAACTCAACAACCCGGCCACATCTCGCTGAAGAGCGAATAACTTTGTTCTAAAAATCGGCTATCTTCTTCATGCAAGCCGACAACTGCACCAACTCATGCTGAGCAATGGTAGCAAGCTGCAAAAAGGAAACTAGTGTCAAGAAAGGATAGAAGGAGCGTCAATAGAAGGTAGGCAGGGTAGAAGTCATCGTGTCCAGGAAGCTGGCATCAAGAGCCCGGTGCAGTATTGGCCGACCTAGCCGCATCATGGGCCCGAATTGAGCAGTAACATCCACGCCTCTCATCAGACTAACTCCAGAAAACTCCGTAATCAAAGCATCAATTTCCTCAGAAGAAAGGATAGAAGGAGCGTCAATAGCAGGAACAGTGGAAGTACGCCTCTTGGATGTCGGCTCCTCAGGAATATCCTCAACCTCGTCTCAGGCACGTTTCTCACCTTAGGGCTCCTAGCCCACTGTTGTCCTGACCTCCTTTGCAACAGTCTCTATAACCGGTCTAGGCACCGGGTCCCTTCCTAGTGGCGTGGCACAATCAAAAGTCTCCTCAGCTCTGCCCCCCGGGCTGGCCACGTCAATAGTTGGAAGAGGACCAGCCTCTTTCCCATCCAGCACTTCCTAACGAACCCCCATCTCGGCATGCCTCTTGGAACGACCTGAAGCTTTTGACTTCAACCTCTTCTTTCTTAACAGCTTGTTTGGATCGGCAGCATATTTCTGCTCCAGCTCTCTCTCCTCCTCCATGGTTAAATCTGCTAATCAAGTGCGAAAATTACAATTCAAGCATCAAAAATCCACAAAGTAATCACAGAAACAATGTAAATATTTACATCCAATAAAGGTATGGACCCTCAAACAGTACTCGTCGCGAGATTAACAAACTTCACAATCCTTGAAAAAAACAAAGTCCGGATGGATAATCTAGTCGGGAATATCGGTCGCCTCTGGCGATGGGCACCATCACACTCGCCCCATCCCAAGGCCCCGACATGATACCTTCCTGAACATAATTGTAGACACCCCGACTTGGACCTCTCACCCCGATTGCATACATAGTATTTTTATTTAACTTGTTTTTGTTAATTTATGTTACTTCAGTTAAGTTCCTAACTGATTCCGTTAGTTTTGGACTAAACTGAATAACAGAGTTAACTTCAAAGTCATTTCTGTCATTCTGTCATTTTTACCCGCGGGCGCCTCCGGAACTGCCTACGGGATGCGCGCACCTCTCGCAGCCAAAGCAGGAAGCGCGCTGTAGACACCCCGATCTCGCACCCCTTATCAAACCCTGTTTAATCGGTCTAATCCCTAAAATTGACCTAGAGCCCTCGATTTGGCTTTGCGGGAGTGCCGTGAGCCTTATCGGTGCATCGAATGGATTAACGGACTTCAAATTCATGATCAGAGCGAAAAAACGAGTAAACAAGCATGTACTTCAATTTTTGAGCTGCGGGACCCGAAACGGGGCCCGCACCGTTAGAACTGCTCGTTACCGTCCATTCTGTGCATTAAAAATATATTATTTTCATCCCTTGCTTATAAACATATTTCAGATAGACGGACGTGACCACAAGATTATTTTAAGCAACTTTCATGTTGGGACCGCGGACAACCGGGGCACCGTTGAGCGCGCACACGGACAAAACTTGGACTGTTGCGGAACCAATACCGGAGCCAGAATTGTGATCATTCACGTCTAAAAAAGTCAAACAAAGAGTAATGGGAGCCAGCCATGGTTAGACAAGTGGCCCAAGTTGGTTGGGCAACTTAATAAGGAAGGGACCAATCAGAGCGCGACACGTGGCACTTTGGGAAAAGGGGACTGCTAAGTCTAGCCGTACGGCTACTTTGGGAGGTTCAGATCAGATTTTGTTCTTCAACAACTTGCTCACTCAAATCAACTTTAATCTTTTCCCAGTTGCTCCTACCCGGCTTCACTATGGAGATGAATGTCACATGACTGGTGTTTTCAATCTGCATTTCAGTTAATATCTTTATGCCTTTGGCCCTAAAGGAACTTCAAAACCATCATATGTTTAGCGATTGTTTCGTCATTTGCTTCCTTGTCACGCCTAGCAATTTCGCTCTTGAGGTCTTTTGCAAAATGATACCTATAATTCAGAAGACTGTAATGCTCTGTGCTATTCAGTGAGACTGGGACAAGCTCAAAATTAAGAGAGTAGTGATAGAACTCGGATTCCAAATTTATGTCCTAATTCTATCTGTGAGTAGCAGTGGACGAGGTTGGATATCGCGTAAGACATTGACTGACCTCTAGGTCCAGGTCTTAACCATTTAAATGCATCGCCATAGATTGTGATAGAATATTGGATTTAATGTTGGATGTCTTATCAATTTCCAAATAAAATTTACAACTAGAACTAGGATCCCAATCTTTTGTCCTAATTCCATACAGCGGTAAACCAACATAATGACTTTCATTTATTAACTTGGTTTTACTTGGATAGCAATGGAGCTGTTGTCATCCTCTTTATGCAGTATCTAACGATTGGAATTTCCAGGGATTCCTAGAATAGACAAGCTGGAGATTGAGGGTAGAGGTTTTCACACCAACTTATATGCTGTTCGTGGCATTTATAGCGGAGGAAAGGAGGGGAAAAGTAAAATACAGTGGCTTAGGTCAATGGTCGGCAGTCCAGACCTAATCTCCATTCCTGGTATGCATAATTGTTTGTTGATATTGTATAGTAGTGTAGAATCATCTTCAAACATCATTTATGAGCTTTGTTTTCCTTGAGCTGATTAATGTCATAATAGGTGGAAACTAACGTTTGCTTTGAGTTCGGTCCACTGTAGCCCTGATTCAGTGGTTGGGCAACTCAGAGAGGACAAGATAAGTCCTTGAGGGTAAAAAAGGGGCAA
This sequence comes from Campanula takesimana, assembly GCA_026119855.1. Lineage (NCBI taxonomy): Eukaryota > Viridiplantae > Streptophyta > Magnoliopsida > Asterales > Campanulaceae > Campanula > Campanula takesimana. Next base: position 1,980,077 of record JAOWBW010000004.1, read on the forward strand.
CATTCATAGAGACTGAACTAGACGTTTAGAAAAACTAGCAGTTAGTGGCGGGGCTTTGCTGTGTTCTCGTGATGTTGTTGGTAGAGATGGAAAGGAAGTTGACTAACGACAATGATGAGTCTGTTTAAAAAGCTCAAAGTGATAGTGTTTGAAGCTATAACCGTTGGTTCGCATTTCATTTCGTTTGCTTGAGCGTGAAGGATATTTCACCTCCTTAAGCCATGCCGTTTTGTGTTCTATTTTTTGAAACCTAAACTAAGGTAACAAAAAAAACAAAATCCTACAAATGTTACTACTCCAGTTTGGCCTAAATATTTACAACCCCAAAGGGAAAGGCAAAAGGGTGATAACTTTGAAAGACACACCAGAGTTTTGTCGGTGATATTTGGAACTGTTCCTCTTCATCTCAATCAGACCATTCACTAGTAAAGCTCCACCTCCAAAGCAATAACTGACATCAGATCATGCATGAGCAAAGTCCAAGTTCATGTGCAATGGAATAACTCTAACTACAGAGTCGATTAATACAATTCACCCTTGTTTCTAGTTGTCGTTATGTTTCCTTTCATATAAGATTTTTATATATGGGTCAATTATATGTCTAGAGTTTCTTTGTAAGAGCTCTATGATTTGTAAGGTGATCTTAAAGGAGAATCAAACTCAGTCAAGCCATCTATAAAAACTCATGTCAAGCAAAGAAATACATGTGTCTTAAAACATCCAATTTGATGTGACAGTCAAGTAAAAGAAAAGTTCCTTCACAAGTGGACATGAGTATGACTTATGTATCCATTATGTTCATCCATCTGAGCAAGCGATCAGCATCGTCAGAAGTAATTGAGATGTTGATGAGCTAATGAATGTGCACATGAATGTGAATAGAAAACATAACTGACAAGACATAAGCATTGCAGCGTCTTTGAGCAGTCTGTTTTTTTGGGCTTATATTGTATATTATGTAAACACGTATTGCTGATATATACTTTCTGATCCGTCTCTTCTAGATACACATTTCGACTAACTTTAACCAAGTTAGTCTGTTCAATTTCAGAATGGTCAGCTCGTGTACATGTGTGTCCCTTTCATAATTGTTGTTTTTCTGTCATGTTGCAGGTGAGACTGGAAGGATGTATGAAGCGAACGTTGATGATGTAGGCTATAGGCTGGTCGCAATTTATACTCCTGTGAGAGAAGATGGAGTTGAGGGGTATCCTTTTTCTGCATCAACAGAACCAATTGCTGTTGGTAAAATTTTGAATCACTTCCACAGCTATTTTTTTTCTTCCAGCTATTTTCATACTATATTTGTGTTATTAACAAAAAAGGAAATTTATTTCTGAAAGATTTCTAATACTTTTATGCTATCTAATCAATAAAATTACTTTGTTCTGGGCCTTCTAGCGTGGTTTTTACTCCGTCATTCAAGGTTCCAAAGTAGAATCCTATATTATAATTGCTGCATAACTCATAATTAGTTTCTTGAAGTTATTTGGAACTGCTGAGATGGGGTTTATGGTCCGAGCAAGAGTCCCATTTACTTTTTGTGTCTCAGTTAAGTTCTTATGTTGCAAGGAACATTTGGTAATAACAATTTTAATCCTACAAGAAGAAAGACAATTCTCTTAGAATTAGAGATGGGGTAAGAAGAAGCGAGAGGCCCAAGTGTTAGCATGGGCTGGACTGGGCCGGCAATGGACTATATTGGAGGTTCCACCTTAAAACCAATTGGTGATAAGGGGAGTAACTCCTCAAGTTTATATACCGGTCCATGTTTCTCTCTTTAGAAGATGTGGGATAATTGTCTCTTACAAATTCCTCATGAGTGATGGATCCCCAAAGCTTACGCAACGGACAGGGTGTATTGCATGCAAATATGGTTTATTGCCTGATTAAGAACCAGCAACTGCCTCGATAATCCTAATCCTTCCATAGTCTAGCATAGTGCGAATGCATCTTAATCTGTGACAGCATGGGGATAATTTACTATGAAAAGTCAAATCAATTACTTCTTCAGTAGGGCAATTTTTAGGGCATGTAACCTGAGGTATTCGTTTAGCTGTCAGATGTACCTCAGTGATTGCTCAAAAAGTAGTGGCAAGGTCAGGCATGATTCCAGAGTGGAAGAAAAAATGAATTTATACAAGTTATATGATGGTTTTCCTATTTAAAATATTAAAGGGGAGAACATAAGGTGCAATATTTTCTCAAAGAGAGGCAGATATCTGAAAATTTATGTGCTTATGCTATGGGACCTTCCTTGCGTCAAATTGTGCCAATTAGTTACTGCCATTTTGTTGTTTGAGAGAGGCGGGCTTCACGTGTCACGTTTACAGTATTCTCACTCAATAGTTTAGCTGATAGTGTTACAAACACAAAGTATAAAGACTGTTTTACTGTTTATAACACGCTCTACCCTACAATTCAGTGGATCCATTTCCAAACATAGTGCTCAACAGATCGGCCACTGCTTAGAGTCTCTCCCGAGGAATTCTCTTTTTCTCCCCCACTCCCTTGCCAGTTCTTTAAGTTGACTGGAAATAACCAAACCCGCTATCCATATTTTTCATGGGCTGTGTGCACTTCTAGCCTTTTCTCCTTCACTCCCCCCTCCCAAAATGATATTCGCATTTGACTATTCAAACTTTTAAGGATATGAACACTTGCTTCACTAGCCATGTTGTGTTTATGCCATAGTTGTTAAAGGCGAAAGTCGAGAGTCGGGCGAGAGGTTCTTAGAAAAGGCGAAAGGCGAGGCGGTTGAAAGGCGGCCGAAAGGCGAGCAAGGCGGTAAAATAGAACAAAAAAATAGTATAATAATATATATGTAAAATATATTAAACAAAGCTTAAATATGTTAAGAACATGAATTTTGCATTACATAAATATCACGTATCCACACGTAATAGCAAATTAACACAACTAAAACCCCCAAAAAATAATGTTACAAGGCAAAAGACACATTTGATGTTCAAATTAGTAAACAAGTAGTCGTTTAAAAGCTCGAAAATAAATTTCAAAGCATGTTACAAAAGAGACTAATATATGAAATTAAGCTAATATATAATTTCAAGCATACAATTCCATACTTGGAGATAAATATAAGAGATGATTAAAACTTCAAATAACAAAAGGAGAACCAAAGTAGAAGAAATAACAAAGTAAATTAGTAAACATAATAAAAATTTCAAACCTCCATTTAAATATTAGAATAAAGCGAGCTATGGGTAATGTTTTTGTCACTTTGTCGCCGTTCTAATTCGTAGTTTATCCAACTTATTTTCTTTCAATCACACAAGATAAATTAGGGCTATTTTTTGTTCTTTCGCAAACTACAAGCTATCTTTACCCCATGTTTTCCTAAAAAACAAAACATTTTAAGTTAAAATTTTAAAACCAAAATTACAAAATGACACAGTTTACCATTACACCTACGCCTAGTATGTCTTTTGACAAAGGCGGATGCCTCACGCCTCTTTCCATAACCAAGAAAGGCACACAACAGCCCGCCATAAAGCCAAAAGGCGGTCGACCCCTAAAGGCGCCAAAATGGCGAGGCGGGCGAGGAAGGCGCTAGCCTTTCGCAACTATGGTTTATGCACGTTTAAGCCCAACTTGTAGAAATGGGAAGAACTTTTTGGGACAATGGAAAATGGCAAATGAGAAGATCATTTCGAGACAGAGGGAGTACAAAATGTCTATAAAAGTTTAGAGATCTACAAATATAGATTCCCAAGAATCAAATTAATCATATGAAAAAAGCTTCTGGGGCTTCATTCTGTTCAGGCATTCATAAATGCGACTGAAAGTTCCTTGTTGTATCAATACCTATTGATTGTTGAACTAGGTTGCATCTCAACGAGTTTAGGATGATTGAGAAAAACCTAACATTCCTTCATAGGTTGCATCTCTCTGAGTTTATGATGATTGAGAAAAACCTAACATTCCTTCACAGGTTGCATCTCTATGAGTTTAGGATGATTGAGAAAAACCTAACATTCCTTCATGAGACGAGCTCAAGCAAGAAGATTTAATGTGCCAGGGAAAGTTTGTGGTAGGTGAAGCTGGCTGTTAAGGTTTCTCAACAAGTGTCCTCTTATTAAGCATGGGTTCATTTAGTTCTCACATTCCTGTGAAGTTGAACTCTTATTATTGTTGTATTTTCATATATTTCAGAAAAATTGCCTTGAAACATTTCATAAGTATCTTTAGTTTGTTAAAAATATCCCTCATTAACCCATATGTCAACTTGCATAATAATATACAAAGTACTCCTTCCATCCCAAAATGAATGTCCAAAAGATTTTCAATTTTTTTCTTGATCAAGAGTAAATTTGATTTTTTGGACGTTCATTATGGGACATAGGGTGTACAAAACATGAGTACGAAATAATATTAGCTCAAAGCATGAGCTTGAAGCAAAATGTAAAGTATTTCCAAAAAGTTGTGATGAACATTTTTGCCTCTATTTTGGTGAACAAATTGTATGGATTGGCTGGTTTCGGGGAGGCAAAATCATTGCTTTGGCCAGATAACTTGTGCATATTATTATTCAAGTTGACATATGGGTTAATGAGGGATATTTTTGACAAACTAAAGATACTTATGAAATGTTTCAAGGCAATATTTCTGAAATATATGAAAATACAACAATAAAAAGAGTTCAACTTCACAGGAATGTGAGAACTAAATGAACCCATGCTTTATATGTGGATATATAACAAAAACTTGACTGCTCTTTTTTTTTTTTTTTCTCTTTCTTATTTCTTTTGTTTTTCTGTCCGGAACTGATATTTTGTGAGTTAAACGTGCAGAGCCTGATGTTCTTAGAGAGGTGAAACTGAAGCTTGATCTCGGATCTGTGAAATTTGAGGTGCCTATTTCTTCTTTTAAATTTCTTTCGTGTCTTTTTCCCTCAATTGACGATTTTATATGACGATTCATGTTAGTTGACTCCTCTTTCTCTTCCCAAGAAGACTTCTCACAAACGTCATTCTAGAGACACCCACTAATTTTTTTTTCCAACTAATTGTTGCTAGTAATTTAACTGCATCCGAAGGGGAAATATTTAAGTCTTTATCCTTAATAAACTCATGAATTGAACTCTTGACAGGCATTGTGCGACAAGGACAGATCGCCAAAACAGGTAATTATTGTCTCCTCTTTAATATCCTATTTGTTTTTAATAAATTCTTTTCGGGATAATTATGCCAAAAGAAGCCCTGATTTACATTTTCAATGTAGAAGACCCCTAAAATGGCTCCTAAGCCTAGCAAGGGTGACCTAAGGTCATTTTACAACCTCCCTCCTCCATATCACCACCTCCCTCATCCATTCTTACCAAGAGAGCCACACACAACAACTATCCTACACTCCCACTTACTCTTGCTCTCTCTAGCACTTCCAAGAAGCACTCTCACCACTCTCAAACCTCAGTCCATAAACCACCACAACACCACCATATCACCACCATAATCCCACCCTAAATACTACACAAAACAAAGCAAACAACTCACTCAAACACTCTCTCAATCAAGGCAAACACCTTAAGAAAACAACCAAAAAAGTCTCCCCTTGGAAGAAAAGGAAGCACATCTAGGTAATCTCTTGTTCTTGTAAAGTTAATCCATGTAAAATGTAGATCCTTATGTGATTTGAAAAGGGGTCTAGCCACATGTTAGGCTAGACCCCCATTTGATGTCCAAAGATACAATGTTGATACTCTTGTTGTTCTTCTCTCTAAATGATGATAGATCTTGATTAAATGCTTCAATGGTTGTTGTTTGTGTTGTTAATATGTATATATATGCACACACAAAGTTTCATGCCCACATCACTTCATGTAGATGAGTTTTGATGAGTATTTTCATGGTATTCATGATATCCCAGCAGATCTGTCATTCTGTACCTTTCTGTCTTGTTGCTCTATTTAAGCATAGCAAACCAGGGTTTTGGTCTTAGACCACAAAAGATATTTTGTTCTAAACAAACATAGAAAGATGAGCATGTAAATAGTATATTTTTCCCATGAACAAAGACTGTTCTTTCCATTTATTGTTTAGACTCTTGATCTGCAAATCTGTGCTGGTTCATCTCTGACATGGAAATGTCAGAGATGTTTTGTGTGACTTATACTCTCTTGATGGCCTTGAAACTTTCCAGATATAAACGTTGACATGTTAGGAACAACTTTCATGTTTAGTGTTTCCCATGATTCCCCCGTTTTCATGATGCCAAAAAGTGGATCTTTTATGGATGTGCGAATATCTGTCAGATCTGGCTGTTGAAAGTATGATCTTTCATGCCTCATTTTAACACCATAACATGCTCCTAAAATCAGAGGAAAATTCATGGTAAATGCTTGATGTGTTAAGAAGTTTTCATAACCTTTACTTTCTGGATTGAGTGAGTTTAAGAAAAGGTACAAGAAGGAAAGATGGACAGCAGTACCTAAATACCTGGGGACGGACTTTTGGATATTTGTTTGTTATGGGATCTGTTCCCTTCTTTTTGTCCACCATTGTAAATATTAATCCCCCATCCCTTTATGTGTTTCCATTACTGGATGTGAATGCTAAATCTTTTTCAAAACAAAGTGAGAGTCCACCCAAACCGACTCTCATTTGTGAATTAAAGCAAACAATCCTAGAAAAGGAAGACCTCCTCATATATTAAACACCATTTTTGTTAGGGCATAAAAGCAAGGAATAAAAGGCATAAAATTGAATCTACGTGGCATGTATACTAGAGACCATCACGGGAGAGGAGAGTGCCTAACCCCTTCTCTTTCTCGTAAATTAGCCCCCGAACCCACTTTCTCTAAACAAAAGGTTTTATCTTCGTTTTTCCTAAAATAAAATGAGGTGGCGACTCTTGACTGTTTTAATTCCATCGAGAGGAAACCATTATGAGGGAACCGAGCGTATTTCCAAAAGCGCATTAGCACGAGGCACTCACCCGAATCGCTTTCATGAGCGATCATTTCGGCGTGGCGGCTTTCGAGCGCGGGCTCTCACAATGACGACTCTGATGGGGACGATCTTAAAAGTGGGCTAGACTCTAATCTTTGTGTGTGCCATCTTTGTGTGTGACATGCTTTAGTTGCCTTACTTGGGTTGTATATATATTTATGCCCTAACCTTTGTTTTGTAGGGACATTCTTTCTCCTTCACCCTCTTATTTTTAATTTTTTTAATTTTTTTTTTCAAATTTAATTCATAGTTGAACTCAATACATAATCATCAGCAGAAGCGCCTAGGAGACAAATCCTGTGATTCCCTTAAAAAAGATGAAAAAAGAAAAATGGAAAAAATAAAAAAGAAAGAGAGAAAAAGATTTTCTTGTTTTCTTTACTTGCTTTCAAAAAATCATTTTTTGAACTTATAGATACCTCACACACATGCACGTTTTTTAAAAAGACGTCTCGTAGAACCGTACAAACCCGAGAATGTAACCCGAGGGTATAAGGGAGCTCATCGACTTCCCTATAGGGCCCGCGGTGGACATTCTCACCCCAAAACGCGCCTATTAGTCGTTGCGATGGGTGTAAGCCAATCTTCCCCGTTACCAAGCCTCGATGTCCATATTTTCAAAAAAAGTGACACGTCCAGACTTCATGCCGGTTTTTGTCTAGCAATTTCACCTCAATCCTATGCATTTCCCAAAAGGTCATAAACAACCTACATTGTGGAAATTCATTGAAATGCTCAGATTGACTTTAAATTGTCAAAATCCTCCCTTAGACCGTAACCGAATGGTGAATCCCCGAAAGAGTATAGGCCCTTCGCTAGGGACTTGGACGGCCAATAGTACAGGTGAAAAACGTTGGTCCTATACTTTGGAGACGGTATCCACTATTCCAAGATCTCATGCGAAAATGTGTCAAAACAAAGCAAGGTGCTTGTCCGCCATTCATAGGTTTGTGCGTTGCTTGCGCTTCAATTTTTTTTTTTTAAAAAAAATAGCTTCTTTTGTACATAAAGCTTCATTCACCGGAAATCTAAAATAGGTTTCCTTTTTCATCCATCTTGTAGAGGGAGAATTTCTTCTTGTTCTCTAGCGCGACATTCGAGGTCCGTTTCAAGCACCACTTTGATCAAAGCTCTACTCCGATCTTCATCATCAATCATGGCCAACAAAGGACAGACATCATCAAACTCGACTAAGGGTTTGCCGGACTTCGAGCTAGGGTATGCAATGGAACAATGGTTGGAAAGGCGCTTGAATGATCACACCAATCGCATGATTAGCCTATTCCAGGGGCATCAGGAAGAAATGTTGGACCATGTGAATACTCTCTTGAAGAAATTGGAGCTCAAAGATCTCCAAGCACCCCAGTGCCAGAATGGCAATTCCAACCCGAACATTCACTCCACCCGAGATATGGGGTTCATGACTTGTGATGATATCTGTACTGAACCTGGCCGAATGGTGACAGCAAACAATTTGAGCCCTACTGCTCCGATAAAGATACATGAAACTCCAGTGAAATCCACAGAAATCTGGTCACCAAGCGGTTCACAAAAGAAGATCGTTCAGACTTTGGAAAGGCCCGACATCGCCGAGCAGACTCGCATTTTCCTCAAGCACCTCCAACCAGTTTATGCTGAAAAGATAAAGTACCTTCCTCCCCCTGACTTTGCTTCCCTCCTAGATGTGGGTTCTCGCATTGATGAGGATATTCGAACTGGAATGCTCAAGCCATATCCTTCTCCTGGATCCTACAATTACCAAACGTCTACTGAAGCTCCCACACCGAATGTGAATCATGTTTCTACCAATCCTGCACCGTCCTGGGTCCACACAATTGGCCCTAATCAGAGATACTACAACAAAGCTCCCCCATGCCACAATCGAGATGGGTCAATTAATTCTATCAACAATCAACAAAGGAATAAGACCCAAAGAGAAAGGCAGTTTGATAAATTTGATATTCCCCTGTCCATGATATTCCAAAGGTTAGTCAGCCAAGGAGCATTGAAACCAATAGAGGGATACTGTCCGCCAAATCCTCCCCCTAAGAATTGGGACGCCAACAAATATTGTGCATACCACGTATCGCCTAGTCATGCGACGGATGATTGCTGGAATTTGAGGCATACTTTGCAAGATATGATCGAGGACGGGACGATCCAGAAGCCGTTCCAGTTGAATGTTGTGGTCGACCTCTACTGAATCTTTGACTCCTGCAAGGTATCCTAGAGGCTCACCAAATACCAAGGAAGGTCTTCCCTTTTGTTTGGTGGCCGAATTTTGTTATGACCGAGGAGTGGTTACTTTTGTTAAATGTTAGAAGTGTGTTGACCCGTAAGGTCGTGCCTCTAGTATCTAGATCTCTTTTTGCTTGTGACTGGGCTCACCGCCCCTACTCCTAATACTGTCCCTTTTGCGTATCGCTTAGTAATCTGCTCACACATCTTCTTTGTCTCCTAAGTCTAAGAGTGTGTTGTCTTCGTGCTTTTATTTTATTGCTTGTCCTGTAACATAGTCGTTTCAGTGAATGAATTTGCATTATTGTCAAATGCCTTTTGAATCATAAAGCTTAAAATGAATCTCACTTAATTAAAAGCAATCAATAAAATCTGAACAAATTTTAGACTGTGATTAATTGAGATGAGAACTGGGGCCGAAGGCAATCAACGAAGTTCACGAAGGCAATCGACAAAGTCACCTGACGAACGAAGATTTCAGGGTGCAATCAAAGGTATTTTCGGAAAGGCCAATCAAATGGAGGAGGCCGAAGATTATAACAGTCATGCCATTGCAAGTGTCGGCGATTTTCCTTTAATGTAGGATGCATTATAAATTTTCGCATTTCTGTAAACTTGTATCTTGTAAAATTGTTATGTTTCAGAAGCTGTGATGTTTCTTCTGAGCGCAAAAAAAAAAAAACAAACAAAAAAACAAACAAAAAAAACAAAAATTGAGAGCAAAAAAGGGGAGGTTAAACAAACAAAAAAAAACAAAAAAAAAGAAGAAGAAGAAACATCAGTTATTTATTCTTGCGTATATTTCATTCGCTTTATTGTTTAATTCAATTGTTTTAGAAAGGATATCCCAACACTTCAATTTCATGTGTGTGCCTTCAATGACGGTAGTTGGAAATTCATAATGAAGACTTCATCACTCGTTACACACAAAAAAAAAAAAGGAGAAATGGACCAAGGGTCAGACAATCTCATGAGACATCATCAGTTTCAAGGAGCACCGCGCATGCGAGGCCAATCTGCACTAAAGAAGATCTCGATCTTTCACCTTTGGGCAAAGTACCATCAACGACGACAACTGGTGACTTATGTTGGAGACCAACGTGCTATACCACCCCTTACACTAAGGGGGCCCAAGAACCAAAAAAATCGTGCAGCCTCCAATGGTGTGATCAATGTCAAGAAGAAGAGACAACGACGAAGGCCTCTCACCAAATGAGGTCAAACAGCGGTGCGAATCCCAACGTTTGCCCAACAATGTTCTCATGTCAATTTGTCACGGTCTAATTTAAGTCCAAATGATTTGTCCATAATTATTGATTTAAAGGCATTTGAAAGATAACGTAAGTTTAAGTCTTGAGTCTTTGATTTCAATGTATGAGTATGCATATTTTCCCGAGTCTAGGGGCTTCCCCCTACTCTCGTCCTTCCGTCATTTCACTTCTGCGCAAACACGATGTTGGAGATCCCACTGGGATTTCCCTTTGCTTCCCAAAACACTGGCCTCGTGCCTTCCCCTTCCAACTCCTGCAAGTTGTCACGGCAAAGGAGAGAAAGGAATGCTATTCTTTAGATCTCAGAATCTCAAATGCCAGCAAGAGATGTTGAATGAATGAACACAAACTGGGGCTGCATATCAGAATCTTGGTTGAGTATGGTCTGCTCCGGGTGATACAGAAATTCAGATGACAAAATGCCAAGATACATGACAACTCTCTTTCAGTTGATACTTTGAAAGAACGCAAGAAACGCGGAGGCTAACTTTTGAGAAGCATCGTGAGTTTCAATAACTCTCGAGATCAAGGACATCACGAACGTGGGATGACTCTTATAGACAGTTAAGTCCCTTAATGTGTGGATCACCCGAACACAGTGCCATCTCGGATTGACAGTATGGCCCGCAAAGCTCAAAGCTCGTTTTTCGGAAACATCAGAATTTGTGTCCCGCCACACAACTCTCAAAGACAGTTGGTTCCCTAAATAAAAGGTATTGCATATCAGAAATTGTGAATTGCCTCCAACAGAGAAGCATCGAATGACAAGACAACTCTCAAAGACAGTTGACTCCCTACAGTTTGGGTACCGCATGTCAGGAATTGTGAATTGCCTCAGACAAAGAAGCATCGAATGATTGAACAACTCTCAAAGACAGTTGACTCCCTACCAATTGGGTATTGCATGTCAGAAATTATGAATTGCCTCCAACAGTAAGACACCGAACATTTGAATAACTCTCAATGACAGTTAGAACCCCTAACGGTTGAAATGCCAAAACATGAAGTTGTCTCGAAACGATAATTTGGATCAACATGAGATTCACTCTTCAAAGTGCAGCAAGAACTTCATATGCCTGATGCAGGGGCTTGTCTTATAACATGACTGGGGCTTCCTAACCAACATCTAAGGTTGATCCTTGCGAGACACTGGGGCTTCAGCAGCCAGAATGTTAGAGAATGATATCAGAAAGAACAAATGGGGCTTCTTCAGCCGATGACTGGGGCTGACCCAACCATAGCATCTGGAGATAAACCGTTGAGTATTCTTGATCAAATGGGTGTTCGGAATTGACCTTTTGAGTACTCGCGATATGCTTTCGGCTCTGCTTCACCATACACATATCCATATTCCTCATTTTTGCAAAAATGAAAAATTCACAATAAAGTGCAATCCATTTCATTCATGATTCTCCCTCTATTCATTCATAAACTTTCACTCATTCATTCATAATAAGCAAAGTTTGAGATGCGAGCAATGCACATGTGTCAAATAAAAGAAAATTCAAATGCAAAAAAAAATCATCATGCAAGAAAAAGTAAAATTTGGCTTTCATCCTTCAAAAAGAGAAAATGGTTGCAAAATGAAAAGAATGTGAATCCTTGTTTCATATTTCTCTCAATCTCTCGATCTTAAAGATTTCAATCCATGTATGTGTTCTAAAACTTTTGTTGCACATGAATGACAATCTCGAGCACATTAATGTCGAAGATATATTTTGCTTGCTCTTGGAAATCTCTTGCAGGTACACATCGCACACCCTGCCACATCGTGGTCCTCAGAAGAAGGTTCCTCATCAACATCAAGGCTAAGGGAATGAGATTTCCCGATGCCCTTTCTACAAAATCAGTTCGAGTTGCAAAAGTCGAACTACATTGGTCTGGTTCTCGAAAGAGATACGTAGGCAGCTTGAATTGTCAGGCACGACCACATACTTGCAAAAAAATCTTATGCAGGTACGAAGTTGGAACCACACAATGAATAACATCTTGGTTTCACAAAGAGGTTTCTCATTGCAAGCGATCAAAATCCCATAACAATGGCAAAACCAAAGAGCTAACTTGCAGGTCACAACAGACAGTGTTAATCGTGTCATTTCTCCTGATATACGTGAGACTTCAGTCAAAATTGAATGATTCCAACCCGGTATCAATTGCCAAGAGTCGCAGCGACTCCAAAAGCGGAGTAGCTTGATTGTGAAAGAATCAAAAACCCTTTTTGGGTGAACAGGGAACCAGAATGAGGTTGCAGCACTCAAAACGGTGCTGACGGACCACGCAAAGTAAAGTTCCAGCGAATCCAAAAGCGGAGAAGCTTGATTGTGAAAAAATCAAAATCCCTTTTAGGGTGAACAGGAATCCAAAATGAGGTTGCAGCACTCAAAACAGTACCGATGGATCACGCGAAGCGATGGTTCATTGCTTGATAAAGCACAAAAATCTCATCACACAGCAACCAAAAGCCGAAGAATTTGGCCATGGCTCATAATGCAGCGCATCCTTGAAATATACACATGTTATATGTCTGCTACTTTTTACTTGCAACTATACCACTTGCCTTGATAAATGCTATCTCTTGGCGACCCATTGAAATGTGTAACCTTTGTTATTAGGCAATTATACCGTCCTAATGCACTCACCCCAAAATCAATTTCGGCTTGAGAAAATTTAGATCTCGCCATCAAAATTATGTTGTTCCTTCCCCCAGAGTCAGATGCGACTCGTCTTGATATTGAATTAGGTCACCTCCTAGATTTCGAGGTGTCCTCCCACAAAGAGTTAGATGCGACTCGTCTTGATGTTGAATTAGGTCACCTCCTAGATTTCGAGGTGTCTTTCCCCAAAGAGTCAAATGCGACTCATCGTGATGTTGAACTTAGGTCATCTCCCAGATTTTGAGATGTACCTCCACTCGGATTGTACCTTGCGTTAATCATTGAGTAATGTTGATCTTAAGCCTTCTCTTGATGTTGAGTCGATTCTCCCCAGAACTACGACTCGACTTGATTCCCATGGAGGGATACATAGGCAGTTTACCCCGGTAAACTCAATCACCCGTTCTCTCAAAATATTGGTCAGTTCCAATCCCAAGAGTCAGAAATGCGACTCATCTTAATGTTGAATTAGGTCATTTCCTGGATTCTGAGATGTAACCCCCGCTCCGATTGTACCTTGCATCAATCCTTGAGTATTGTTGAATTAGGTCATGTCCCGGATTCTGAGATGTACCCCCCGCTCCGATTGTACCTTGTGTCAATCCTTAAGTATTGTTGAATTAGGTCATCTCTTGGATTCTGAGATGTACCCCCCACTCCGATTGTACCTTGTGTCAATCCTTAAGTATTGTTGAATTAGGTCATCTCCTGGATTCTGAGATGTACCCCCCGCTCCGATTGTACCTTGCGTCAATCCTTGAGTATTGATGAATTAGGTCATCTCCCGGATTCTGAGATTTACCCCCCCCCCACTCCGATTGTACCTTGCGTCAATCCTTGAGTATTGTTGAATTAGGTCATCTCCCGGATTCTGAGATGTACCCCCCCCCCCCCCGCTCCGATTGTACCTTGCGTCAATCGTTGAGTATTGTTGAATTAGGTCATCTCCCGGATTCTGAGATGTACCCTCCGCTCCGATTGTACCTTGCGTCAATCCTTGAGTATTATTGAATTAGGTCATCTCCCGGATTCTGAGATGTACCCCCCGCTCCGATTGTACCTTGCGTCAATCCTTGAGTATTGTTGAATTAGGTCATCTCCCGAATTCTGAGATGTACCTCTCGCTCCGATTGTACCTTGCGTCAATCCTTGAGTATTGTTGAATTAGGTCATCTCCCGGATTCTGAGATGTACCCCCCTCCCCCCCGCTCCAATTGTACCTTGCGTCAATCCTTGAGTATTGTTGATTGTAGTCCTCTCCTGATGACGAGTTCTACCTCCCCCGAACTACGTTTTTACTTGATTCCCCCTAAAGGGATACGTATGCTGCTCGAGAGAGCCCAGTCATTCCCATGTCAATTTCCTCCCCAGCAAAGAGACAACGCATCTCAATGCAACCCCCTGCATTTTAAATTTCAATAAACCTGAACTACGATTCGTCTGATTCTCGAAAAAGATACGTAGGTAAACCTGTAATCCAGTACTGACCATTGTTTGTCACTTATTTGATTGTTTGTTTGAGTTTGAACTACGGAGGCTTGATTCTCGAAAGAGATACGTAGGAAGTCCTACTTTGGACCCAGCCGTTACACCCTAGACGAGATCGTTTGTCTTTTAGTGATCGTAGAATCCCCTTTACATTACAAGGAGATTCGATGAGGGGCTCTGTAGACACCCCGATCTCGCACCCCTTATCAAACCCTTTTTAATCGGTCTAAACCCTAAAATTGACCTAGAGCCCTCGATTTGGCTTTGCGGGAGTGCCGTAAGCCTTATCGGTGCATCGAATGGATTAATGGACTTCAAATTCATGATCAGAGCGAAAAAACGAGTAAACAAGCATGTACTTCACTTTTTGAGCTGCGGGACCCGAAACGGGGCCCGCACCCTTAGAACTGCTCGTTACCATCCATTCTGTGCATTAAAAATATATTATTGTCATCCCTTGTTTATAAACATATTTAAGATAGACGGACGTGACCACAAGATTATTTTAAGCAACTTTCATGTTGGGACAGCGGACAACCGGGCCACCGTTGTGCGCGCACACGGACGAAACTTGGACTGTTGCGGAACCAATACCGGAGCCAGAATTGTGATCATTCACGTCTAAAAAAGTCAAAGAAAGAGTAATGGGAGCCAGTCATGGTTAGACAAGTGGCCCAAGTTGGTTGGGCAACTTAATAAGGAAGGGACCAATCAGAGCGCGACACGTGGCACTTTGGGAAAAGGGGACTGCTGAGTCTAGCAAGGGTGACCTAAGGTCATTTTACAACCTCACTCAAATCAACTTTAATCTTTTCCCAGCTGCTCCTACCCGGTTAGATGACCCCTAAAATGGCTCCTAAGCCTAGCAAGGGTGACCTAAGGTCATTTTACAACCTCCCTCCTCCATATCACCACCTCCCTCTTCCATTCTTACCAAGAGAGCCACACACAACAAGTATCCTACACTCCCATTCACTCTTGCTCTCTCTAGCACTTCCAAGAAGCACTCTCACCACTCTCAAACCCCAGTCCATAAACCACCACAACACCATCATATCACCACCATAATCCCACCCTAAACACTACACAAAACAAAGCAAACAACTCACTCAAACACTCTCTCAATCAAGGCAAACACCTTAAGAAAACAACCAAAAAAGTCTTCCCTTGGAAGCAAAGGAAGCACATCTAGGTAATCTCTTGTTCTTGTAAAGTTAATCCATGTAAATGTAGATCCTTATGTGATTTGAAAAGGGGTTTAGCCACTTGTTAGGCTAGACCCCCATTTGATGTCCAAAGATACAATGTTGATACTCTTGTTGTTCTTCTCTCTAAATGTGATAGATCTTGATTAAATGCTTCAATAGTTTTTTTTTGTGTTGTTAATATGTATATATATGCACACACAAAGTTTCATGCCCACATCACTTCATGTAGATGAGTTTTGATGTGTGTTTTCATGGTATTCATGATATCCCAGCAGATCTGTCATTCTGTCCCTTTCTGTCTTGTTTCTCAATTTAAGCATAGCAAACCTGGGTTTTGGTCTTAGACCACAAAAGAGATTTTGTTCTAAACAAACAGAGGAAGATGAGAATTTAAATATTATATTTTTCCCATGAGCAAAGGCTGTTCTTTTCATTTATTGTTTAGACTCTTGATCTGCAAATCTGTGCTGGTTCATCTCTGACATGGAAATATCAGAGAAGTTTTGTGTGACTTATAATCGCTTGATGGCCTTGAAACTTTCCAGACCTAAACTTTGACATGTTAGGAACAACTTTCATGTTTAGTGTTTCCCATGATTCCCCCGTTTTCATGATGCCAAAAAGTGGATCTTTTATGGATGTGTGAATATCTGTCAGATCTGGCTGTTGAAAGTATGATCTTGCATGCCTCATTTGAACACCATAACATGCTCCTAAAATCATAGGAAAATTCATGGAAAATTCTTTATGTGTTAGGAAGTTTTCATAACCTTTACTTTCTGGATTAAGTGAGTTTAAGAACAGGTACAAGAAGGAAAGATGGACAGCAGTCCCTTAATACTTGGGGACGGACTTTTGGATATTTATTTGTTATGAGATTTGTTCCCTTCTTTTTGTTCACCTTTTTAAATATTAATCCCCTATCCCTTTATGTGTTTCCTTTACTGGATGTGAATGCTAAACCTTTTTCAAAACCAAGTGAGAGTCCACCCAAACCGACTCTCATTTGTGAGTTAAAGCAAACTGTTGGTCCCAAAGGGCAACAAGGGTATAGAACCGCTAGAGGGGGGGGCTGAATAGTGCTTTAAAATCTTTTTCGAAATACCCTTGAAAATCAACCAAGTACTTATCAGTTTGGTCTATTGCGGTTTAAAGCACTAGAACTGCTCAGATAAAATGCACAGCGGAGTTTTGCGGTTATTGCCAAACTGAATTATGAAGAGTAGGGCGGTTTAAGTGGTTGAAAAAGGAATGATGCAAATGACAAGGTACAACTGAAGTATCACAGAAGTATGCAAATCATTTATCAAGTCATTTCACATAAGAGTAAATAAAGCTCATAAACAGAAATGTAAATGACAATACAGAAATTAAAGATCAAAGACACACAATTTGAAGAGGTTCGTTCTTGAAAGAACTACGTCCTCTACCTAGGTGGTTAACCTAGGATTTTCTAATAGCTACTAGACTTGTATTGATTTAGAGGAGTTTTTACAAGATTACAAATGAATCCAAACTCTAAATAAACAATCTAACCTAACAATGCTATTATAACAACCTGTGTTTTCGAGGTATATAATCTATAAGAAAATATACTCCGGGTGTGTAGTGTGGAAAGAAATCAAGAGGTCAAAATATCTAAGTGATGGTGAGCAAGTGATTACTTTCTGTGCAAGGCTGAGTTGTGATGATTTGAAGGCTTGAAGCTTTGATGAAGAACTCTGGGTTTGCTAAGGAGATGATGAAGATATGAATATCTGAATTTTCAATCTTCAAAGCAAACTTGAATACTTGGGATGTCACGACCCGAAAACTAGGCTCTATTTTATTAGTAATAAATAATTATTATTTATTTATTTGCTTATTTATTTATTTAAATTATTATTTATTTAAATATTTATGTGTGCATTTTATGTGTGATAATATTTATGCCTAGCATTTTATTTGGGTCATTAGTGCTAATGTAGAAATATTGGGTCTTAGTTGTTAGTGGGGAGTATTGAGTTGGGTAGTATTTGAGGAGGGGGTCTTTGTGTAAGTTTTTAAATCATACTCCTACCCTCTCCCTACACCTCCCTCTCCCTCATACACTCCACCTCCCTCATCATTTTCCAGCCATCTCTCTCCCTCTCTCTCTAGCTTGGGGTAAGTTTTCTTTCTTTACTTCTCTCTTCATTTTCTTCATCTTCTTCTAGTTATTTCTCATTTCTTAAAACGTGAAATGTGTTTAGATCGTCGATAGGATCGCGTAGGATCAAAAATATTTGAAATCCATCAACTTTGAGAAAATCCAAGTAAGTTACTTTTCTCCCATTTTGATGTTAAAATGTTCATATCATGTTCATATAATGCTTTTGTTGTTATATTTGAAGTTTGGAGGAGGTTGCAATTTATTTGGAATTTATTTGGATTTTTGGTCAAAAATGGTGATTTATGAATGTTGCGTTTGATTCTTGATTTTGGTTGTTAAATGTTGTTGTATGAGTCTTTTGGGACTTATAAGTTGTTTTGGTACATTAGTAAACTAGTTGGAAGGTTGGATTTTTGGTTGAAATGTGTTTTGGTATGAAAATGGAAGAACCCATTTTGTTCTTCCCGATTTCCAGTATTTCAGAAGATTGGACGACCGCCCAAAAATGTCTGGGCGACCGCACATCTATCTGAAAGCTTTTGTCCTTGTTTGAGGCTTGTTTGGGCGACCGCACAGACCATTTTGGGCGGCCGCACAGAACATCTGAAAGTTTTCATTTTGTTAAATTGTGTGATTGAAGAATGCGTTTTGATCCAAATCTTGGGTGTCCTTCTAGTCGACCTTAGTGACCATTGTAGTACACTCTAGTGATAGAATTGGGTCCTTTTTGATCAAGTTTGTGTTTGAAATTAATTAAGTGTTAATTGGGATTTGGAACATCTTATTGAGGTATTGTTGGTTTGACTTATCTTTGTGATGATCATTTGGTATATGTTTGGGCATCTTATGATGTGTTCGTGATTGTCCCAATCGAATTGATTTTCGAGTGAGTCTTGGTCTAGGTTTTAGGCGATGTCCTATAGTACCTAGAGGGTGGTTACTGAATACCAAAGTGTAGGGTTTAGTCCAGTCGTGATCATGTTCTAATAAGTGTAACCTTTTGGATTCGTTTGGGGTGTTTAGAATGGGTTCGTTATGAACGGAGATAAAGCGTGAATTGGCAATTGGGTACCTACGGTTTGATTAACCTTAAGATGTATTCATTCGGATTTCTTATTTGGAATTCCAGGTGTGATGAGACGGTTGAGTTCATAGTCCTAGTATATCTTTGGAGTAAATGTTTATGATCATTTTGGTAATAGTCATTGTGCCATTGGTGAGCGACCGTTTGGGTTGTGCTCTTTATGATTAACTTGTGGGTATCATATTTAGGATGTATTTGGTACGTGCATTATCTTGGAATCATTATGTTTTAATGGTCAATGTTGTTGGACTCTTTTATGAGAAACTCCTTGTGCTATTGTTGTTGAACTCTTCTTGAGTAATCGTTTGCATCTTTTATGGTGATTAATTGGTATGATTCCCTACTTTGGAATCAGTGGTTGTTTATTGTGCTAGTATTTTATTACTTAGCCTTTACTTGAAAGTCCAGCTGGTATTTTGTGTGTGTTTGGGCGATGCGAAACATTATGATGGCACAGCCAAGTCCATTGTGATGTTGACCATTGTTTTGCCCCATTATTACCCTCCTCCAGATTGGCCTTGGATGTGAGAAGAGCTAGCTCCTTTGTGTGCATTCTAGCTTTACTTGGAGCATGACTTTGTGGCATGTCTCCCGTCCCTTGTGACACTTCATTTGGTTATTGGTTCCGGTACCGGGTTTCTCTTCAGCTTTTATGCTACTATGAAGATGGTTTGTTGATCGACGGGTTGATCGGTCGCTTCTGACCGGGGATTTCTCTTCAGCTTTCATGATATTATGAAGATGATGATTTGTTGATTATTGAAGCTGCGCAGCGACCTTTATTTGGTTCTTCAGTTGGGTGAAACCTTGGCTACGTATCCACTTATGAGTGTTTATTTCAGCTTTATGTGTTGCATGATGAGCTGGTCGTTATTTCCAACCGGTATGGGACAGTTGGCGATAGGGAGCCTCTCATTTGTTGTTATATGTTCATTTATGTGATTGATTATTGGATGTTACCGTTCGTCAGCATGTCATTTATTATTCCGCTGCTATCTGTCTTATGTTAATTGCTATTGGTCATTGCATATTAGCATGTCATGTAGTTGCATTAGTAACCTACTGAGATTTTATCTCACCCCGTTTATTTCCATCTTTGTTTTTCCTTAACCCCCTCCAGGAGGAAAAGGATTAGGATTCGCGGTTCAAGGAGGACGTCGAGAGGATTGAGATTTTGGGGTAGGTTGTTATGGATCGGTTTACATTATTTAAATGTATAACCTTTTGGGGATAGTTTTACCATTATTGACGTCATTAAGAATTGTATATTTTATTCTTTTGGGTATAAGCTGTGGAGCTTATGTTGGATGTACATTGTTGATTTAATCTTGGATTTGTAAAACCTTGTGTTATCATCTTTTGGTTCAAAATGAAATTTTTAACTTTGGTATTTCATAGTTTTGGTTTTAAGTCGACGTCCAGCTCGCGGTCTCGGGACCACGGGGTTCGGGGTCGCGACAGTTGGTATCAGAGCTATGGTTTAGCTCTAAGTATCGGTATAGGTGGCTAGAACGACCTAGGAGGGTAGTTGTGTTTGGAGTGAGTAACGGTTGATGTTTTATACAGGTAATTGTTCTCAATGGCTAGAAGAAGAGCTGGTGAAGATATCAGTGGGACTCAGAATCTTAATGGTATAAGGGAAGAAAACCGTGCAGTGTTTCAGGGCAGGTTTGAAGCGGCCGTGAAATCAATTCGTGACCAAGGGCCGAGAGAGGAACATGTAGCACCTCCGTGATATGGGTTGGAGCAGTTCTTAAAGTTGAAACCAAGTGAGTACGACGGTAAGCCGGATCTGAAGAAAGCCGAGCTATGGATAGAATCGATGGAGAAAATCTACGATGTCTTTGGTTGCACTGATGAGGATAGGGTTCTGTTTGCAGCTTATAAGCTCGTGGGGGCTGCGGATCATTGGTGGAAGGCACTGAAGACCAGTTGGGATGCGACTCTTGTACCATATCCTTGGGAGTGGTTCGTGAGGAAATTCAAGGATCATTTTATCTCTCTAGTGAATCAAAACCGGAAGTAGATCGAGTTCCTCAGCTTGGAGCAAGGCATGATGTCAGTAGCACATTACTCGGCTAAGTTCGCAGAATTAGCCAGGCGTTGTGACTACCTTGTGCGGACCGAGGAGCAGAAAGCGATGAGATTGATCAGGGGTTTGAAGACAGCTATTAGGACTCAACTTTTAGCCCAAAGAATTCAACCTTTTCAGGATGCAGTGGATCGAGCCTACTTGATTGAGCAGGATATTGGGGAACACAAAAGGAAGACTGAGATGGTTAACCCGGGTAAGCAAGGAGGGCAGAGTAAGTCACAACAGCAACATTCGGATAACAGAGGTAATTCTGGAGTGCAAACTCGATTCAGAGGGCAACTTCAAGGGCAACCAACAGTAGGAAATCAAGGTTCTAATAAGGGGACTCGAAATGGGAAAGTCTGCAACTACTGTCAGAGGAAAGGACACTCAGAAGACAAGTGTTGGAAGAAGCAAGGAAAATGTGTGAAGTGTGGTCAGTTGGGACACTTCGTTAAAAATTGTTCGAGGTTTAGAGTTCAGTAATCGGGGACAGGAACTGGAGTACCACAGGGTCAGAAGAGGGATGCTTCGGGGAAGCCCAAGGTTTCGGGTAGAGTATTTGCAATCAATCAGCACTCACCAGGTAACGGATAATTTCAGGAGGTATTATTTTGCGTCGTGAGAGCGAGCGCGTGCATTTTAGGATCATCGCATTTATGTGTTTCTGTGCATTTAGTTGCATTTATTTCTTCTGAGTCTTCGACTTATGTGTTGTAGGTGTCTACTCCTATGGAGGAGTCTAGGGTATCCGATGAAGTCTTATGTGCTTAAGTATGGTTATGTCTCACCTGCTAAATTAGCCATGTTGCTATTACAAGATTTTGATGTTACTCTTGCTTTAGTTGATTGTTGTAGGAAGATGGTTATATTCTCCATTCCTGATTTCTTAAAATTATTTGAGACCGTTCCTTTGCGTAGAGTTATACCTAAATTTTTTTTATTGAAATCCGAGTATTTAGCTTCGGTCAAATTGTTGGGTGTAATTATCATTGTAAGGTTTCTACTTTCTTCTAAATAGTACCTAGTGTTTGAGGAGAAGCTTGGGTTAAATTGGGTTGTTGTGGTACAAGGTTGTAATGCTAATATTTAGATCAATATCCATATTGTATCGGTTGAGTTATAGGAGTTGAGGATTCAATGAGGATCTCTTGAGGAAAATTTTGGTCACTTTTAGTGCATCTCCGTGAATGTATCGGAATGGATTAGGATGGAGAGGTGTACGATTTGTTATGGATGATGAGTTTGTTGTAGGAGTTATGATCATTAATGGTGGTAAGCGTGTTAAGTTAGAAGGGACTAAGTACATTTTGGGAGAGTAATAATTTCTCAATCTATGTTAAGGGCATTTTGAAATTTTGGTTAGATAGGGGTTCTATGGTTCTAAATCCCTTCTTGGTGGCGTTTCCCGAAGAGGATCTTAATAAATGTATGCGTGAAAGACTAACTTGGGTTAGCTATTGAGGATTTGAGATTTGTTGATTTCCTTGGGTATATGAGCACAGATTATTAACTAAAAAGGGAGCTAGAGGAAATCCCTTGAAGATAAAATTTAGATCATTTTCGGACTGTTGCGTATTCGTAATTATTTTAGGCTTTCAAGGATTGGAGTTTTATGACGATGATATTATGGCGTAGATTTAAGTGAACATTTTGTATTAAAATTTTGGGTTTATATTACACCTCTAGTTTAAGGTGCTACCTAGAACGAGAGCACTATAATGGGAACCCTTAGAGATATAGCCTTTGGTGAATATTATGGGGATGGGAAAATTTCTTTAGCCTTTCATATTTTAAAAGCTAATTAAGCTCGAGATGGTAATGTTTTGGAATTCTGGGGAATAATACTAAGTATGCAATTTACAAATGGAAGTACCTTTGCGGTGTAGTTAAGGCTGTGAATAAGGCGAGCTTGAGATATCTCGAGAATTATCTGTGGAAATAATTTGGATTCTTCGATTTTGAGTACGAGTTTTGATTAGTAATGAAGATAATGATGGAATGATTCGGTTCGAGAGGTAGTGTTATCGTAAGCATTTTATAAGGTTACCTTGTAGTGGGATAGATTGGACAATTGAGGAATTTGAAAAATGGCGGAACTACCGTATCCGTACCTATTTGGTCTTTCGGGTAAGTCTCGTTAAAATTCGGGTCGAATTTTCTTTAAGGGGGAGTGAATGTCACGACCCGAAAACTAGGCTCTATTTTATTAGTAATAAATAATTATTATTTATTTATTTGCTTATTTATTTATTTAAATTATTATTTATTTAAATATTTATGTGTGCATTTTATGTGTTATAATATTTATGCCTAGCATTTTATTTGGGTCATTAGTGCTAATGTAGAAATATTGGGTCTTAGTTGTTAGTGGGGAGTATTGAGTTGGGTAGTATTTGAGGAGGGGGTCTTTGTGTAAGTTTTTAAATCATACTCCTACCCTCTCCCTACACCTTCCTCTCCCTCATACACTCCACCTCCCTCATCATTTTCCAGCCATCTCTCTCCCTCTCTCTCTAGCTTGGGGTAAGTTTTCTTTCTTTACTTCTCTTTTAATTTTATTCATCTTCTTCTAGTTATTTCTCATTTCTTAAAACGTGAAATGTGTTTAGATCGTCGATAGGATCGCGTAGGATCAAAAATATTTGAAATCCATCAACTTTGAGAAAATCCAAGTAAGTTACTTTTCCCCCATTTTGATGTTAAAATGTTCATATCATGTTCATATAATGCTTTTGTTGTTATATTTGAAGTTTGGAGGAGGTTGCAATTTATTTGGAATTTATTTGGATTTTTGGTCAAAAATGGTGATTTATGAATGTTGGGTTTGATTCTTGATTTTGGTTGTTAAATGTTGTTGTATGAGTCTTTTGGGACTTATAAGTTGTTTTGGTACATTAGTAAACTAGTTGGAAGGTTGGATTTTTGGTTGAAACGTGTTTTGGTATGAAAATGGAAGAACCCATTTTGTTCTTCCCGATTTCCAGCATTTCAGAAGATTGGGCGACCGCCCAAAAATGTCTGGGCGACCGCACATCTATCTGAAAGCTTTTGTCCTTGTTTGAGGCTTGTTTGGGCGACCGCACAGACCATTTTGGGCGGCCGCACAGAACATCTGAAAGTTTTCATTTTGTTAAATTGTGTGATTGAAGAATGCGTTTTGATCCAAATCTTGGGTGTCCTTCTAGTCGACCTTAGTGACCATTGTAGTACACTCTAGTGATAGAATTGGGTCCTTTGTGATCAAGTTTGTGTTTGAAATTAATTAAGTGTTAATTGGGATTTGGAACATCTTATTGAGGTATTGTTGGTTTGACTTATCTTTGTGATGATCATTTGGTATATGTTTGGGCATCTTATGATGTGTTCGTGATTGTCCCAATCGAATTGATTTTCGAGTGAGTCTTGGTCTAGGTTTTAGGCGATGTCCTATAGTACCTAGAGGGTGGTTACTGAATACCAAAGTGTAGGGTTTAGTCCAGTCGTGATCATGTTCTAATAAGTGTAACCTTTTGGATTCGTTTGGGGTGTTTAGAATGGGTTCGTTATGAACGGAGATAAAGCGTGAATTGGCAATTGGGTACCTACGGTTTGATTAACCTTAAGATGTATTCATTCGGATTTCTTATTTGGAATTCCAGGTGTGATGAGACGGTTGAGTTCGTAGTCCTAGTATATCTTTGGAGTAAATGTTTATGATCATTTTGGTAATAGTCATTGTGCCATTGGTGAGCGACCGTTTGGGTTGTGCTCTTTATGATTAACTTGAGGGTATCATATTTAGGATGTATTTGGTACGTGCATTATCTTGTAATCATTATGTTTTAATGGTCAATGTTGTTGGACTCTTTTATGAGAAACTCCTTGTGCTATTGTTGTTGAACTCTTCTTGAGTAATCGTTTGCATCTTTTATGGTGATTAATTGGTATGATTCCCTACTTTGGAATCAATGGTTGTTTATTGTGCTAGTATTTTATTACTTAGCCTTTACTTGAATGTCCAGCTGGTATTTTGTGTGTGTTTGGGCGATGCGAAACATTATGATGGCACAGCCAAGTCCATTGTGATGTTGACCATTGTTTTGCCCCATTATTACCCTCCTCCAGATTGGCCTTGGATGTGAGAAGAGCTAGCTCCTTTGTGTGCATTTTAGCTTTACTTGGAGCATGACTTTGTGGCATGTCTCCCGTCCCTTGTGACACTTTATTTGGTTATTGGTTCCGGTACCGGGTTTCTCTTCAGCTTTTATGCTACTATGAAGATGGTTTGTTGATCGACGGGTTGATCGGTCGCTTCTGACCGGGGATTTCTCTTCAGCTTTCATGCTATTATGAAGATGATGATTTGTTGATTATTGAAGCTGCGCAGCGACCTTTATTTGGTTCTTCAGTTGGGTGAAACCTTGGCTACGTATCCACTTATGAGTGTTTATTTCAGCTTTATGTGTTGCATGATGAGCTGGTCGTTATTTCCAACCGGTATGGGACGGTTTGCGATAGGGAGCCTCTCATTTGTTGTTATATGTTCATTTATGTGATTGATTATTGGATGTTACCGTTCGTCAGCATGTCATTTATTATTCCGCTGCTATCTGTTTTATGTTAATTGCTATTGGTCATTGCATATTAGCATGTCATGTAGTTGCATTAGTAACCTACTGAGATTTTATCTCACCCCGTTTATTTCCATCTTTGTTTTTCCTTAACCCCCTCCAGGAGGAAAAGGATTAGGATTCGCGGTTCAAGGAGGACGTCGAGAGGATTGAGATTTTGGGGCAGGTTGTTATGGATCGGTTTACATTATTTAAATGTATAACCTTTTGGGGATAGTTTTACCATTATTGACGTCATTAAGAATTGTATATTTTATTCTTTTGGGTATAAGCTGTGGAGCTTATGTTGGATGTACATTGTTGATTTAATCTTGGATTTGTAAAACCTTGTGTTATCATCTTTTGGTTCAAAATGAAATTTTTAACTTCGGTATTTCATAGTTTTGGTTTTAAGTCGACGTCCAGCTCGCGGTCTCGGGCCCGCGGGGTTCGGGGTCGCGACATGGGATATTCTCTTTGAAGCTCAGCAACCTTCATTGTTGAGAAATGAAGGCTATTTATAGTGAAGGCATTAGTGACTGTTGGACAAAGAGGTGAGTCATTGTATGGCGGTTTTATGCGTTGTCACAATCCCATTGGTTGACCTGTCACTGTCGTCCTTTGCTTTTGCTTTGTAGCAGGAAGTTGTTGGATCACTACCTGACATTGTCCTTTTAGTGGTTGGAAAAGTACAACGGTAAATTTTCAAAAAGCGAGACAAACCGACATTCCAAGAATAACTAAAACATGACTTGAAGTTTAAGGACAAGTCACCAGTCATTCATTTACGGTTGAAAAGCGAATGTTTGTCTTCAAGGAGTAAATGACAGCAATAACTTCTTCAATAACTTGGTCGGCGGCTCCACCAGATGCATGTGCGGTTTCATGAATGAACTTGAAGTGCGGTTTCATCAAAGACATAAACTGCGGTTTGATGAAGGACTTAAGGCACCATGCTGGCGGTTTGAAGACGGCGGCTTGAGGGACACTAAACCGCTAAGGATAAACCGAACATAACTCAGCCTAACTACTAAACATCTAGAAATGGACTTTTCTAAAAATTGAAGTAAAACTTCATTACATGTAAACCTAAAGTCCATAAAAAGACACGTGGAATGGGTCAATAAAATCAGGTGGGTGTACTTAACAATGAATCCTAACAATCTCTCCCTATTTGATTGATGCCATTACCACACTATGATAGAGCAAACATTGTACTTGGTAAAAACATGCTCAAATGAATATGTATTGAAATTGCATGTCCCAAGTCAAATGCACACACAATGCTAGATCATAGATTTCTAATCTATCAATAAACAAAGGAAATGAAGGACAGATAGAAAAGAGATACATTCAGATGCATATAAAGAGATATGATTATGAAAATCAGATATGCATATTTAAACTGAATGTTTAAAACACATACACTTAGAATTTTTTTATGATGAATTAAAGTGCATGGGTTTTGAAAATGCATTGTTCCACAAACAAGTAGTTTGAATAAATAAGGTTTTTGGAATAAGATTCAATGCATTCATTTTCATTATAATCCTTTAAAGGTTTTGGAAGTTACAAAATTACAAGGAAAATAATGAAAGGCAAAAACTGATTACAAAAGGATAGAAAGAAATCTAGTCAGTTCTATCAGGAACCATGGCGGCGGCTTGGTCTGCGGTTTGAGCAGCATCAGAAGGTACTACTAGGCTGGCGGTTTCAAACACGTATTCAGTTGACTTAAGACGAAGATGGGTCGGTTCATTTACCTTCTCTAAGATTCTTTCAGAAAGCTTCTTCAGGTCGTTGGCATAATGAACTAAGTAGTCAGTTGATGAAACCGTCAGATCAGCTAGTTGGTCTAACTTCTTCTCTAAAGCCTCATTCATTTCTTGGGCCGCTTCAAGTCTGAGAGAAGTCAGCTCATTCAGAGTTTCAAGCTTATGTTCTAATTTGAGCTGGTTCTCTAGAAGGGTTTCAATCTTGAATTCCATTCTCCCAATTCGAGGGTCAATAGTATTCTCCCTCGTAATGGCATCAACAAGGAAGGGCAGAGAGGAAAGAAATGCAGATTGGGTAAAAACTGACTCCAGAACACATTGAATCTTTACTGGATCAGTTTCAAAAAGGAAGGAAGGGGAAGGAATGACAGAAAATGAAGTGTAGGGAAGAGAAGGGGAAATGGAAAGAAGTTGGGTATTGGAGAGAGGAATGGAAGTATAAGGAGAGAACTGCCATCTATAAAGATAAGGAAATACAGTGCAGTTTATCCTAAAGAAAAATTGAGAGCAGAGAGAAAAAATGACCTCAACTGCCAGATCTTCAATGATTTGATCAAGAGTGGAAGCAAGGAGTTGATCTGAAGCAGCCTGAGATTCATCGGCTGGAAAGATTGCGAAAGGATTTGGACGACCAGACTTGAGTCGTTGCTCTTCATGCTTGTTGGTGGCTCTGATGATGGCTCCATGGCGGTTGGCTTTGGAAGAAGTAGCTCTAAACCTCTTTAGGTAAGCCGCGATGTCCTGTGCACACTTCCTTTTCAAACCACGCGGTTTGGGAGTCCTAACTGCAACTTTGAACTCAGGCAAAACCGAAGGGGCAGAGATATTAATCAGTTGCGGTTGAGCCGACGGTGGAACCGATGGAGCAAAAGGCAGTGTAGGGGATTCAGAAGGTGAAGGAGTGTGCTCTGGTGAGTCAAAATCTATCTTTCGTTTCAATGAAGGAGGAGCGGTTTCAACCAACATGGGGTCTATTCCGGCCTTTCTCAGTTCAGCTCTTTCTCTCAATTCCTTAGCAAATGGGCCTTCAATGGGTGAGTGATTCTTCTTGTCATGAGCTTCAGTGAAGTCCACTGCACCAGGTGGCCTTGATTGCCAGTGCTCCACAAAATCATATTTCTTTACTAATCTTCTCATCTTCTTCAGCGGTTGAACCTCAAGATTGTCATCTTGCTCAGGTTCATCTTGAACTGCCTCAGACGCATCAGTCTGCTCAGGCAATACAGCAGCCTCAAACTCATCGGTTTGCTCAGGCTGAACCGCACTTGTAGATACATCGGTTTGTTCAACTAGAACCGCAGCCTCAGACATTTCGGTCTGCTCAGGCTCGGTTTGAGTGGAGGGTTTAAGGTTGGGAAGGGTAGAAAAGATTAGTTGTAACTGTTCTTCAGTGAAATAAACAGTTGGCAGTTTGAGAGGGGATTTTGGAGGTGAGATAGGTTTGGGTTCAGAGGTGGTGGCTTTCAGTTTCCTCAAGAGATTCACATCTTGTGCAAAATTCAAGGATTTTTCAACATTTGGCTTTATTGGGGAAAGGGGTTTTATCTGGGGTTAGATGACGTAGGAGGAGTTGATTTAGTGAAGGGAGTTGGTTTAGATGAAGGTGGAAGCGGTTCAGAAGAAGGATTGGATAGAATAAGGAAGGATTTTGGTAAGGATGGTTTTGGAGGAAGATTGGATGAGGGTTTGGAAGTGTCAGTAACTTTGGCTTTCTTCTTTCTTGGAGCCGCGGTTTCCCTGGGTTGAGCCGCAGGAATTGCAGGCTCCCCCTCAACCACAGACTCCCTCTCAACTGGAGCCTCAGTTCCATCCAGGCTAACTCCTAGCCTATTCAAGGTGGCAGTTTGAGCTGCTTCTCTAGCTCTTGTAGCTGCGGCTTGATCTGCTATGGCACCGGCATAAGGTTTGCCTGACTTATTGAGCCGAGCCTCAGGATAGGGTCCTCTCTGTTCTTCAGGCAGAGAATCAGCATTCCATACCGCTTGTGCAAACCACCATCCAAACCCGGTTCTGAAAGCATCAAGTTTTGAAGCACCAAACAAGGTCTTCTCATTCGGTTGCACCCACTCAGCTTCATTTTCCACAGAAGCTTTAAAGATCACAGAATCCTGATGAAGAAAGTTTGTTAAAATTCTGCAGTGAGTTCTGATCTTTGTTTTTCCAGCGGCTTTGGCAGAAGTATGGTGGCTGAGGGCATTGATCATTTCTTGCATGATGATCCTTGGCCAGTGCAGTTTCTTCCCTTTGTAGATATCCACGCAGTAGTTGTACTGCTCAGTAGTGAACTTGTTGTGATTGCCATTTTTGCACATCACTCCTGTGTCTACAAGATCACACAACATGACTATCACCTCTCCAAACTCCTTCTTAGGGGTGGTCTTAGTATTGAAGACAGAGACCCCCAAGAGCTCTAATGTGGTTCGGCTGACTAACTCTGGTTTGATAGAAAGGATTCCAGAATTCTCCAGTCCAGCTAAGATAGCAATTTTAGACGCAGTTAGAACCACATCTTTTGTCCTGACAGTGGACTTGATGGCATTTTCAGTCTTAACTTCCCCAGACTCAAAATCTCTGATTTCTTCACCTTTACCATTCAATAGAGGTACCACACAGACAATCCCATAGTCAAAGAATTCTGCACAAAGCTTTTTGTCAAACTTTGGTTCATCCTACTGAAACAGAGGCAGCAATTTTGACGATTCCAGTAGGGCAAGCAGTTTTCTTCCAACTGCATCAGCTTCAAATTCGGCTTTAATGATTTGAGATCCAGGTACAAAGTTGGATTCATCCTAAAAATAATCAAAGTTAGTAAGAGATTGGTGCAAGCAGTTTGATAAACCAAGCATACAAACCGCTACAAGGAATTCTAACAATGAAAGAGACGGTTAAAGCAAAACAGGGGTAAAATGGTAAACACCCAAAACTAGACATGAAAAGGATTTGAAAAAGAATTTGAATGCATGAAGAACATGATGAACAGGGGATAAACATGCAACACAAAAACTTAACCAAAACATGAAAGAAGTATACCAAAAGATTCGAAACGAGTAGATACTAACAAAGTTCTAAAAGAACAAGTTCAAATAACAAACCCAGAACATAGTATCAAAAGAAATACGAAAGAACACCCGAAAACCCAAAAATCAAAATTGCTCAGAAATTGAACAAAAGACAAGAAATAAACATCAAACCCAGCATATATGAACATATGTAAGCAATAATCAACCAAAAATTTAACGAAAAAGCAAGAAAAAAATTATTAGAATACGAACAAGCCTTTACGAGCAACAATGGCGGAAAAGGATGAAATGATAGAGAGAAGGGTTCAAGAAATCATACCATATCATCTTTGGTTTGTTTAGATGTAGACGGAGCATTGGACACGGACGATTTCTTAGGTGCCATTTAAATTTTTTTTAAAAATTATGAGAAATATTGGAGGTAGAAGACAGAGTGCAGAAGAGAGAGATGAATGAAGAAGAAGGTAAAAAGGTAAAAAGAAATAAACTTTGTCTTTTATACTCAAATAACTGTTCCTCGGGTAATGGAACGACGAGAACGGCGCACGATTGTCTCCAGATGGCGTCCCACGTCACATAGAATTTAATGCGGCAGAGAAAATTGAAAAAAGGTCCTTATAATTGATATGACATAAAGTATGGACTGAAATGCAATTTCATACCTGAGCAGTTTGATTGACCAAACCGACTTACCTTACGTCTTCAGCGGTTTTCATGAAACTGATGTCTCTCTAATCTGATGGCGGTTTATATGTTTAAACCGAATGGATTTCCTTTCTTGTCGGTTTTGAAAGAACCGATTTCATTCATTTTGACTCGTCAGTTTGATGGAGTATCTTGTACCGAACCATTTATTGATGCGGTTTCAATGATGACAGAACCGCACACTAGATGACTTTTCTAAGCATAGCCAAAACACTTAAACAAAAGATATTAGAAATAATATATATAGATATGATATCTTAAGTTAGTTCTAACATACCCATTTCTCCTCGTAAGTGATAGAACCTAGAATTTTCAAGCAGTTTGGTGAGGATATCAGCAATTTGATCATCTGTTCCCACCTTTGCTAGAAAAATGTTTTTCTTTTCAACATGGTCTTTGAGGAAATGATATCTTATGTCAATTTGCTTGGTTTTTGAGTGATGAACTGGATTGTTGGAGATGGATATTTTAGCAGTGCTATCACAGTAGATAGGGCAGTTTTGTTCAAATATACCGTAGTCCTCCAACTGTTGTTTCATCCAGAGAATTTGAGAGCAACAGCTTCCAGCCGCTATATATTCAGCTTCAGTGGTTGAGACTGAAACCGACGCTTGTTTCTTGCTGGACCATGATGTTGGGTTTCGATCAAACATGCGCAGCGGAATTTAGCATTTAAAATTTTGAAACCCAAAGCCCATAGATCCGTTCATATGATTAAATCAAATACAACATAAGAATAAAGGAATAAACTAACCCTTGATGGCTATCAAATTCTCTTGGTCTTTGGTGGAGGTTTGAAGATTTGATCACGATCACAAAGCTTGAACACGAACTTTGAAGATGATGATTTTCACCCTCTAGCGGTATCCACACTTCGAACGAATATCAAAGGAGCTTCTTTGATCTTGGTTGCTAGACCAAATTGTGAAACACTTTTTCACAATCAAAAGAACTATATGGAATTTATTTTGTGTATTATTTTGTTCTTCAACCAAGAATGTCTTATAACAAAATAAACCCTCTCCCAAACTCTTTGAGACTCACAAAATCATTAGCCTTGAGTGCTGGCCGAATTTGGTCTTTTATACACAAGTATGACCTATTCCAAATAGGAAACTTGTGTCAAAATCCGTCCAAAATTCGTTTCCTAATCAAATTAGGAATCTGCCACCCGACAGTACTGTGCGGCCGCCCAGAATGCACTGTGCGGTCGCACAACTTTCTGAAACAAAACTGGTACAAAATGGGCTAAGTGTGCGGCCGCCCAGTCCATACTGTGCGGTCGCCCACTTCCCCAGAAAGTCCAGAATTTCCAAAATTCCAATGTAGTCCTTTTAAAGATTCGTTCAATTGTGTGTGACCCTCTAGGATTATACTAAGTTGGCAATGGGTTCAAACATGAAACCATAAGATATGATTAGGTTCTAGCAAACCGTCATACCTACCCAATTAGTATAACTAGATACAAGTTCGCATTCCTCTTAGAATATGTCATAATCCTTTTGTCCACGATATCATTGAACACAAGTCATGGTCAAAGAGTCAACTTGTTTTGTTCAATACTTTCTCGATTCCGAATATGTTGATAATCCAAATGACATTGATCCAATCAATTCATTTAAGTCCGGCCGAACATTTCATCAACATCATTCCTACGGGAGGCCCAAGCTTGACATCTCTCCGAGGAGGGACAAATCCATTTAGCTTATTATTCTTCCTTACGTGAATCCGATTATGCCAATCATACCCTTTATAACTACTCGGTTAAAAGTAGCGTTTGAATATGTCAAACATAATGTTCATCAAGTGGAAGACTATAATAACTTCATGTCTAAGGATTCAAATGACATAACTAATATGAGATATATGTATGACTTAGACTATGACATAAATCTCATAAAGCGGGTCATGTCCAGTACCTTGTTTCAAACAAGTACCCATAAATCTAACATGATCATCCCATGATCATTTAGCCTTTATACTAGTGCTTAACAAGTACTAGGGACGGAGATTATTATAAGTAAACATGAACAACAATAATAATCAAAACATCTCTTTATTGATATGAAATAAATGATAACAATTACAACGTTTATTAAACGTGCCTAGGGCACCACTACCAACAATCTCCCACTTGCCCTAGGCCCAATCTCCCATGTATCTAATACCCATGGACCTAACATGACCATCAGGTTTAGCTTGTGGAAGTCCCTTTGTTAGCGGGTCCGCAACATTATCATCAGTAGGTACTCTGCATATATTTACGTCTCCCCTATCAACGATCTCTCGAATGATATGAAAACGCCTAAGTATGTGTTTGGATTTCTGATGTGCTCTTGGTTCCTTTGCTTGAGCAATAGCACCATTATTATCGCAATAAAGGTCTATTGGATTAGCAATACTAGGAACCACTTCAAGTTCAGTTATGAACTTCTTAATCCAAACAGCTTCCTTTGCAGCATCCGATGCAGCAATATACTCAGCTTCTGTTGTAGAATCAGCGGTTGTACTTTGCTTGGAACTCTTCCAGCTTACAGCTCCACCATTTAACATAAACACAAAACCCGATTGCGATCGGCTATCATCTTTGTCAGTTTGGAAGCTTGCATCCGTGTAACCATTTACAACGAGATCATCTTCCATTCCTCCATAGACCAAAAACGAGTCTTTAGTTCTTCTTAAGTACTTAAGAATCGCTTTTACAGCTATCCAGTGATTTTTGCCAGGGTCGGATTGGTATCTACTTGTCATGCTCAAAGCATAAGACACATCCGGCCTAGTACAAATCATGGCATACATGATGGACCCAATTGCCGAAGCATATGGAACATCATTCATTTTCTCACGCTCATCTTTTGTCTTAGGACATTGAGTCTTGCTTAGAGAAACTCCATGTAACACGGGCAAGGTGCCTCTCTTAGAATTTTCCATACGGAATCTTCTAATGACCTTGTCAATGTATGTACTTTGGCTTAAACCAAGTAGCCTCCTTGATCTATCTCTATAGATCTTAATGCCAAGTATATATGCGGCTTCACCCATATCTTTCATTGCGAAGCACTTTCCTAACCAAGTCTTCACAGACTGAAGTGTAGGAATGTCGTTTCCAAACAAGGAAAAGCACTATGCTCCCACTAATCTTCTTGTATACACAAGGCTCATCTTCGTTCTTGATGAAACCAAACTCTTTGACCGATTCATCAAAACGGAGATTCCAACTCCTTGAAGCTTGCTTCAATCCATAGATGGATCTTTGCAATTTGCATACCTTAGAATCTTGTTCAAAACCTTCTGGTTGTGTCATATACACATCCTCTTGGAGTTTTCCATTCAGGAAAGTGGTTTTGACGTCCATCTGCCATATTTCATAGTCATGATATGCGGCAATGGCAAGCAAAATTCTTATGGACTTGATCATTGCTACGGGTGAAAAGGTCTCATCATAGTCAATACCATGAACTTGCTTATAACCCTTCGCTACAAGCCTAGCTTTGTAAGTATGCACCTTCCCATCCATGTCAGTCTTCTTCTTGAAGACCCATTTGCATCCTATGGTTTTTACACCTTCGGGCGCATCAATCAAATTCCAAAACTTGATTGTCTTGCATGGATTGCAATTCGGATTCCATGGCTCCAAGCCACTTGTCCGAATCAGGAGAAGACATCGCCTCTTGGTAGGTTGACGGTTCATCATTCTCAATGATTTCTACCTCATTACTATCCGTTACGAGAAATCCATATCTCTCGGGCTCGGATCGTAACCTACTAGATCTGCGAGATGCTTGTGTATTTTGAACAGGTTCCACAACTCTTTGTGGTTCTTGTTCTTGTTCCACTATTGGTTCAATGTTATTTTCTGGGTCTCGAATTTCTTCAAGATTTATTTTACTCCCACTGATTTCTTTGGAGATAAACTCTTTCTCTAGAAAGACACCAGTTCGGGCAACAAACACTTTGTTGTCCTCTCGGTTGTAAAAGTAATATCCTTTAGTTTCCTTAGGATATCCCACGAAAATACATTTATCAGATTTGTGTGCTAGTTTGTCAGAGATAAGTCTTTTGACATAAACTTCGCAACCCCAAATCCTCATGAAAGATAAACTAGGTTTCTTTCCACTCCACATCTCATATGGAGTCTTTGGAACCGATTTAGTTGGAATTTGATTTAGTGTGAAAGCAGCGATTTCTAGGGCGTAACCCCAAAAGGATATTGGAAGATCAACTTGACTCATCATTGATCGAACCATGTCTAACAAAGTCCGATTTCTCCTCTAAGACACACCATTCCATTGTGGTGTTCCGGGCGGAGTCAATTGTGAAACTATTCCACAATTCTTTAGATGATCATCAAATTCTTGACTTAAGTATTCACCACCTCGATCTGATCGAAGTGCCTTTATACTTTTGCCAAGTTGTTTTTCTACTTCATTTTGAAATATTCTAAATATCTCAAATGCTTCACTTTTATGTTTCATTAGGTAAACATACCCAAATCTACTATAATCATCAGTGAAGGTTATGAAGTATTGAAATCCTCCCCTAGCATTGCTACTTAATGGTCCGCATACATCGGAATGTATCAACCCAATAAGTCGCTTGCCCTTTCACCCATCTTGGTAAAAGGTGTCTTAGTCATTTTTCCAAGAAGACATGACTCACAAGTATCATATGACTCTAAGTCACATGAACCCAAAAGTCCGTCCCCATGGAGTTTTGAGATACGCTTCTCATTAATATGACCAAGACGGCAATGCCACAAATAAGTATGATTTACATCATTAGGTTTAGATTTCTTATTTACATGATAGACATTATTTTCATTCTTGACATCCAAGATATAAAGGCCATTAAATGAATTAGCAATACCATAAAGCACATCATTTAAATAAATAGAAAATTTCTTATTCTCAATAAGAAACTTAAAACCTTCATTATCCAAACAAGAAATTGAAATAATATTTCTGCTTAAATCCGGAACATAATAACAATTGTTCAAAACAAGAATTAATCCGGAAGGTAAAGTGACTTCATAAGTCCCTACGGCTAATGCAGCAACTCTTGCTCCATTCCCCACGCGTAGATCCACTTCACCTTCTTTAAGCAGTCTCCTATTCTTTAGTCCTGCACATTTAGACAAATGTGAGAACCACATCCGGTATCCAATACCCAAGAATCAGTGGTAGAAAGGAGAATATCTATCATATAGATACCTGAAGTCGACGCAGCTTTGCTGCTCTTCTTCTTCTTTTGCTCTTCCAAGAAAGCCTTGCAATTACGTTTTCCAATGACCAATTTCTTGACAATGGAAACAGATTGCATCCTTTTGTGAATCGGGTTTTGCCTCAGAAGCTTTGGCAACCTTTGCCTTGCTTATCTTGGGTTTGACAACTTTTGCCTTACCCTTGCCTTTGGCACCAGGCTTCTTCCCATCATGAACCAAGAGCATGGGAGAACCTTTCTCCACAATTTTCATCTCTGCAGTTTTGAGCATCCCATGCAACTCAGAGAGATTCTTATCCATTCCATGCATGTTGTAATTCATTACAAACTGATTATAACTTTTAGGCAATGAATTAAGAATGAGATCCGTGGCTAGCTCCAATGGGATTGGATAGCCAAGTTTCTCAAGGTGCTCTACATAACCTTTCATTTTTAGAAAGTGAGGACTCACTTGTTGCCCTTCATTCATTTTACTAGTAGTGAATGCAACAATGGTCTTGTACCTCTCTTGCCTAGCTTGCTCTTGAAACATGGTTCTCAACTCCACGCCTATCTCATAGGCTTCCAAATGTTCCAAACTTTGTTGGAGTTTTGAACACATAGCAGCAAGCATGAGACAACTTACATCTCTAGAATCATTACGATGTTTCTTGTAATTGTCTCTTTCTACCCTAGGGGCAGTAGGCGGTGGTTCAGCGGGGAGAGGCCCATCGAGAATGTACAACTTATCTTCTTGCCTAAGAACGATTCTTATGCTACGGATCCAATCCATAAAGTTGGTACCATTCTCTTCGAGCTTATCCTTCTCAAGGATTGATCGCAACGACATTGATTGAGTGTTATTAGTCATTATCTACAAATATGCAAAAATTTCCAAAATTTAATAAGTACCGATTTTCATTAAAGAGATAAATAATGTATTTTTCAAACAAAATACTCCCACTAAATTATATAACCTTCATATACATCCAATGTATAATATAATTCAAATGGGTTAAGATCCAACTATAATTTAATTTCAAGTCCGCTAAGGCGGATTACACAAAATCAAATTAATTAGGTAGACAACTCTTGTCAATCATATCTCATATGACTCTTAGTTCCTTTTATGAGATTCTTTAAGAAATCCAATTTCAAAAAGCATGTTAAACCTCATCTTTGCCTAGGCCCAAAACTGTTTTGACGCCCAATTAAGTCTAACCATTTTAAACGTGTAGTTAATGTGTCCCGCTAGGGCGTGCCCACATTATCTATCTTGCTCATACATAAATAAATTTAATGCATCTCGCTAGGGCGAATCTACATTAGAGTCACTTATGTACTAACAAGTGTTTTATTCATGGCATGGCAATAAAAGACTTAAAACTTTCTTTGAAGGTTCATCACATATAGCATATAACACATTTATGAGCACATAATATAAACATGTTACACATCAAGTTTAGCCATTAAATTAATCCCCATTAATTTAAGCATGGTATTTATGTGTCATTAGTTTCTCTATAATTATGAGGATGAGACTATTTTAACTTTGGTCATTATCTCCAAATCAAGACAACAAGAAGTGCGGTCGAACTAAGCCATTAGGCAACCACAATCCCGCACTAATTCAAGAGACCAAGAAAGTAGTCCATGTGGCCGAAACTAAGCAATAGATGGTCTCGATGAACGTAGGCCAATTGCATTCACAATTCCACATGGATCTCCAATCATTGAATCAAGAACTTTGTTTCTCAATTTTAGCAATTATGAACTCTTTATAATTCTAACTTCGTTTTATCTTTGAAACTTTGATTGCGATCAATTTTGGGAAACACAATCTCGATGAACGCAGATTAGCCATCCAAAACTTGAACAAATCTAGGAATCACAAGACTAAAACAAATAGGAAAATCAAACCCCAAAATCCATACACAAACCAACTACCCAAAACCCATTCCAGATCAGCAAGTCTGGACTGGTTCTATTACTGGTTTTGTTGAATTTTTCGAAAAATTTCAGATTCTGTTTTTCAACCAAAATCAGACCTTCTGATCACCTTGTGCGGCCGCCCAAAAACCCTTGTGCGGTTGCCCAAAACTGTGCGGCCGCCCAAGGCGTTTTGTGCGGTCGCCCAGTGCCATCAGAATGTGCAGAATTTTCAAGTTCGAAAATTTTGTCTCAAAATTGTTTTTCCCCGATTATTAAAACTTTGATCCAATCAAAAATTAATAATCAACAATTCTGAATCCATCATAATTTATTTATTGCGATTGAATCGTGCGATTAAAGTTGCAAAACAATAAACCACATAAAATCACATAACACATAAACATCACATATTCCAATATTCATATCATGCAAGGCACATAAACAATTTATATACACATAACATGATCTAGGTATTGATATAATCAACATGAACGGGGCTCTGATACCACTGTTGGGTTTCGATCAAACATGCGCAGCGGAATTTAGCATTTAAAATTTTGAAACCCAAAGCCCATAGATCCGTTCATATGATTAAATCAAATACAACATAAGAATAAAGGAATAAACTAACCCTTGATGGCTATCAAATTCTCTTGGTCTTTGGTGGAGGTTTGAAGATTTGATCACGATCACAAAGCTTGAACACGAACTTTGAAGATGATGATTTTCACCCTCTAGCGGTATCCACACTTCGAACGAATATCAAAGGAGCTTCTTTGATCTTGGTTGCTAGACCAAATTGTGAAACACTTTTTCACAATCAAAAGAACTATATGGAATTTATTTTGTGTA
The DNA here is from genome assembly GCA_026119855.1 of Campanula takesimana. NCBI lineage: Eukaryota > Viridiplantae > Streptophyta > Magnoliopsida > Asterales > Campanulaceae > Campanula > Campanula takesimana. Next base: position 2,019,268 of record JAOWBW010000004.1, read on the forward strand.
TTATTTTGTTTTTCAACCAAGAATGTCTTAGAACAAAATAAACCCTCTCTCAAACTCTTTGAGACTCACAAAATCATTAGCCTTGAGTGCTGGCCGAATTTGGTCTTTTATACACAAGTATGACCTATTCCAAATAGGAAACTTGTGTCAAAATCCGTCCAAAATTCGTTTCCTAATCAAATTAGGAATCTGCCACCCGACAGTACTGTGCGGCCGCCCAGAATGCACTGTGCGGTCGCACAACTTTCTGAAACAAAACTGGTACAAAATGGGCTAAGTGTGCGGCCGCCCAGTCCATACTGTGCGGTCGCCCACTTCCCCAGAAAGTCCAGAATTTCCAAAATTCCAATGTAGTCCTTTTAAAGATTCGTTCTATTGTGTGTGACCCTCTAGGATTATACTAAGTTGGCAATGGGTTCAAACATGAAACCATAAGATATGATTAGGTTCTAGCAAACCGTCATACCTACCCAATTAGTATAACTAGATACAAGTTCGCATTCCTCTTAGAATATGTCATAATCCTTTTGTCCACGATATCATTGAACACAAGTCATGGTCAAAGAGTCAACTTGTTTTGTTCAATACTTTCTCGATTCCGAATATGTTGATAATCCAAATGACATTGATCCAATCAATTCATTTGAGTCCGGCCGAACATTTCATCAACATCATTCCTACGAGAGGCCCAAGCTTGACATCTCTCCGAGGAGGGACAAATCCATTTAGCTTATTATTCTTCCTTACGTGAATCCGATTATGCCAATCATACCCTTTATAACTACTCGGTTAAAAGTAGCGTTTGAATATGTCAAACATAATGTTCATCAAGTGGAAGACTATAATAACTTCATGTCTAAGGATTCAAATGACATAACTAATATGAGATATATGTATGACTTAGACCATGACATAAATCTCATAAAGCGGGTCATGTCCAGTACCTTGTTCCAAACAAGTACCCATAAATCTAACATGATCATCCCATGATCATTTAGCCTTTATACTAGTGCTTAACAAGTACTAGGGACGGAGATTATTATAAGTAAACATGAACAACAATAATAATCAAAACATCTCTTTATTGATATGAAATAAATGATAACAATTACAACGTTTATTAAACGTGCCTAGGGCACCACTACCAACACATGACACAAGCCGCATTCCAAGGAACTGACAAGTACCACTTGTGCTCTTTCTGCTTATCTTACATGCTGCAAAGTCAGCATCTGAATAACCTAATAGATCAAATGAAGATTCTTTAGAGTACCAAAGTCCAAGGTTAACAGATCCACATAAATATCTAATAATACGTTTAACAGCAATAAGATGAGATTCTCTAGGATCAGCTTGAAATCTAGCACAAACACAAACACTGAACATGATATCTGGCCTACTAGCAGTTAAGTAAAGTAGAGAGCCAATCATACCTCGGTAGAAAGTTTGATCAACTTTCTTACCATGTTCATCTCGATCCAAACTGCAGGGCTTAGGCATTGGGGTATCAACTGGTTTAGCGGTTTCAAGCCCGAACTTCTTTATCAAATCTTTAGTGTATTTGGCTTGGTTGATAAAGATCCCATCATGGCATTGCTTGACTTGGAGTCCAAGAAATAATGTCAATTCTCCCATCATACTCATTTCAAATTTACTCTTCATTAGCTTCTCAAACTTAACACACATAGTTTCATTAGTAGAATCGAAAATAATATCATCAACATATATTTGAACTAATAATGAATGACTTTTGTGTTTAGCTATAAATAGAGTTGTATCAATTTTACCTCGAGAGAAGCCTTGTTCAATAAGAAATTTAGATAGAGTGTCATGCCATGCTCTTGGAGCTTGTTTGAGTCCATACAATGCTTTCTTGAGTTTGAAGACATGATTTGGAAATTTGTTGTCTTCAAATCCTGGCGGTTGGGCTACATAGACTTCTTCTTATAGTTCACCATTCAGAAATGCTCTTCACATCCATTTGATATAACTTGAATTTCTTGAAGGATGCATAGGCCAGGAACAATCTTATGGCTTCAAGTCTGGCAACAGGGGCAAAAGTTTCATCATAGTCTATGCCTTCTTCTTGCCTATAGCCTTGAGCAACCAACCTAGCTTTGTTTCTTATTATTGTACCATTCTCATCCATCTTGTTTCTGTACACCCATTTTGTTCCAATTACTGTATGATCATTGGGTCTTGGAACTAGGGTCCAAACTCTGCATCTTTCAAACTGATTGAGCTCTTCTTGCATTGTAGCTACCCAACTTGGATCAGTTAGAGCTTCATCTACCTTCTTTGGTTCCAACTGAGACAACAGAGCAGTTGAGAACAAACTGTGATCATCTCTGTGAGTCAAACTCCCTCTGGTTTGGACACCAGTATTGATAGGACCAATAACGTTGGCAGTTGGATGGTCTCTATGCTCATTAATTTCAGGAGGGAGGTTGTCTTGAACCACTATTTCTTGAAGATTTTCCAAAGGAGGATCATCTTGATAATCATTGAAATCTTCATTGAAGGTTAGATTTGGAACTGGTTCAACAGTTTGAATGGGATCAGAAGACAGCGGTTCAACAGTTACACCATCAGCGGTTTGAGTAGGTGCGGCTGAAGAACTGGATGTAGCGGTTTCAGTAGGATGGTTGTCAGTTTCTCTATGTCTAGTGCCTGTCTCAAAATCACTAAAATCATTAGCAACATTTGGAGCCATATGTGGCTCAAGGAGAGCATGTTCATCAAATGTAACATGGACTGACTCTACAATTTTTAAAGATGTCTTATTAAAACAACGAAAAGCTTTGGAGTGTTTAGAATAACCAACAAAAATACCTTCATCGGCCTTAGCATCAAATTTACCTCGATGCTCTTTGCCATTGTACAAGATGTAGCACTTGCATCCAAATATCTTGAAGAAGGCAATATTGGGTGATCTGCCTCTCCACAATTCATAAGGAGTCTTGTTGTGAACTTTGATGATGAGGGAACGGTTCTGGGTGAAACATGCGGTATTGACAGCTTCGGCCCAGAAGTACTTGGAAAGCTTGGCTTCTGCAATCATAGTCTTCCCGGCTTGAATCAAAGTCCTGTTCTTTCTTTCCACTACTCCATTCTGTTGTAGGACTCCAGCGACAGAGAAATTATGATCAATTCCATGATCATTCCAATATTGGGCAACACCATTGTTTGTAAATTCGGTTCCATTATCTGAACGCACAACAACAATGTCATCCAATTTCTGAGTTTGGAGCTGTCTAAAGAGAGCGGTTACGATGCCATAAGTATCATCTTTAGAGGCCATCATTTCCACCCATGTATATCTTGAATAATCATCAACCACCACAAGTGTATAGCGGTTTCCTCCTATACTGGCGGTTGGGACAGGTCCAAATAAATCCATGTGCAGCAGTTGCAAACATCGGTTCATTGAAGGTGCGGTTTTACTAGGAAATGACTGTTTGGGCTGCTTTCCAAGATGGCATGCTTTACACTTTTCATCATGATGGTCAGCCACTTTGGGTAGTCCTTTTACTAGACCATCCCTGTGCAGTTTTGCTAGATATTTAAAGTTCAAGTGGCTGAGCCGCTTATGCCATAACCAGCTGCTTTCACTTATATTTTTGGCTACAAAACAGAGGTCAGCAATAGAAACAATATTGCTTAAATCTATCATATAAACATCACCTGTTCTGTTGCCAGTCAGTAGAGTGACTCCAGAGGAAGCATCTTTGATATAACAGCTAGTTGATGTGAAGATGCAGTTCATTCCTTTGTCACAAAACTGAGATATGGAGTGAAGGTTGTGCTTGAGTCCTTCTACTAGTGACACATTTTCAATAGTCACTTTTCCTCGTTTGATTGCTCCATATCCTACTGTTTCTCCTTTCTTGTTGTTACCAAACACTACTGGGGGACCTTTCATTTGGATGAAACTGCAGAGTAGTTCGGAATCTCCAGTCATGTGTCGTGAGCATCCATTATCCAAATACCAGAGATCCTTCTTCTTCTTAGCGGTTCCAGCCATAAAACATGAAATCTGAAAAATAAACATGAAAGGTTTTGGTCCCCCTTATTCCTTGGGTCCTAGGGTTAGCAGCTTTTTGGGACCCACACCTGTTTGACCTTAGGATTTTTACGTCCCTTGGCATTGGGTGTGAATCTTAAAAGACAATGACCAGCACTATGACCAAAATCAGCACAAATAGAACAATGAATTAAGCCAGGTTGTGGTTGCGGTTTTACAAACCCTTTACTGACCATCGGTTTCTCATGTTTTACTGGGTCAGCGGTTTTGGCTTTAACAAAGTTAACCTTCTTGAGCTCAACCTTCCTCTTAGGTGCGGCTTTAGGAAATATAACAGGATATTCCTTAAACCGACTAGGAGCGGTTTCATCACTCAAAACTTCCTTGGATGCCTCAGCCGCTGTGGATTTTTCATTCCACTTTGGATCTCTCCCAGTCTGGTTTTTAGGATACTCATAAAAATATTTTTGCTTTTTAATTTCTTGTATTGAGCCCTTTTTACCAGCATGATTCACCTTAGGAATTTCTTTGGTTTGTTCAGTTGGTTTCACACCACCTTCAGCACAGAGACAAGGACACTTACACCCATCATCAGTTTTAAATCCCAATCCGCTTTTCTCCATAGAGAGAATTTGTGAATTAACGATTTGTTCCATGGTGACACCAGACTTAGTCCACACATCGGTCACTTTTTGAAGTTCATCCCTTTGTGCAGTAAGATCATGGATTCGGGTGAGAAGTACCTCGGTTCTGTCCTTAAGGTAGCGGTTTTCTTCCACAATAGAAGCTATCCCAACAATTTGGAGCTTGAGTTTTTCAATCTCCTCCTTATGGGACTTGCACTCTTTTTGGGAATATTCAAGTTCCGCAGCCATTAATTTATATGCCTTTTTAAGCACAGTGTGTTGTTGACAAATAACATTAGCATGTTCAAGTACCTGGTCATCATGGCTTTGTTCGGTTTGATCCTCAGGAGAGTAGTTTGGTGAAGTAGGAGTTTTGTCTTGTTTAGCTTCAGGAGTTCTTGGTGAAACTGACTTCATTTGATGGAGTGGCAGTGGAAGGCTTTCGTCAATTTCAACTTTTTCTTCAAATCCCATTAGGCAAAGATTTGCAACTCCTTCATCTTCATCACTATCATCTGTATCAGAACCCATCCATGTTAATGGTTGTTCTCCTTGTTCAGCAACCATTCCTCTTCTCTTGAAAAACTTCTTGTTGAACGGTTTCTTGGCAGGAGCGGCTTCATATCGTGGTTTGGGACAACTGGAGGCAAAATGACCTGGTTGTCTGCAGTTGTAACAAACAAGATCATCCCTTTTCTTAGCATCAGCAGCTTTGTTGAATCTGGTTTGAGGGACAAACTTTTCAGGGCCGCCTGACTGAAATTGAGCTCTGTTCTTTCTGAACTTGGTGTAGTTTTTCACATAGAGAGCAAACTCGTCATCATCCATGTCATCAAAGTCAACTTGAGTAGAACTGGATGCTACACTTTGGGAATTTTGAGATGGAGTGTAGGATTGATGAGATTGCTGAGGTTGAGAATAGGGTTGATGATGTTGAGGGTAAGGTTGATGAGGCGGTTGGTAATACTCTGGAGGTGCGGTTTGAGAAATATATCTTGGAATATTTAGATCAAAAGAAGCGGTTTGTAAATAGGTATTAGATGCGGTTTGATGGTGATCTGGATTGTACACTGGAGATGTGGCATTGTTGAAAGCGGCAAGAGAAAGAGACTTGAATCTGTTTTCGGTTTCATGAGCTTCCTCAAGCTTGAATTCAAATACCCTTAGCATGGCATAAAGATGAAGAAGATCAAGAGCTTCCAGATCTTTGTTGTCTTCAATGTTGGTAGTTTTGATCAGCCATTTGCTACCAAGAGATTGCATGAATCTCATGTTCAGGTCAGTATTGGAATACTTGTGCCCTAGAGAGAAACATGCATTGACAATTTCCACGAACCGCTCATAGCATTGGCGAAGAGATTCCTTTGGGTCTTTGACAAAGTAATCAAAGAGCCTTCTCTGTTGGTAGAGGCGGTTCTTCTTGGTGTAGGCATCTCCTTCCAGAAAGTCAATGATGCCATCCCATGTTTCCTTTGCGGTATTGCAATCTAGAACCTTTGAGTGAGTTCTTAGATAAATAGTTGATACAAGCATGGACATAGCTCTACCATCAAAGTCCACATTCCGTTGATCAGTTTCGGTCCATTCAGCTTCCGGCTTCTTGATTTCCGCGGTTTGTCCAGCAATACCTGCATCAGGGTTAGCCTTCATCGGGACATAGGGTCCATTAACAATTGCAGTCCATAATCTGCGATCCTCAGATATCTTGTGCTTCTTCATCCTATCTTTCCAGAAGATGAAACTATCTTCATTAAGAATAGGTAAGTGATTAGAGTTGGATGTCTGCATCATATGGGAGTTTATGTTTGCCATTAGATCAGCACCCAAGAGGTTAAGCTTGTAAAATAATTTTTGGTGGATATGCTCTGATACCAGTTGTTGGTCCCAAAGGGAAACAAGGGTATAGAACCGCTAGAGGGGGGGAGGTGAATAGCGGTTTAAAATCTTTTTCGAAATACCCTTGAAAATCAACCAAGTACTTATCAGTTTGGTCTATTGCGGTTTAAAGCACTAGAACCGCTCAGATAAAATGCACAGCGGAGTTTTGCGGTTATGGCCAAACTGAATTATGAAGAGTAGGGTGGTTTAAGTGGTTGAAAAAGGAATGATGCAACTGACAAGGTACAACTGAAGTATCACAGAAGTATGCAAATCATTTATCAAGTCATTTCACATAAGAGTAAATAAAGCTCATAAACAGAAATGTAAATGACAATACAGAAATTAAAGATCAAAGACACACAATTTGAAGAGGTTCGTTCTTGAAAGAACTACGTCCTCTACCTAGGTGGTTAACCTAGGATTTTCTAATAGCTACTAGACTTGTATTGATTTAGAGGAGTTTTTACAAGATTACAAATGAATCCAAACTCTAAATAAACAATCTAACCTAACAATGCTATTATAACAACCTGTGTTTTCGAGGTATATAATCTATAAGAAAATATACTCCGGGTGTGTAGTGTGGAAAGAAATCAAGAGCTCAAAATATATAAGTGATGGTGAGCAAGTGATTACTTTCTGTACAAGGCTGAGTTGTGATGATTTGAAGGCTTGAAGCTTTGATGAAGAACTCTGGGTTTGCTAAGGGGATGATGAAGATATGAATATCTAGATTTTCAATCTTCAAAGCAAACTTGAATACTTGGGATATTCTCTTTGAAGCTCAGCAACCTTCATTGTTGAGAAATGAAGGCTATTTATAGTGAAGGCATTAGTGACCGTTGGACAAAGAGGTGAGTCATTGTATGGCGGTTTTATGCGTTGTCACAATCCCATTGGTTGACCTGTCACTGTCGTCCTTTGCTTTTGATTTGTGGCAGGAAGTTGTTGGATCACTACCTGACATTGTCCTTTTAGTGGTTGGAAAAGTACAACGGTAACTTTTCAAAAAGCGAGACAAACCGACATTCCAAGAATAACTGAAACATGACTTGAAGTTTAAGGACAAGTCACCAGTCATTCATTTACGGTTGAAAAGCGAATGTTTGTCTTCAAGGAGTAAATGACAGCAATAACTTCTTCAATATCTTGGTCGGCGGTTCCACCAGATGCATGTGCGGTTTCATGAATGAACTTGAAGTGCGGTTTCATCAAAGACATAAACTGCGGTTTGATGAAGGACTTAAGGCACCATGCTGGCGGTTTGAAGACGGCGGCTTGAGGGACACTAAACCGCTACGGATAAACCGAACATAACTCAGCCTAACTACTAAACATCTAGAAATGGACTTGTCTAAAAATTGAAGTAAAACTTCATTACATGTAAACCTAAAGTCCATAAAAAGACACGTGGAATGGGTCAATCAAATCAGGTGGGTGTACTTAACAATGAATCCTAACAGATCTGTCAGATCTGGCTGTTGAAAGTATGATCTTGCATGCCTCATTTGGACACCATAACATGCTCCTAAAATCATAGGAAAATTCATGGTAAATTCTTTATGTGTTAGGAAGTTTTCATAACCTTTACTTTCTGGATTGAGTGAGTTTAAGAACAGGTACAAGAAGGAAAGATGGACAGCAGTCCCTAAATACTTGGGGACGGACTTTTGGATATTTATTTGTTATGAGATTTGTTCCCTTCTTTTTGTCCACCATTTTAAATATTAATCCCCCATTGTGAATACCCCTTTCCGATGAAGCGACGCATGGGAAGTATCTTGTGATTATTTTTATTAAAAGGGAATATTCATAACGACATTAAAATTATGAGAGTCGCCACGCCGTTTTAATTAAAGCCAAAACATTGAAAAAAGCATGTTTAATGGGTTCGGGGGTCAAATTACAACAAGAGAAGAATATTGAACGTTATCACTCCTATTGCCCGAATTGATCGGTCTTTCTATCATGATGCGGTGTTAGTAGTGTGTTAGTGATTTAGACCGGATCCGAAGATTGCCTACGTTCCTCTCAATGTGAGAAGCTCAGGTCAGCGTAGTTCGCAGAGAATTAGAATAGGCAGAAGAATCGGGATCATGCATAATGAGGGGGGAATTACCTAAAGATTAGGGTTTAGAAGTAGTTCCTAGATCATCCTCGGGTTGATGAACCCTCGATCATCATCGGCTATGAAATAACATGTAATTATGAAGATCGCAACCCTAAATATAGCATAAATAAGGTTTTAATCTATGAACACGAAGAACATGCGAAGAACATATTATGAACATATGAATGAGCATGCAAAGAATATGAAGAAACTATGAATAAACATGTACGAACATGAATATAAAAGATCTACATTAAAAATAATGCAAGAACACGAAGAAAAAGTTAGAAAACTTACCTATGTTGGCAAGAAATAAACCTTGGATCTTCTTGAGTGTTTGAATGCTAATTAGAGAGCAAAATAGTGTTTAAGAACTCCAAAATTCGGACTTAGAGCTCTCAAAATCGGATCCCCTAAACCAATAGCATGGGATTGGTTTATATAGTAAACTGATGGGAAGATCTGATGGTCAGATCATCCAGCGCAAGGTTGGCCGCCTGGCCATGGTTGAAGCCGGTGACAATAGTGGCCGCGTGGCCAAGATCAACGCGGAGCAAGGTTGGCCGCGTGGCCAAGGATGCCGGCTGACTTGATTCTTAAGCTAGGGTTTCTGCATGGTTTTAAGGAAACCATTTGTTACCTATTTTGATAGATTTTGTCATAAATGAGATATTTTGGGAATCCGGGACAAGTCTTTGCAAGGTTTCTAATTCCTATAAAGTCCTTGTATTTTTGGAAAGTCCTAATAAACTCATTTTCAGGTCGGGTACTAACAGTAGCCCCTCGGCGACGCTTCTTGCAAGGCAATGTGGGGTCGACGATAAAAGAAGGATCCGTCTGAAACATGAGTTTCAAAACAGATGAAAGGTAAGGGAACGGCTGAACCTTGGCAGGCGACCTACGTATCCGCGGGGGAATCAAGCCAAACGTAGTTCAAATCTGATGGAAATTGGGAATGACTGTCCTCTGATGGGGGCAACGTCTTCTGCTGGGGAAAATGCACCTGCTGGGGATGAGAGATGACCGCGTCGGTCGGGTGGCTGGACCTTTTCAGGTTTCCTACGTATCCTCCGAGGAATCAAGCCGGTCGTAGTTCAGAGATATTAGGGAAAGACGAGCCATCGGACTTCTGCTAGGGATAATAAACCTACGGGCACTATCCTGCATGAAGAACGAACATTCGTAAGCAATGAAGTTATTTGGGAAAAATGAAGACTACGTTGTCTAAATAATCCCAAGATGGAATGGTAAACGCAATCAGGATCGCCAGGGTCCTGCCGATTGCGCTAAAGTAATAGATGTTGGATCTCTCGCGAACAGAAACGCCGAGGCTTCTGCCAATCCGATCGATCTAGGATGCGTATGTCATAGAGGCGCCGAAGTCTCTACATCATGCAAATCCTAATAAATGCTGGATCTCTCGCAAACAGAAACGCCGAGGCTTCTGCCAATCACGATTGATCAAGGATACGTATGTCATAGAGGCGCCGAAGTCTCTACAACCATATGAATCCTAATAGATGCTGGATCTCTCGCAAACAGAAACGCCGAGGCTTCTGCCAATTACGATTGATCTAGGATGGTATGTCATAGAGGCGCCGAAGTCTCTACAACCATACGAATCCTAAGCAAATATTCGGTGAAGAATGGAAATTTTAAGGGGCTTTCCGCACCCAAAGGTAACGAATATCAGTCAAAATTGTGCTAAGGGCATTTAAGATGAATTAAAGGGAAAAGATCAGGGACAAAAGTGGAATTTTATCTGAAGGGACAAGGTTGGCCGCGTGGCCAAACACACTAAATTGCAATAGTGGCCGCGTGGCCAAGACCGCTGAGTGGTCAGATCTCTTCACGCGGATCGCTGATCTGACGGCTGGGGTTGCAAGGGCAAAAGTGGCCGCGTGGCCAAGGATGCCGACGGGCTGACTCCTTGGTCACATCACCAGACACCTTCCCTCTTCTTCTTCTTTTCTTCTTTCTTCTTCTCCCTTCCTCCATTGTTAACGAGTTAGAGAGAGAAAATTGGGTTTTTAGAGAGAGAAAGTTGGATTTTGATAATCTTGAAGACTTCATTTCACATATCTCTTGAAGCTATGGCGGATTGGATCAATGAGGCGTTATTTAGGGATTTCCCGGGCCAAGGTGGGTATATGATTCCACAACAAGAGCAACAAGGAGAGGGGCACGGTAATGCTCAGGGCGGAGGAAATGTAGGGGCTGACCCAGGAGCGGGCTTTGAAGCGGCGCCCTTGATTCCACGGGGCGGTTTGAGACCACGAGCCGCGACTCGGAATTATCGCGATAATCTGCTGCGGTCTACGTTCGACCAAGATTACGATTTTTACATCGACTCTGAGCGTCATTGGTCGATGGGGCTTCCGGAGACGCGAGAGGTAAATTTCGAATTTTCATTCCTCTCCTTCTCGCACATTTGTATGTTTTATGCACATAATATGAAATGCTAGAATAATGGAATGCTAGAATTTAAATTGCTAGAATTGTAAATTGCTAGAATGGTAACATACCTGTGCTGTGTTTACCTGCAGAGGATCAAGGCTCGTGGGTCCACAGTGACTGTGGGCAAACTGTGGGCGTCCCTGCCGGAGGGACCGGGCGGTTTGCGTGCTCGGATCGAGGCTATGGGCTTTGGCCCATTCTTTGACAGTGTCCGCATGGTCGGGGCTACCCTGAAGGTGGCAGCGGTGATAGAGGTGTGCCGGGAGTTCTGGTGGGATACCACCCATACCTTCCACTTCAGTTGGGGAGAGATTACCATCACGCCGACGGATTTCGCGGCCATCACAGGGTTGAGGTTTACTGGTACCCCTTTGCCTTTTGATGAGAGCTTGGCGGAGCGGCGGGACTATAGACAGGCTCTGCTGGGAGTCGACACCGACCTGGGAGGAGGTGTCAAGGGTTATGGAGTGGAGGCCGGGAAGGTGAATCGCTTGGTGGAGGTGGCTATTGAGGCCTTTAGTAGGGGGGAATATGATTTGGATTGCTTGGTCCGGCTGTTCTTATGGTACAGCTTTTCAGAGATTTTGTTTCCCAGTGGGGCTACTGTCTGCCGGTACTCACTGCTAGGGGCTCTTGTGGACTTGGACTTAGTCGGTGGGATTTCTTGGGGTGGAGCCGGTTTGGCTGAGATTTACCGGGCTTTGGACCATTGCTCGAGGGCTAGCTCGTCGGCCTTTGACGGGTTCCAGTTCGCCTTTGAGGTACGCTCTTGACTACCCTTCTTTTCATTTGTTGAGATCTGTTCTATCTTTTGGTCTGAAATGTCTCTCTCATTATATGCACAGGCTTGGGTGTACGAGGTCTTCGGTGTCGCCCCTTTTCAGTTGGTGATGAGTGCTAACAAGGTTGTTCCCATCATGTCGTACTGGTGCAAGGGCAACAGGGCTCCTCCCCGCAGAAACCGGGACAGGAAGACAGTGGATGCTGCTGATCTGAGGAGGGTGTTCGCGATGTCTGAGCCCATCGGGGTTAGATTTTACCCATGGAGCCCGGCCAATGAGGCTTCGGTGGGTCCCTATGTAGTGGATTTGACCGCTTCTAGGGTTCTGCTTGTGGGTCTCACCGGGGAGGCCATGTATCTTGGGGAGAGGGTGGTTCGTCAGCACAGGGCTGGTGCGTTACCGTGGGCTCCTTATGACCCTCCTCGGGATATGCTCCGTCCCGCGAGGTTGGCGACTTTCTTGGCTCCCACTCCGGCAGAGCATTACAGAGGGAGTGACGACTATGCCGGCTACGTGCGGACACGGCTGATCAGCCCTCAGGTTCGGGCTCGGATGCTATCGGGAGAGGGATCGAGCTCGGCCCGGTATGTTGGTCGGAGTCGGCCTTTGGTTGACATGCCCCTTCGCTCGAGTAGCGTGAGAGTGATGAGGGGCGGCCGGGAGGTGGAGCTTAGCTTGGAGCCGACTGATGCAGATCTTGTTGAGGAGACATTCATTCCTCCGCCCGACGCTGGGGTACGGCTTTGTGCTTTGTATTAGTCATGTTTGCACACACTATTTCTTTCTGCATTGTAATCATTTGCCTTGGCTTCCCTTTCAGGTGACTCGGGAGGCATATATCCGTTCAGCTCGGCGGGAGAACGTGTTGATGCGCTTACTGAGGGAGGCGTACCATTCATGTACTTGTCAGAGGGACGACGTTGCGTCACCCCAGCGTCGTGAGCGGTCTCCGAACGGTGCGGGCTCTTCTCACATTGGTGGTCGAGCGGTCCGGGGACGGAGTTCGGGTGCCGGTAGCTCTCGGGCTTTAGCGCGGCGTGGAGACACCACGGAGGAGGATTCTGATTAGGCGGGGCCCATCTTTCCATCTTTATTTCCTACACTGTTAGCTAGTAGAGAGCAGAGGGATATGTATGTATAGAACAGATGTACAAAATGCATGTATGTATATTATGTTCTAAAATGCAATTTTATTGTGGGAGCCTACTTGTGCAAACTAGTTATTTTACAAATGTTCCTAATTTTATACAATGCATGAGCCACGGGACGGGGCAGGTACGTAGTTGCATGGATCCGTCACGGAGTGGGAAGAAACAAATGGATTTCTGCATGGAGCAATGTTGGCCGCATGGCCATGGCGAGGCCCAGAGCAATGTTGGCCGCCTGGCCATGGCAAGATCCGGAGCAATGTTGGCCGCGTGGCCTAGGACGAAGTTGGCCGCCTGGCCAAGGACAATATCGGCCGCGGGGCCAGGGGCAATGTTGGCCGCGTGGCCATATCCTGCGCCGCCTCCGGTTTTCCTTTTCCTGGCAAGAGTGGGAGTCCGTACCCTATTTAATGAACCCTTTGCAGCCATAAAAACGTACCAGCAACCTTTTGAGCAGTTTTTTGAGTTCCTTTTAGCCAATTTTCTTGCTCTTTGCCATGGATCAAGAGGCTAGGATCACAAGTCTTGAGAAAAAGTCTTTATAACCTCTTTGGAGAAGTGGGTTGCCAAACTTCCTGGTTCTAGTCGTAGGAAACTTGATGAACGGTATGGGATAAAGTGTCTTTGGTCACTTTTGCACATGAACTCCAATACCAACCTCTTGCAAGCTTGTGGGAATTTTGGAATGATACCCTCCATGTCTTCAACTTTTCATTCAACGAGATAACACCCACTTATGAGGACATCGCGGCATTATGTGGCTACGAAGGGAAGGGTAAAGTTGCCTTGCCTTTGACTTCGTTTGCTTGAGGGACAAGTTGATGACCTTTGGCGTGCCGCGGATGACTTTGATAGGTATGCTAGGGGCGGTTATGTCGACCTTTCTTGGATGCCACAACACTTTATACACATGGATGTGACCTCTGACCGTTCCTTGGACCATCTTGCGCTATGTCTGTTTGCCTCTATTCTTTTCCCTTCTGAGGTTGGATTTGCTAGTGAGGGGTGTTTGGGCATGGTGAATTCGGCTCGTTTAGGTTATGACATTGTACCGGCCATTCTTGGGGAGATGCTCTGTGGGATTCCCCATCTCGCGGCTTATGGTGGGATGCCTTGTGGTAGTGATAGGCTTTTGACCATGTGGTTGCAAGAGAGGCTTCGAGTGAATAAACCGGCGGCTTCTCTGAAGGTGGCCCCATGGATGCACCGCATTAGAGGCATGGCGGAGCGGTTTGAGGGCATGACTCTCAAAGGTTGGGAAAAGTATTTGGCGGAAATGGTGACTGACGACATTCAGTGGGTGGTGCCCCATTGGCACATTCACTCTGTGAGGGAGAAACAAGTGGGACTTCACATGATCAAAGTTCCGACCCTTTCTGGGACTACCTTTTACTATCCCTCTAGAGTGCTTCGTCAGTATGGTTTGGTGCAGACCATCCCGGAGGGTTGGGACGAGGAGAGAGATGATTTTCCTTTTGGGATACTTCAGTTGGATGATAGTGCCTCAGTCCTTCTTTCTCAGATGTGGGGCGAGGCCGGCTTTAGTCGTAGGACCTTCCTCACACGCTCTAGCAACACCTTCCTGCCACGCGAGTATTTGGATTGGTATATGGGGAGACTTGGGCATGCGGAGCAGACTCTAGAGACCCTAAGGGGCACTATTTTGGGATCCTGTGCTCCAAGTTTTTCATTGAGAATTAAGGAGGCTGAGGCTTATGAGAGGAGGATGAGTAAGAGCGTGGCTAACGGAGGCGGAGAAGAAGTGGGGGCGTCAAAGAAGAGGAAGGGCGAAGAGGCTCCTAATGGCAAGGCTAAAGGTGTTAGCGAGTTCGAAAGAAGATTTTGTGAGAATCCTAGCAAGAAGAAAGTTCGCCGTGGGCAAAGCAAGAAGAAAGAGACCGAGGGCACAAATGGCACTAAGGAGTAATCCCGAGCGTCTCTCCATAGTCGTGCAGACACATTAGTTTAATTTAGTTTACTTTTGTTTTAGTTTCAATTTCAGAATAGGTTATTTATTCAAAAAGTATGTCATGCTTAGACTCATCAAATAAGTGTTAACATGCAATGACTATGGAAATAAAAGTTTTTGCTTTCAGAAAATACAACTTCTATCTTTATTGCTTTGACAAGATTTGGATGTTTATTTGTTTTTTAGACCGCACCTTTTGAAAGGCTGCCTACGTTCCCCTTTTACAAATAGGACTAAGGGGCTCAGGTCACCGTAGTTCACTCCAGTCAGACTAGAATGATTTTAAAGAAAGGGAAGATAGAAGGGGGAATGCTCTAACTTTTGCCTAGACCGCCCTTGCGGGTTTTCGATCTAGCGAGCTTTGTACGCACCCTTATTTTGCATAGACCGCCCTTTGCGGGTTTTCAGTCTATCGGGCTTCTTTTTGCGTAGTAAACATTTTTTTTTTTTTTTTTTTTAGAGGGGGAGTCTAGTCATAGTAGCGTCTGAGCTTGCTGAGGTTGACTGGTTCCTTGAACGGGTTGCCATCCAAATCTGCCATTCTGACCGCTCCTCCGGAGAAGATCTTCTGTACTACAAACGGCCCTACCCAAGTGGGGGCCCATTTCCCGAGGGGGTTGAATTTGTTGGGTAAGCGTGCTTTGAGCACCAAGTCTCCTTCCTTTATGTCAACAGGCTTGACCTTTTTATTGAAGGCTTTTGTCGTTCTCCTTTGATAGGCCCGGATGTGTTCCATGGCCTTCAATCTGCGTTCGTCGAGCGTTGCCAACTGATCATAGCGACTACGAAGCCATTCTACCTCATTCACTTGGTTCTCGAGCAAGATCCTCAAAGATGGCACCTCCAACTCAATAGGGAGCACTGCCTCCATGCCGTATGTCAAAGCGTAAGGGGTCTCTCCAGTAGCGGTGCGGACTGACGTTCTGTACCCCCAAAGTGCTAATGGTAACTTCTCGGGCCAATCCCGTCCTTGCGAAGCCATCTTGCGAATTATCTGCTCTATCGTCTTGTTGGCCGCCTCAACCGCGCCGTTAGTCTGTGGATAGTATGGGGAAGATTTCTTTCGTTCGATCTTGAATTCTACAAGCAAGCGAGCACACTCGGCTTCGAAATGACTGCCATTATCTGATATAATGAGGTTAGGAACCCCATACCGACACATAATGTTCTCTTTGATAAACTGCGCTACCTTCTTGGAATTCAGCACCTTGTAAGACTGAGCTTCGACCCACTTTGTGAAGTAGTCGACCGCGACGAGGACGAATTCATGACCATTACTACCGGCCGGCGAGATCTTCCCAATAATGTCTATACCCCACGTGGCGAATGGCCAAGGCGTGGTGGAACTATACAATTCGTGTGGGGGGATGTGGTTGAGGTTGGAGCATACTTGGCACTTGTGACACCGTCGAACCCATTGAATACAGTCTGTCTCCATGGTAATCCAATAATAGCCCAGCCGAGTGATCTTCTGTCTAAGCATCCTTGCATTCATGTGGGGTCCGCACAACCCGTTGTGTACTTCTTCCATTATTGCTTCAGCTTTCTTGTTGTCGACACATAAGAGCAACAGACCGTCGTAATGCCTCTTGTACAAAGTATCGTCTAACAGCACAAACTGCCCCGCCAATCTTTTGAGTGCTTGCAGACTCTTGGCCTTCACATCTCCGTCAAAGGACATCTCTCCGTGCTTAAGGAACTTGTAGATTTGGGCGTACCATTGATCTCCGTTTACCTCTGCATCGATCTGGATTTCACAGCAATAGGCGGGGTTCTCCCTTCGTCCAACCCTGAATGGTTTCACGGACCTTCCTTCTGGAATTTCAACTAAGGAGGCCAATGTAGCTAGAGCATCCGCGAACCTATTTCTGTCTCGCGGCAGGAAATGGAAGGTAACTTCTTTGAACTGTGCTATCAACTCATCCATGTAACCTTGGTACCGCTGCAGGCAAGGATCAATAGTTTTCCATTTCTTCGCCGTTTGGTTAATAATCAAAGCAGAGTCTCCATACACTTCTAACTCTTTCACGTTGCGTTCTAGGGCGGCCTCCAATCCGGCTATACACGCCTCATACTCGGCGGCGTTGTTGGTTGCTGAAAAGTTTAGCTTGATGGCTATGGGAGTGTGCTCATCTTTGGGATCAATAAGTAGGAGTCCGACTCCATTCCCTCGTTTGTTTGCAGCTCCGTCAAAGAATAATTGCCACCTTTCTGCGACCTCAATTGCGAAAATGTCATCATCCGGGAACTCGGGGTCGGGTCCTCTTGTCTCAGTGCTCGGAGCGTCTGCGAGCTGATCGGCCATTGCCCTCCCCTTGATTGCCTTCCTCGGTACATAAGTAATGTCGAACTCTCCCAAGAATACTGACCATTTAGCGAGTCTCATAGAAAGGGATGGTTTATCGAACAGGTACTTGATAGGATCCATTTTCGAGACTAGTAAGATCGGATGGGATACCATGTAGTGCTTGAGCTTCGTCACCACCCATACTAGGCCTACGCAGGTCTTCTCGAGCGCGGAGTAATTGAGCTCGCTACCTTGTAACTTTCGACTGACAAAGTACACTGCATTCTCAATCCGGGAATCTTTGGCTTCTTGCGCTAACATGGCTCCGACGGCGGTATCTGTCACAGTTAAGTATAGTAGCAACGGCTTCTCCTTATGCGGCGGGCGCAGGATTGGGGTATTCACCAAATATTGTTTGATCCTTTCGAAGGCTATCTGGCAGTCATGATCCCACTCCACACTGGCTGTTTTCTTCATTAACTTGAAAATTGGTTCGCAGATGGTGGTCAGCTGATTGATAAACCGACTGATGTATTGCAGGCGTCCCATGAATCCTTTTATCTCCGTCTCGGTACGGGGTGGCTTCATCTCCAGGATGGCTTGAATCTTCCTTGGGTCGGCTTCGATCCCATTCTCGGTGACCATGTAACCTAATACTTTCCCTCTACGAACTCCAAAGGTGCATTTCGCCGGGTTCAAACGCATGGCGTGCTCTCTCAACCTGTTGAAGAATTTTCTGAGATCTATCAAGTGTTGGCCCCCAGACCCTTTTGAATGTATAATCATGTCATCCACGTACACCTCAATCTCCTTGTGGATCATATCGTGGAATAAAGTCGTAACTGCCCGTTGGTAGGTAGCCCCAGCGTTCCTCAGCCCAAATGGCATGACAGTATAGCAAAAAGTCCCCCATGGGGTGGTGAAAGCTGTTTTTTCTTGGTCCTCCTCGGCCATCTTGATTTGGTTATAGCCGGCAAACCCATCCACAAACGACTTGACCTCATAGTGGGCGGTCGCATCCACCAACATGTCGATATTTGGCAAGGGGAAGTCATCCTTTGGCGTAGCTTTGTTGAGATCCCGAAAATCCACACATACTCTGACTTTACCGTTGGATTTCTTGACAGTCACCAGATTTGATAACCAAGTTGGATACTCGATCACCCTGATGAAACCCACACGGAGTAGCTTCTCAATCTCTTCCTTCACTTGCAAAGACCATTCCGGCTTAATGCGGCGCAGCTTCTGCTTGACTGGCTTAGCGTCTGGTGCTGTCGGGATTCTGTGCTCTACGATCGAGTTGTCGAGCCCCGGCATGTCCTTATAAGACCATGCAAACACATCCACATATTCTTTGAGTAGCTCAATCAGTGCTTCCCTTTCGGCTCCGCTGAAGAAGCTTCCAATCTGCGTTTCCTTAGGCTCGGCTTCGGTTCCCAAATTCACGCATGTTAACACCTCATCGGCAGCTTGGGCTCGAGATTCTTTTTGATTAATAACCTGTTCTGAGATTTCTTTAATGTATTCATCATTTAATGTGTCTGTGTCTGCCTCTTCTAATGAATCATTATTAACTAAGTGTATATCATTAGTTTGAT
Source organism: Campanula takesimana (assembly GCA_026119855.1). Lineage (NCBI taxonomy): Eukaryota > Viridiplantae > Streptophyta > Magnoliopsida > Asterales > Campanulaceae > Campanula > Campanula takesimana. The sequence continues at coordinate 2,038,150 of JAOWBW010000004.1, forward strand.
TATTAGCCAATTTATCAGTTAAAAGAGTGACTATGGAGGGATACTCGGAAAGGTCGAGGGTTTCATTCATGGCAAAAGGGAAAATAGCGTTTGCAACAAGATCATAGTCTTCAGACGTAAGGTCGTCAGACTTAGAGGAAGACTCAAATTCAAAATGTAAAACACTAGACTCTGGGGACGGGGATTTTGGGCGAGTGACAGGAGATGCTGCAGGAGTGGCGACAGGAGAAGGAGTAAGCCCCAGTGTTCCCATCATAAATTCCGGAGTAGCTATAGGTCCCCCAATGATGCACCAATTCTTGAGCTTGTCCCCCATGGGTACCACCAATGTCCTTGGGTCCACCTTATCTTCAGAATCGTCCCCGATGACGGCAACCATGTCTTCGTGCAGCCCCAGATTACCCAGATGTTGAAGCAGATATTGGCCGTCCCACGTCTCAGTCAAACTTGGAGTTTCTGCGGCTTCTATTGCTGGCTTGTCAAGGGTTGCGGCTTCAAGTTGATCTGCCAAGTCATCTGCAACCTTGGTGGAGTACTCATGCCTGATGGTTCTAACTCTGCCCGTGGCTTTGTCATATTCCATGTAAGTCAGCTTCATGTTGGACCGATCGAATTCCACATCTCTGAAAATCTCGAACCCTTTCTGCAATTTCCCGGTGTGGTCAATCCATGGCTCTGCGAACTCAAAACACGAAAACTCCTCGCCTTCCCTGACAAAGTAGCTATTCAGGGACAGGCGGTATGGCCGCATTTCAGGCTTTTTGTAGGGAAGCTTCATCTTTTTAAGCAATTCTATCCTTTGTTGCTCCATCTTGTCTTCAAGAGTAAGGGTGTATCCTAGACCGAACAACCCTCGATGATCAACCTCTTCAACCAATTCTGTGGGGCCTTGCAAGTTCTTACCTAGCCCCAGCCCCGGTATAAAACCCATGTTACGCAGTATCTTGACAACAGGTGCCACTTTGTCCGTTGTTTTGGTGAGGTCGATGGTGCAGATCTGTGCTTGAGCGACTATTTCGAAGCCATTGAAGAGTCGGCTCTCTTCCCCATGCTGAATCTGTAAGACAGGAACGCCCTTGGTGTCCGTCCCTTGGGCAGTTACGAGATCACTGTAGATGATGGTCACTTCATTACCAGATTGAAACTTCACACACTGGTGCAGGGAAGATGGGACAGCGCCCGACTGATGTAACCATGGCCGGCCAAGGAGGAGTGAGAAGGTTGCGGGGATGTCTATGACGTGGAAGTCGGTCGGCAGGATCTTTGTTCCGATGGTAATGGGCAAGGTGACTTCGCCTATCACGGCGCGGCATGTAGAGTCATAAGCTTTGATGGTTTGCTTGGATGGGCGTAAATCAACACCATGAACGCCAACCACATCCATCATCCTTGAAGGCAGGATATTAATAGCAGAACCATTATCAATGAATACACGGGGAATCTTCTTGCCATTTACCTCGACAGTGATGTATAAAGGCTCATTATGATCAACTCCGAACACTGGCTTGTCTAGCTCCGAGAAAGTGATGATGTTTCCATAGTGGATATTACCAATCATGTGGGTGACGTCCTCCGGGGTAATAGTGGATGGTACCATGGTGGCGGCGAGGTTTTGCTCGAGCATGAGGCGATGGGCTAGGGAGGAGGTGAGTAGGGACCATAGTGAAATATGGGCTTGGGTTTGTTTGAGTTGAGTGAGGATAGGGTCTTCTTTGTCTAGGTCGGCTTGCTCGGGTTCCTTCCCAAAGACTTTCTTTGCACCCTTCGGGTCGGATTGGTACACTTGACCGGATCTTGTAAGGAGACAAACTTCTGCACGTAGCTCCTCCAAAGACAATGGCGAGTCATGACAAGGGGGCGAAACTTCGGTCTTTTCGGCCTCCTCGAAGATTTCGGCCCAAGAAAGAGGTTGAGAGGGCTTGGGACTCTCTTCCTCTAGAGATTCGACTTCACTCACTAGTTCTTCTAAAGACAACAAGTAGCAAGAAGATTCTTTATTATTAGTCATTGAAATACAACCCATCTCATCACAGTCCGCCACAACAGGCTTGGCCGGATCAGTGATCTCACTAAGTTCTACCATGAGTACATTGCTAGCTACATAATCTCTAGGGTCTTCGACTACTCCCTTGTGGATGAGCTCTTGCACGGCTTTCTTGAGTTCAAAACATTCTTCGGTAGTGTGACCGGTGCACTTGTGGTAGTGGCAAAACTTTGACAAATCGCAACCAAGACGGGGAAGGTGTCCTTCTAATGGTTCGAGCATTTCTAACGTCACCAATGCCATGAAGATATCCACCATCGTGAGCCCTATCTTGTCAAGGCATCCATGAGCTCTAGGATACTAATCTCGCATGTTTGCACCATATTCACCCCACCCCCATTGTTAGGAAGAGGGTTATTCACCACATTAGGACCCTTCGGCTTCTCAATCTTCTTGTCATTGATCAACCCTTGTACTACGCGCTTCAATTGAATACAACCATCCGTTGTGTGCCCGATGTGCTTGTGATACTTGCAGAACTTGGAGGCGTCCAAATCAGTTCTTGGGTAGGCGGGCTGGTAATTCTCCAAAGGCTTGATAAGACCTCTCTTGACTAACACGTCAAAGACTTTCCCCATAGGCATTCCAAAATCGTCAAAGTGTTCCCTCTCTCTTTGCGGCGGAGCCCCATTCCTTGTTACGGCTTGGACATCTAGCGGGACCTCTTTTGGACCATATTCACTTGGCCGACGGCCTCCTTTCCACCCCTAGGAGGCGCAGGCGCAGTAGGAGCCTTGTAGCGGAAGGAGTTGTTGTTGTTGGTCTTTGGACTTTCCTTTGGCGGCACAATCCCAGTGAACCCTGCTTCGTACCTTACTCCGGCGTCAACCATTTCCCGCAAATCAGGGAAGTAACCATTACCTATAGCTGCTTTCATCTCCGGTAGCAAGCACTTGTAGAAAATCTGTTTCTGTTCCTTCGCTTTTGGTGGGTATTGGACCTCGCACAACCGATGATTCCACCTCTTGTAAAAATCATAAATAGCCTCGCCGGGCTTTTGCATAGTGTTCTCAAGGTCGGTTCGATTCACATGCCAATCCAAGTTAGCTTGATACTTCTCACAGAAAATGGCACTGATTTGATCCCACGTTTGCCTCTCGCTTGGTTCTAGCCCCAAGAACCAACGCAGAGCTATACCATCCAAAGTGCTATGAAATACGCGAGCCATTTGTTCGTTGGTGCAGTCACGAGCCCTCATGGCCAACACATAACTATCCAAATGAGTCTTAGGACACGAGTCACCATGAAACATTGCCACCTTAGGCATCTTGAAATCCTTGGGGAGAGCCCCCACTTGGCTAGGGTTGATTGTCTTGGTAGTCGGTGCACTTTGCTTATCCACGGTCTCGATCAACTTTCGCATTTGCTCTTGCATGGCCATAACCACAGGGTGATTGGAGATGTCGGGGATAGTTTCTGACAGAATGACGGGAGGAGTAGTGGAAGCAGTAGCAGCGGCCATCCCAATACTCAGAGGCAACGAGGGTGCGGGTAGTTTGCTAGCGGAGAGGTAGCCACCAAGCAGTTCAGGGGAAGGTTCATAGACAGCCTTGTTCTTGCTCATGGTAGTGAAACCTTGTTGGGTGTAGAGAGAAGGAGGTGGAACATTGCGGTAGCTTGGGAATGGGAAGGCAGTAGCATTGGTGTTGGGGGGACAGTTGGTATTGACCTCTTCATCCTCGACATAAATGAAATTCTCCCCATCGGGCACCAGTTTAGTCCCCTTTTGTTGAATGTGACCCTTCAACTGTTGGTTCTGGTCTTCCAACATCTTGTTGCTTTCCTCGAGATTCTTGATCTTGGCTTCGAGACCGGCGAGGAAGTTCTGGAGGCTTGGGGGAATACCATTGAGAGTAGCCTCAGTGTTGAGCTCGGCGGCACTAGCAGGAGGAGCAGAGGCTGAAGCTGAAGCGGGAGTTGACATTGCTGATGACGAGACTGAGAACGTGGACGGAGTAGAAGCTTCACGTTGTAGTCGACCACCCGAACGGATCCAAACTTGCTTTGCTGAAAGGTTGAAGGGCAATGAAGCTTTTAGGAGAGGGGGAAGGCTCATGCAAAGTATATTTTAATTTACAAAAACATACATTATTTACATCCTAATTGGTTGGAAGGGGTACCCCTTTTTCGCAACTAGTTAGAAGACTACGATCAGTGGAGGCCATCACTACGTCTATAGACCCCTCGTTTTTCACCTGCATTGCACACCCCCAAACGGACAATTTGGGCGAGGGTCCTATAGGGCAAGCGGCTTCCACCAACCATCGGATCCTACGACTAACCCTTCCTTAAAGGCATTTAACGTGATGTCTATGTTGCATCCTACGCAAGTTAATGATGAGCGGAGATCTTGACAATAAACACTCATCTCACCATGGCACGTCCCTTGTAGGGAAATCACTTTTTTGTGCACTTTCTCTCAAAGATCTCGATTCATCATTGACTTGGGGATGACTCGACATAGACAGCACGTTAATTGACTATTAAGAAAAAGCTAGCCAAACCAACCGGTCAAAACCTAGGTGTGATACCTATACTAGTGTGGGTTGACACGGGTTAGGTAAAAGGTTCCCACCGTATACGGTGAGTGGAATAGACGAGTGACTCGAAAAGAGTGCGACAGTAGCGCACAAATTCCTGCACATCGAATACTCCGGGTAATGGGGACCTGTGCAGTGCTGACACGGACTAGTGGTAGTGTGTGGCAAGAAACTAATTCTTTTTAAGGAGAAAAGAGAGAAGTTTTTGATGTTAGGATGATGCAATGCAATGCATGAGAGAGAGAGAGAGAGAGAGAGAGAGAGAGAGATAATGTACAAGGGAGCATAGCAGAGTTTTGTTTGACCCTAATACTAAAGCGAAGATAACAAGGGTACATGGTACAAGGTACAAGTATTAACATGGCGGAGTGCGCGGGTGCATGTGTAAACATGGCAGGTGTGTGCATGTGTTAAACATGGCAAGTGTGTGCATGTGTTAAACATGGCAAGTGTGTGCATGTGTAAACATGGCAGGTGTGTGCATGTGTAAACATGGCAAGTGTGTGCATGTGTAAACATGGCAGGTGTGTGCATGTGTAAACATGGCAGGTGTGTGCATGTGTAAACATGGCAAGTGTGGGGTGCATGTGAGAACATGGCAAGTGTAAGGTGCATGTGAGAACATGGCAAAGTGTAAGGTGCATGTGAGAACATGGCAAACATCATGATGTGAACGAAAGTTAGACCCACTAAGTTTGAAAAAGTTTCAAAGCAGTCCCCAGCAGAGTCGCCACTGTGAATACCCCTTTCCGATGAAGCGACGCATGGGAAGTATCTTGTGATTATTTTTATTTACAAAGGGAATATTCTTAACGACATTAAAATTATGAGAGTCGCCACGCCGTTTTAATTAAAGCCAAAACATTGAAAAAAGCATTTTAGTGGGTTCGGGGGTCAAATTACAACAAGAGAAGAATATTGAACGTTATCACTCCTATTGCCCGAATTGATCGGTCTTTCTATCATGATGAATGTGTTAGTAGTGTGTTAGTGATTTAGACCGGATCCGAAGATTGCCTACGTTCCTCTCAATGTGAGAAGCTCAGGTCAGCGTAGTTCGCAGAGAATTAGAATAGGCAGAAGAATCGGGATCATGCATAATGAGGGGGAATTACCTAAAGATTAGGGTTTAGAAGTAGTTCCTAGATCATCCTCGGGTTGATGAACCCTCGATCATCATCGGCTATGAAATAACATGTAATTATGAAGATCGCAACCCTAAATATAGCATAAATAAGGTTTTAATCTATGAACACGAAGAACATGCGAAGAACATATTATGAACATATGAATGAGCATGCAAAGAATATGAAGAAACTATGAATAAACATGTACGAACATGAATATAAAAGATCTACATTAAAAATAATGCAAGAACACGAAGAAAAAGTTAGAAAACTTACCTATGTTGGCAAGAAATAAACCTTGGATCTTCTTGAGTGTTTGAATGCTAATTAGAGAGCAAAATAGTGTTTAAGAACTCCAAAATTCGGACTTAGAGCTCTCAAAATCGGATCCCTTAAACCAATAGCATGGGATTGGTTTATATAGTAAACTGATGGGAAGATCTGATGGTCAGATCATCCAGCGCAAGGTTGGCCGCCTGGCCATGGTTGAAGCCGGTGACAATAGTGGCCGCGTGGCCAAGATCAACGCGGAGCAAGGTTGGCCGCGTGGCCAAGGATGCCGGCTGACTTGATTCTTAAGCTAGGGTTTCTGCATGGTTTTAAGGAAACCATTTGTTACCTATTTTGATAGATTTTGTCATAAATGAGATATTTTGGGAATCCGGGACAAGTCTTTGCAAGGTTTCCAATTCCTATAAAGTCCTTGTATTTTTGGGAAAATCCTAATAAACTCATTTTCAGGTCGGGTACTAACACCCATCCCTTTATGTGTTTCCTTTACTGGATGTGAATGCTAAACCTTTTTCAAAACCAAGTGAGAGTCCACCCAAACCGACTCTCATTTGTGAATTAAAGCAAACAATCCTAGAATAGGAAGACCTCCTCATATATTAAACACCATTTTTGTTAGGGCATAAAAGCAAGGCATAAAAGGCATAAAATTGAATCTACGTGGCATGCATACTAGAGACTATCACGGGCGAGGAGAGTGCCTAACCCCTTCTCTTTCTCGTAAATTAGCCCCCGAACCCACTTTCTCTAAACAAAAGGTTTTATCTTCGTTTTTCTTAAAATAAAATGAAGTGGCGACTCTTGACTGTTTTAATTCCATCGAGAGGAAACCATTATGAGGGAACCAAGCGCATTTCCAAAAGCGCATTAGCACGAGGCACTCACCCGAATCCCTTTCATGAGCGATCATTTCGGCGCGGCGGCTTTCGAGCGCGGGCTCTCACACGCGCGCCTCCCATTATGGCAGTTACGGATTGCAGCATTTTCCCTCTATTTTTTTTATCACAAAAAATCTTTTTTACCTCCAAGTTCATCCCCCTAGGTTTGTAACTCCCAATCCCATATTCTTAGCCTTTTCATCAAAATAAAATATTTCTTTTATTTATTATTTGATTTTCTCTTTATTATTTAATTTTCTTTATTTTCTTATTGGTTAGAAAAGCTTCTTTCCTCTCTTTTATACCTATAAAAACCCTCTCATTTTACCTTAGAAAGGGACTTCAACATTCTCTACACTTTTACTATACACAAATTCTCCCAACAAGAGTTTTAACAACAAAACTCTACACAAATTTCTACACAACAATTTCTCTACAACAACTCCATCTCCAAGTTAAAGTTTGAAGTTCTTCATTTTCTAAAGGTGCTTTATTCTTCTTCTTCTATTTTATTTGTCTTAGTTGTTGGGTTTCGTAGACACATTCGCAGCGGAATTTAGCATTTAAAATTTTTGAAACCCAAAGCCCATAGATCCGTTCATATGATTAAATCAAATACAACAACATGAATATTGGGAAAAACTAACCCTTGATGACTTTGAGTTTGGTCTTTAAACTTGGTGGAGATATTGAAGCTTGATCACGAAGAAAGTACAAACACGAACTTTGAAGATGATGAGCTTCACCCTCTAGCGGTATCCACACCACGAACGAATATCAAGTAGCTTCTTGATCTTGGTTGCTAGACCAACAATTATGAAACACACTTTCACAATTGATAATGACTATATGGAATTTTATTTGTGTATTATTTTGTTCTTCAATCAAAAGATGTCTTGGAACAAAATAAACTCTCTCAAACTCTTTGGAGACTCACAAAATCATTGGTTAAGATTGCTGGCCAAATTTGGTCTTTTATACACAAGTAGAACCTATTCCAAATAGGAAACTTGTGTCAAAATCCGTCCAAAATTCGTTTCCTAATCAAATTAGGAATCTGCCTCCCGACAGCACTGTGCGGCCGCCCAAAAGCCACTGTGCGGTCGCACAACTATCTGAAACAAACTGGTACAAAACTGAGCTAAGTGTGCGGCCGCCCAGTCCATACTGTGCGGTCGCCCACTTCCCCAGAATTCCAGAATTTCAGAAATTCCAATATAGTCCTTATTTAAGATTCGTTCTATTGTGTGTGACCCTCTAGGATTATACTAAGTTGGCAATGGGTTCAAACATGAAACCATAAGATATGATTAGGTTCTAGCAAACCGTCATACCTACCTAAATAGTATAACTAGATACAAGTTCGCATTCCTTTAGAATATGTCATAATCCCTTTGTCCACGATGTCATTGAACACAAGTCATGGTCAAACAGTCAACTTGTTTTGTTCAATACTTTCTCGATTCCGAATATTTTGATAATCCAAATGACATTGATCTAATCAATTTATTTGAGTCCGGCCGAACATTTCATCAACATCATTCCTACGAGAGGCCCAAGCTTGACATCTCTCCGAAGAGGGACAAATCCATTTAGCTTATTATTCTTCCCTACGTGAATCCGATCATGCCAATCATACCCTTTATAACTACCCGGTTAAAGGTAGCGATTGAATATGTCAAACATAATGTTCATCAAGTGGAAGACTATAATAACTTCATGTCTAAGGATTCGAATGACATAACTAATATGAGATATATGTTCGACATAGACCATGACATAAATCTCATACAGCGGGTCATGTCCAGTACCTTGTTCCAAACAAGTACCCATAAATCTAACATGATCATCCCATGATCATTTAGCCTTTATACTAGTGCTCAACAAGTACTAGGGACGGAGATTATTATAAGTAAACATGAACAACAATAATAATCAAAACATCTCTTTATTGATATGAAATAAATGATAACAATTACAACGTTTATTAAACGTGCCTAGGGCACCACTACCAACAATCTCCCACTTGCCCTAGGCCCACTCTCCCATGTATCTAATACCCATGGACCTAACATGACCTTCATGTTTAGCTTGTGGAAGTCCCTTTGTTAGCGGGTCCGCAACATTGTCATTAGTAGGTACTCTGCATATATTTACGTCTCCCCTATCAACGATCTCTCGAATGATATGAAAACGCCTAAGTATGTGTTTGGATTTCTGATGTGCTCTTGGTTCCTTTGCTTGAGCAATAGCACCATTATTATCGCAATAAAGGTCTATTGGATTAGCAATACTAGGAACCACTTCAAGTTTAGTTATGAACTTCTTAATCCAAACAGCTTCCTTTGCAGCATCCGATGCAGTAATATACTCAACTTCTGTTGTAGAATCAGCGGTTGTACTTTGTTTGGAACTCTTCCAGCTTACAGCTCCACCATTTAACATAAACACAAAACCCGATTGCGATCGGCTATCATCTTTGTCGGTTTGGAAGCTTGCATCCGTGTAAGCATTTACAAGGAGATCATCTTCCATTCCTCCATAGACCAAAAACGAGTCTTTAGTTCTTCTCAAGTACTTAAGAATCGCTTTTACAGCTATCCAGTGATTTTCGCCAGGGTTGGATTGGTATCTACTTGTCATGCTCAAAGCATAAGATACATCCGGCCTAGTACAAATCATGGCATACATGATGGACCCAATTGCCGAAGCATATGGAACATCATTCATTTTCTCACGCTCATCATTTGTCTTAGGACATTGAATCTTGCTTAGAGAAACTCCATGTAACACGGGCAAGGTGCCTCTCTTAGTTTCCATACGGAATCTTCTAATGACCTTGTCAATGTATGTACTTTGGCTCAAACCTAGTAGCCTCCTTGATCTATCTCTATAGATTTTAATGCCAAGTATGTATGCGGCTTCACCCATATCTTTCATTGCGAAGCTTTTTCCTAACCAAGTCTTTACGGACTGAAGTGTAGGAATATCGTTTCCAATGAGTAATATGTCATCCACTTATAAAATAAGGAATAGCACTATGCTCCCACTAATCTTCTTATATACACAAGGCTCATCTTCGTTCTTGATGAAACCAAACTCTTTGACCGATTCATCAAAACGGAGATTCCAACTCCTAGAAGCTTGCTTCAATCCATAGATGGATCTCTGCAATTTGCATACTTTAGAATCTTGTTCAAAACCTTCTGGTTGTGTCATATACACATCCTCTTGGAGTTTTCCATTTAGGAAAGCGGTTTTGATGTCCATTTGCCATATTTCATAGTCATGATATGCGGCAATGGCAAGCAAAATTCTTATAGACTTGATCATTGCTACAGGTGAAAAAGTTTCATCATAGTCAATACCATGAACTTGCCTATAACCCTTCGCTACAAGTCTAGCTTTGTAAGTATGCACCTTCCCATCCATGTCAGTCTTCTTCTTGAAGACCCATTTGCATCCTATGGTTTTTACACCTTCGGGCGCATCAATCAAATTCCAAACTTGATTGTCTTGCATGAATTGTAATTCGGATTCCATGGCTCCAAGCCACTTGTCCAAATCAGGAGAAGACATCGCCTCTTGGTAGGTTGACGGTTCATCATTCTCAATGATTTCTACCTCATTACTATCCGTTACGAGAAATCCATATCTCTTGGGCTCGGATCGTAACCTACTAGATCTGCGAGTTACTTAGTATTTTGAACAGGTTCCACAACTCCTTGTGGTTCTTGTTCTTGTTCCACTATTGGTTCAATGTTATTTTCTGAGTCTCAAATTTCTTCAAGATTTATTTTACTCCCACTGATTTCTTTGGAGAGAAACTCTTTCTCTAGAAAGACACCAGTTCGGGCAACAATCACTTTGTTGTCCTCTCGGTTGTAAAAGTAATATCCTCTAGTTTCCTTTGGATATCCCATGAAAATACATTTGTCAGATTTGTGTGCAAGTTTGTCAGAGACAAGTCTTTTGACAAAGGCTTCGCAACCCCAAATCTTCATGAAAGATAAACAAGTTTTCTTTCCACTCCACATCTCATATGGAGTCTTTTGAACCGATTTAGTTGGAACACGATTTAGTGTGAAAGCAGCGGTTTCTAGAGCGTAACCCCAAAAGGATATTGGAAGATCAACTTGACTCATCATTGATCGAACCATGTCTAACAAAGTCTGATTTCTCCTCTCGGACACACCATTCCACTGTGGTGTTCCGGGTGGAGTCAATTGTGAAACAATTCCACAATTCTTTAGATGATCATCAAATTCTTGACTCAAGTATTCTCCACCTCGATCTGATCGAAGTGCCTTAATACTTTTGCCAAGTTGTTTTTCTACTTCATTTTGAAATATTCTAAATATCTCAAATGCTTCACTTTTATGTTTCATTAGGTAAACATACCCAAATCTACTATAATCATCCGTGAAGGTTATGAAGTATTGAAATCCTCCCCTAGCATTGCTACTTAATGGTCCGCATACATCGGAATGTATCAACCCCAATAAGTTGCTTTCCCTTTCACCCAACTTGGTAAAAGGTGTCTTAGTCATTTTTCCAAGAAGACACGACTCACATGTATCATATGACTCGAGGTCACATGAACCCAAAAGTCCGTCCCCATGGAGTTTTGAGATACGCTTCTCATTAATATGACCAAGACGACAATGCCATAAATAGGTATGATTTACATCATTAGGTTTAGATTTCTTATTTACATGATAGACATTGTCATTATTTTCATTCTTGACATCCAAGATATAAAGGCCATTAAATGAATTAGCAATACCATAAAGCACATCATTTAAATAAATAGAAAATTTCTTAATCTCAATAAGAAACTTAAAACCTTCATTATCCAAACAAGAAATTGAAATAATATTTCTACTTAAATCCGGAACATAATAACAATTGTTCAAAACAAGAATTAATCCGGAAGGTAAAGTGACTTCATAAGTCCCTACGGCTAATGCAGCAACTCTTGCCCCATTCCCCACGCGTAGGTCTACTTCACCCTCTTTAAGTAGTCTCCTATTCTTTAGACCCTGCACATTTAAACAAATGTGAGAACCACATCCGGTATCCAATACCCAAGAATCAGTGGTAGAAAGGAGAATATCTATCATATAGATACCTGAAGTCGACGCAGCCTTGCTGCCCTTCTTCTTCTTTTGCTCTTCCAAGAAAGCCTTGCAATTACGTTTCCAATGACTAATTTCTTGACAATGGAAACAGATTGCATCCTTTTGTGAATCGGGTTTTGCCTCAGAAGCCTTGGCAACACTTGCCTTGCTTATTTTGGGTTTGACAACTTTATTACCCTTTCCTTTGGCACCAGCCTTCTTCCCATCATGAACTAAGAGCACGGGAGAACCTTTCTCCGCAATCTTCATCTCCGTAGTTTTAAGCATCACATGCAACTCGGAGAGATTCTTATCCATTCCATGCATGTTATAATTCATCACAAACTGATTATAACTTTTAGGCAATGAATTTAGAATTAGATCCGTGGCTAGCTCCAATGGGATTGGATAGCTAAGTTTCTCAAGGTGCTCTACATAACCTTTCATTTTCAGCATGTGAGGACTCACTTATTGCCCTTCATTCATTTTGCAAGTAGTGAATGCAACAATGGTCTTGTACCTCTCTTGCCTAGCTTGCTCTTGAAACATGGCTCTTAACTCCACGCCTATCTCATAGGCTTCCAAATGTTCCAAACTTTGTTGGAGTTTTGAGCACATAGTAGCAAGCATGAGACAACTTACATCTCTAGAATCATTACGATGTTTCTTGTAATTGTCTCTTTCTGCCCCCCTAGGTTCTGGTTCAGCAGGAAGAGGCCCATCGAGAATGTACAACTTATCTTCTTGCCTTAGAACAATTCTTAGGCTACGGATCAAATCCATAAAGTTAGTACCATTCTCTTGGAGCTTATCCTTCTCAAGGATCGATCGCAACGAAATTGATTGAGTGTTAGTAGTCATTATCTACAAATATGCAAAATTTCCAAAATTTAATAAGTACCGGTTTTTCATTAAAGAGATAAATAATGTATTTTTCAAACAAAAATACTCCCACTAAATTATATAACCTTCATATGCATCCAATGTATAATATAATTTAATTGGGCTAAGATCCAACTTTAATTTAACTTTTGAGTCCACGGAGGCGGACCGCTCAAAACTAAATTAATTTGGTAGACAATCATGTCAATCATATCCCATATGATTCTTAGATCCTTTCATGATATTCTTTGAGAAATCCAATTGTCCAAGCATGTTTAATCTCATCTTTTGCCTAGGCCCAAAACCGTTTTGACGCCTAATTAAGTCCAACAATTTTAAACGTATAGGAACCATTCAATTTAATGCACCTTGCGGAGGCAAGCCCACATTAAATTAATGAACCTCATCTTGCTCATACATGAATAAAATTAATGCACCTCGCGGAGGCGAACCCACATCAAGATTACACATGTATAAACAAGTGTTTTAATCATGGCATGACAATGAAGGACTTAAAACTTTCTTTGAAGGTTCATCACATATAGCATATAACACATTTATGAGCACATAATATAAACATGTTACACATCAAGTTTAGCCACTAAATTAATCTCCATTAATTAAAGCATGATATTTATGTGTCATTAGTTTCTCTATAATTATGAGGATGAGACTATTTCAACTTTGGTTATTATCTCCAAATCAAGACAACAAGAAGTGCGGTCGAACTAAGCCATTAGGCAACCACAATCCCGCACTAATTCAAGAAACCAAGAAATTAGTCCATGTGGCCGAAACTAAGCAATAGATGGTCTCGATGAACGTAGGCCAATTGCATTCACAATTCCACATGGATCTCCAATCATTGAATCAAGAACTTTGTTTCTCAATTTTAGCAATTATGAACTCTTCATAATTCTAACTTCGTTTTATCTTTGAAACTTTGATTACGATCAAGTTTGGGAAACACAATCTCGATGAACGCAGATTAGCCATCCAAACCTTGAACCAATCTTAGAATCACAAGACTAAAACAAATAGGAAAATCAAACCCCAAAATCCACACACAAACCAACTACCCAAAACCTATTCCAGATCAGCAGGTCTGGACGGGTTCTGTTACTGGTTTTGTTGAATTTTTCGAAAAATTTCCAGATTCTGTTTTTCCACCAAAATCAGACAATCTGATCCCTTTGTGCGGCCGCCCAAAAAGGCCTGTGCGGTCGCCCAAAACTGTGCGGCCGCCCAGGTGCTTATGTGCGGTCGCCCATGGCCATCAGAATGTGCAGAATTTTCAAAGTTCGAAAATTTTGTCTCAAAATTGTTTTTCCCTGATTATTAAAACTTTGATCCAATCAAAAATTAATAACCAACAATTCTGAATCCACCATAATTTATTTATTGCGATTGAATCGTGCGATTAAAGTTGCAAAACAATAAACCACATAAAATCACAAAACACATAAGCATCATATATTCCAATATTCATATCATGCAATGTCGCGACCCCGAACCCCGTGGGCCCGAGACCGCGAGCTGGACGTCGACTTAAAACCCAAACTCTAAAATAAATTAGTTAAAAAATCCATTTTGAACCAAAAGATGATAACACAAGGTTTTACAAATCCAAGTTTAAATCAACAAAGTACAACTAACATAAGCTCCATAGCTTATACCAAAAAGAATAAAATATACAATTCTTAATGACGTCAATAATGGTAAAACTATCCCCAAAAGGTTATACATTTAAATAATGTGAACCGACCCATAACAACCTGCCCTAAAATCTCAATCCTCTCGACGTCCTCCTCGATCCGTGAATCCTAATCCTTTTCCTCCTGGGGGGGGGTTAAGGAAAAACAAAGATGGAAATAAACTGGGTGAGATAAAATCTCATTAAGTTACTAATTCAACTACATGACAGGCTATAATGCAATAAGCAATAAACAATGATAAATATCACATAGCATGTAACAATTAACAGCAACAGATAGCAGCGGAAAGTAAACACATAACAAAGGATATTAGCCAAGGTTTCCCAACTGAAAGAACCAAATAAAGGATCGCTGCGCAGCTTCAACAATCAACCAATCCATCATCTTCATAATAGCATGAAAGCTGAAGAGAAATCCCCGGTCAGAAGCGACCGATCAACCCATCAATCAAACAAACCATCTTCATAGTAGCATAAAAGCTGAAGAGAAACCCGGTACCGGAACCAATAACAATGTAAAGTGCCACAAGGGGCGGGAGCCATGCCACAAAGTCATGCTCCAAAACGATTAGCTAGAATACCCACAACGGAGCTAGCTCATCCCAACCAAGGCCAATCTGGATGAGGACAGAAGGACCAATGGGCGATGCTATACTGGACTTGGCTCGTGCCATTATAGCATTATCCATTGCCTGACTCGATACACAATTTAACCAGCTGGACTTTCAATAAATGCTAAGTAATAAATACTAGCTTAATTAAACAATTTAGGGTTCCAAAGTAGGGAACCATACCAAATAATCACCATAAAGATGCAACGATTACTCATGAAGAGTTTAATAACAACGATAACAAGAGTTTCTCATGAAGAGCACAACAACGATAAACGGAATTTCTCATAAAGAGCACAACAACGATAAACGGTATTGCTCATAAGGAGCTCAACAACAATGATTATTATAATAAGATAATTCCATAAAGAGGAACCATACCAGATACATTTCAAAGGTGATACCCATAAGTTACTCATAAGGAACACAACCCAAACGGTCGCTCACAAATAGTACAACGACTACAACCCAAAATTATCCTAAACGTTTACTCATAAAGATGTACTAGGACTATGAACTCAACCATCTCATCACACCTGAAATTCCAAAGTAGGAATCAGAATGAATACACTTTAAGGTTAATCAAACCGTAAGTACCCAATTGCCAATACACGCTTTACCTTCGTCCTTAACGAACCAATCCCAAACCCCCAAACGAATCAAAAAGGTTAATCTTTAGAACATGATCACGACCGGACCAAACCCTACACTTTGGTGTTCAACAACAACCCTCTAGGTACTATGGGACATCGCCTAAAACCTAGACCAAGTCTTACTCGAAAATCAATTCGATTGGAACAACCACGAACACATCATAAGATGCCCAAACACCCAATAAAATCCCGAAGTATAAAACTTATAACTTAACTGAACAACCTATACCATCTTGTATTACTCGAAGAGAGCTTCGAAACGATAGTTTACACGCCTAAAACGGAGTCCGGATGAGAAAGTTATGGCCTCCGGAAGATCGAACGAAAAACGGACAAACTGGAAAAGGAGGGATGCGCGCGCCTCCATAAAAAGTGATGCGCGCGCCTCCTAAGGTCAGAAGGTTGCGATTTCGAAGCAGAAAAGGGTGCGCGCGCCTCCCAAAACATGGTGCGCGCGCCTCCTTGCCCGGAGGGACGAAATCCGGCCAAAATCGGGGTTTGTACCAATTTTCTTACCCATTTCATATTCCAACCAAAATCAAACATAATCAACCTTCCACCAAGCATAAAGATGAACCCAAAACAACTTATAACTAGAATGGGGACTCAAATAATACCATTATTCAACCAAGATCAAGATTCAAACCCAACATTCCTAAAATCACCATTTTTGACCAAAACTCAAAATAAATTCCAAATAAATTCCAAATTCAACCAAACTTCAAATATAACACATCAAGCATAATATAAACATGATATGAACACTTTAGCATAAAAGTGGGGGAGACGCAACTTACCCGGATTTTCTCAAAGTTACCGGAACTCGAAATTTCTTGGCTTCCTACGATCCTATCGACGATCTAAACAAGATTCATGTTTTGAGAAATGAGAAACAATAAAAGGAAGGGGATGGAAATGTAGAGAGAAGTGAGAGGAGAAAACTTACCCAAAATGGAGAGAGAGAGGGAGATTGTGCTGGGAAAGAAATGAGGGAGAGGTGAGGGAGAAGAGAGGGAGATGATAAATTCAAAACTTACACTTAGACCCCCTCCCCCACTAACTACACAACTCTACTACTTCCTTCTACAACCAAGACCAAATAATACTACACTAGCACTAAGGATCCAAATAAAATGCTAGGCATAATTATTATAACACATGAAATGCACACATAATTATTTAAATAAATAATAATTTAAATAAATAAATAAGCAAATAAATAAATAATAATTATTTATTACTAATAAAATAGGGCCTAGATTTCGGGTCGTGACATTCACTCCCCCTTAAAGAAAATTCGACCCGAATTTTAACGAGACTTACCCGAAAGACCAAATAGCTACGGATACGATAGTTCCGCCATTTCTCAAATTCCGCAATTGTCCAATCTAACCCACTACAAGGTAACCTTAAATAATGTTCACGATACAATGACCTCTCGCACATAACTTCCTTCAATCATAACCTTCACTACTAATTGGAATCCATAATTAAAATTGGAGAATCCCAATTGCTCTCAAACATAACTCCCGAGATATCCCAAGCTCACCTTATTCATAACCTTAATTACACTGCAAAGGTGTTTCCTTTCGTAAATCGCATACTTAGTAGTATTCCCCAGAAATTCAAAACATCACCATCCCGAGCCTAATTAGCTTTTAAAATATAAAAAGGCTAAAGAAATTTCTATTTCCACAATATTCTTCGAAATGGCTATATCTCTATGGATTACCATTATAGTGTCTTCACTTTGAGTTAACACCTTAAATAAATAGTACCATACAAACCCCAAAATTTCTCGTACAAAGTGTCCACTTAAATCTATGTTATACTCTCATCCCTTCATTAATCTGGTCTTGAAGCCTAAACAATTCAATATACTCAATAGTCCGCAAAACGATCCAAAATTCATCTTCAAAAGATTTTCTCTAACTCCCATTTAAGTTATAATCCGTGCTCATATACCCAAAGGAAATCAATGAACCGTAAATTCAATAGCTAACCCCAGTTAGTCTTTCACGCATACATTTATTAACCTAATGATACTTAGGCTCAATAGTACTACCATCATAATAAACCAATTAGCTAGCAACGTTCCAACTGACCCAATACCAAATCATGATATTCCTTAGTTATGCCCAAGTATTGATAATCAACTTCCTTCACATACCCTTGATCCAATTCGGGAAACGCCACCAAGAAGAGATTTAGGACCATAGAACCACTATCTAATCAAAATTCGAGATGCCTTTAACATAGATCGAGAAATTGTTACTCTCCCAAAATGTACTTATTAGTCCTTTCTAACTTAACACGCTTACCACCATTATCGATTATAAATTCCACCATACACTCATTACCCATAACAATTCACGCATCCCTCCATACTAATCAATCCCGATGTACTCACGGAGATGTACTAAAAGTAAACAAAATCTCCTATCCAGAAATCCTCAATTTAAATCCTCAACTCTTATAACCCAACCGATGCCATAAGGACATTGATCTAAATATTAGCACTACAACCTTGTACTATAACAACTCAATTTAACCCAAGGTTCTCCCCAATTACTAGGTACTATTCAGAAATAAAATAGAAATTTTCACAAACGATAAATACGCCCAACAATTCACCGAAACTAAATACTCGGATTTCAATTAAGGAAAGATAGGTATAACTCTACCCAAATGAACGGTCTCAAACAGTTTTAAGAAATTAGGAATGGAGATTATAACAATCCCCCTACAACAATAGACTAAAGAAATAGTAACCTCAAAAGCTTGCAATAGCAATATGGCTAATTTAGCAGGTGAGACATAACCATACTTAAGCACATCATAATCACATAAGACTTCATCAGATACCCTAAAATCCTCCATAGGAGTAGACACCTACAACACATAAGTCAAAGACTCATAAGAAATAAATGCAACTAATGCATAGAAACACATAAATGCGATGATCCTAAAATGCACGCGCTCGCTCTCACGACGCAAAATAATACCTCCTGAAATTTATCCGTTACCTGGTGAGTGCTGATTGGTCGCAATTACTCTGCCCTATACCTTAGGGTTCCCCGAAGCATCCCTCTTCTGACCCGGTGCAGTACTGGTTCCTGTTCCTGATGATTGAACCTTAAACCTCGGACAGTCTTTTATGAAGTGACCCAGTTGACCACAATTGATACATTTTCCTTGCTTCTTCCAACACTTATCCTCCAAATGGCCTTCCCTCTGACAGTAAGTGCAAAGCCACCTACCTTGTTTCCCTTGTTTCCCCGAAGTAGTACCCGGATTCCCTAGCGCGGTTTGTCCCTTAAACTGAGATGGTGCTCCCAAATTACCTCGGTTATCTGAATGGTGTTGTGGTTGAGATTTAGCATGGCTTACTTGTTTACCCATATTTGCAACCTCGGTCTTCCTCTTATGTTCCCCAATATCCTGCTCGATCAAGTATGCCCGGTCTACCGCATCCTGGAAGGTCACAATCTTCTGGGCAATAAGCTGAGTACGGATGGATGTCTTCAAACCCCGGATGAATCTCAAAGCCTTCTGTTCTTCGGTCCTCACAAGATAGTCACAATACCGGGCTAATTCTGTGAACTTAGCCGAGTACTGAGCTATAGACAACAAACCTTGCTCCAGGTTGAGCAGCTCGATCTCCTTTCGGTTTTGATCCACTACCGGAATGAAATGCTCCTTGAACTTTCGCACAAACAATTCCCATGCATACACTGTATGAGCATCATCCCAACTCGCTTTAACACCCTTCCACCAATGCTCGGCGGCACCCACAAGTTTATAAGCCGCAAACCGGAACTTGTCTTCATCGGTGCAACCAAAGACATCATAAATTTTCTCCATCGACTCAATCCATAGCTCGGCCTTCCTTACATCGGGTTCCCCATTGAACTCAACCGGTTTCGATTTCAGAAATTGCTCCAATCTGTAGCGGGGTGGTGTTGCTTGTTCTACCCTCGGACCTTGATCATGTATGGCCTTCATGGCCGCTTCAAACATGCCCTGAAACATTGCACGGGCTTCATCCCTTGTTTCATTCTGACTTGCATTACCGGTATTACTTTCACCACTTCTCCTTCGAGACATTTCAAACAAGTACCTGCATAAAACAACAATTGTTACTCACTCCGAACACACTACCCTCCTAGGTCATACTAATCCACCTATACTTATACATAGAGCTAAACCATAGCTCTGAAACCAACTGTCGCGACCCCGAACCCTGTGGGCCCGAGACCGCGAGCTGGACGTCGACTTAAAACCCAAACTCTAAAATAAATTAGTTAAAAATTCCATTTTGAACCAAAAGATGATAACACAAGGTTTTACAAATCCAAGTTTAAATCAACAAAGTACAACTAACATAAGCTCCATAGCTTATACCAAAAAGAATAAAATATACAATTCTTAATGACGTCAATAATGGTAAAACTATCCCCAAAAGGTTATACATTTAAATAATGTGAACCGACCCATAACAACCTGCCCCAAAATCTCAATCCTCTCGACGTCCTCCTCGATCCGTGAATCCTAATCCTTTTCCTCCTGGGGGGGGGGGTTAAGGAAAAACAAAGATGGAAATAAACGGGGTGAGATAAAATCTCAGTAAGTTACTAATGCAACTACATGACAGGCTATAATGCAATAAGCAATAAACAATGATAAATATCACATAGCATGTAACAATTAACAGTCAACAGATAGCAGCGGAAAGTAAACACATAACAAAGGATATTAGCCAAGGTTTCCCAACTGAAAGAACCAAATAAAGGATCGCTGCGCAGCTTCAACAATCAACCAATCCATCATCTTCATAATAGCATGAAAGCTGAAGAGAAATCCCCGGTCAGAAGCGACCGATCAACCCATCAATCAAACAAACCATCTTCATAGTAGCATAAAAGCTGAAGAGAAACCCGGTACCGGAACCAATAACAATGTAAAGTGCCACAAGGGGCGGGAGCCATGCCACAAAGTCATGCTCCAAAACGATTAGCTAGAATACCCACAACGGAGCTAGCTCATCCCAACCAAGGCCAATCTGGATGAGGACAGAAGGACCAATGGGCGATGCTATACTGGACATGGCTCGTGCCATTATAGCATTATCCATTGCCTGACTCGATACACAATTTAACCAGCTGGACTTTCAATAAATGCTAAGTAATAAATACTAGCTTAATTAAACAATTTAGGGTTCCAAAGTAGGGAACCATACCAAATAATCACCATAAAGATGCAACGATTACTCATGAAGAGTTTAATAACAACGATAACAAGAGTTTCTCATGAAGAGCACAACAATGATAAACGGAATTTCTCATAAAGAGCACAATAACGATAAACGGTATTGCTCATAAGGAGCTCAACAACAATGATTATTATAATACGATAATTCCATAAAGAGGAACCATACCAGATACATTTCAAAGGTGATACCCATAAGTTACTCATAAGGAACACAACCCAAACGGTCGCTCACAAATAGTACAACGACTACAACCCAAAATTATCCTAAACGTTTACTCATAAAGATGTACTAGGACTATGAACTCAACCATCTCATCACACCTGAAATTCCAAAGTAGGAATCAGAATGAATACACTTTAAGGTTAATCAAACCGTAAGTACCCAATTGCCAATACACGCTTTACCTTCGTCCTTAACGAACCAATCCCAAACCCCCAAACGAATCAAAAAGGTTAATCTTTAGAACATGATCACGACCGGACCAAACCCTACACTTTGGTGTTCAACAACAACCCTCTAGGTACTATGGGACATCGCCTAAAACCTAGACCAAGTCTTACTCGAAAATCAATTCGATTGGAACAACCACGAACACATCATAAGGTGCCCAAACACCCAATAAAATCCCGAAGTATAAAACTTATAACTTAACTGAACAACCTATACCATCTTATATTACTCGAAGAGAGCTTCGAAACGATAGTTTACACGCCTAAAACGGAGTCCGGATGAGAAAGTTATGGCCTCCGGAAGATCGAACGAAAAACGGACAAACTGGAAAAGGAGGGATGCGCGCGCCTCCATAAAAAGTGATGCGCGCGCCTCCTAAGGTCAGAAGGCTGCGATTTCGAAGCAGAAAAGGGTGCGCGCGCCTCCCAAAACATGGTGCGCGCGCCTCCTTGCCCGGAGGGACGAAATCCGGCCAAAATCGGGGTTTGTACCAATTTTCTTACCCATTTCATATTCCAACCAAAATCAAACATAATCAACCTTCCACCAAGCATAAAGATGAACCCAAAACAACTTATAACTAGAATGGGGACTCAAATAATACCATTATTCAACCAAGATCAAGATTCAAACCCAACATTCCTAAAATCACCATTTTTGACCAAAACTCAAAATAAATTCCAAATAAATTCCAAATTCAACCAAACTTCAAATATAACACATCAAGCATAATATAAACATGATATGAACACTTTAGCATAAAAGTGGGGGAGAAGCAACTTACCCGGATTTTTCTCAAAGTTACCGGAACTCGAAATTTCTTGGCTTCCTACGATCCTATCGACGATCTAAACAAGATTCATGTTTTGAGAAATGAGAAACAATGAAAGGAAGGGGATGGAAATGTAGAGAGAAGTGAGAGGAGAAAACTTACCCAAAATGGAGAGAGAGAGGGAGATTGTGCTGGGAAAGAAATGAGGGAGAGGTGAGGGAGAAGAGAGGGAGATGATAAATTCAAAACTTACACTTAGACCCCCTCCCCCACTAACTACACAACTCTACTACTTCCTTCTACAACCAAGACCAAATAATACTACACTAGCACTAAGGATCCAAATAAAATGCTAGGCATAATTATTATAACACATGAAATGCACACATAATTATTTAAATAAATAATAATTTAAATAAATAAATAAGCAAATAAATAAATAATAATTATTTATTACTAATAAAATAGGGCCTAGATTTCGGGTCGTGACATGCAAGGAACATAAACAATTTATATACATATAACATGATCTTAGGTATTGAAATAATCAACATGAACGGGGCTCTGATACCATTGTTGGGTTTCGTAGACACATGCGCAGCGGAATTTAGCATTTAAAATTTATGAAACCCAAAGCCCATAGATCCGTTCATATGATTAAATCAAATACAACAACATGAATATTGGGAAAAACTAACCCTTGATGACTTTGAGTTTGGTCCTTAAACTTGATGGAGATATTGAAGCTTGATCACGAAGAAAGTACGAACACGAACTTTGAAGATGATGAGCTTCACCCTCTAGCGGTATCCACACCACGAACGAATATCAAGGAGCTTCTTGATCTTGGTTGCTAGACCAAAAATTATGAAACACACTTTCACAATTGATAATGACTATATGGAATTTTATTTGTGTATTATTTTGTTCTTCAATCAAAGGATGTCTTGGAACAAAATAAACTCTCTCAAACTCTTTGGAGACTCACAAAATCATTGGTTAAGATTGCTGGCCGAATTTGGTCTTTTATACACAAGTAGAACCAATTCCAAATAGGAAACTTGTGTCAAAATCCGTACAAAATTCGTTTCCTAATCAAATTAGGAATCTGCCTCCCGACAGCACTGTGCGGCCGGCCAAAAGCCACTGTACGGTCGCACAACTATCTGAAACAAACTGGTACAAAACTGAGCTAAGTGTGCGGCCGCCCAGTCCATACTGTGCGGTCGCCCACTTCCCCAGAATTCCAGAATTTCCAAAATTCTAATATAGTCCTTATTTAAGATTCGTTCTATTGTGTGTGACCCTCTAGGATTATACAAAGTTGGCAATGAGTTCAAACATGAAACCATAAGATATGATTAGGTTCTAGCAAACCGTCATACCTATCCAAATAGTATAACTAGATACAAGTTCGCATTCCTTTAGAATATGTCATAATCCCTTTGTCCACGATGTCATTGAACACAAGTCATGGTCAAACAGTCAACTTGTTTTGTTCAATACTTTCTCGATTCCGAATATGTTGATAATCCAAATGACATTGATCTAATCAATTCATTTGATTCTGGCCGAACATTTCATCAACATCATTCCTACGAGAGGCCCAAGCTTGACATCTCTCCGAAGAGGGATAAATCCATTTAGCTTATTATTCTTCCCTACGTGAATCCGATCATGCCAATCATACCCTTTATAACTACCCGGTTAAAGGTAGCGTTTGAATATGTCAAACATAATGTTCATCAAGTGGAAGACTATAATAACTTCATGTCTAAGGATTCGAATGACATAACTAATATGAGATATATGTTCGACATAGACCATGACATAAATCTCATACAGCGGGACATGTCCAGTACCTTGTTCCAAACAAATACCCATAAATCTAACATGATCATCCCATGATCATTTAGCCTTTATACTAGTGCTCAACAAGTACTAGGGACGGAGATTATTATAAGTAAACATGAACAACAATAATAATCAAAACATCTCTTTATTGATATGAAATAAATGATAACAATTACAACGTTTATTAAACGTGCCTAGGGCACCACTACCAACATTAGTAATGTATGCAATCTCCATCAATTGGGACATGACTAAATGACCACTTTACTACATTAAAGTTGGTTAAGGTTATCTCCCTACATTTAAAACTCTAGTTCAATTTACTGTTTTTCTCTTAATGTAATCTTTAGCATAAAATCAATAAAACACTTCTCTTTTATTCCCCTTTTCTTTACATTATAATTGTTAGCACTATTAATAAATTGAAGGACTTTTTAGCATTAGAGCACCAATAGTAGCAAGACCGGCTTAAGCCGGGCGGAGTGGGTGCTTAAGTACTTCCCACTCCGTCACCTAACACCCGAACCCTTCTCTTCCCGAATCTTTGGTTTCGTAACATAATTTAGGCTATTTCTTTAGGTTTTTCTTATGTTCCCTTAATAACATAGGTGGCGACTCTACAATCTAAAATCAATTAGACATCCTAGGATCCTTCCACCGCTCTAGCCAAGTAGTGGGCTCTCCCGTGGTATCTACAGTGGTGACTCCGCTGGGGACAACTTAGAGGGTTAAACTTGCGTTTCTACTTTTGGTGTTCTTTTATTCTGTTTTCTGGGCATTCTAGTAAAAAAGGGTTGGAAGCGCGCGCCTCTGGCCTTCTTGGCCTAAAGCGCGCGCGTCCGACCCAATTACCAGAATCGCTCGCCTTCCTTCTTGTCCTTCCATTTTATGTTTCTGTGCTAACAATTACTGCAGGGGAATTTATTTTTATTTAGGGTCAAGGCAGTCCCTTGAACCCATGAATTCGCAGGTTTTACCCAGATTCGGGCGCCTCTGCCCCTCTTTGTCTAACGCGAGCGCCTCCCGAGTAGGCAGCCCAATGCACGTGCTTCTGGGCGCATTCCCAGAAACAGAACAGTGCACATAACAGAATGATTGACAGTGTGTGGGCACCGGGCCTTTACAAAACAGTTTTTATTTTCTGTTTATTTTTATCGGTCACACGGGTGATTCGAAAGTTGTAATTTTGTGTTTATTTGCTTTTCTTTTCTTTTGAAAAAAAAATATATTTTGTCACTTGGCTTGACCTCACACTACATGCACAAACTCCTATGAATTGCTCACTATCGAGTCACACAAGTTCATAACCCCTAACCCATCGAGGCCCGTCCTAGAGAGTTTCAAGCTCCACCCGACCTTGACTATTTCAAAGCGGTAAACCTCATCCCGTGGCGTAGTTCATGACTACATGCTGGGGTGACATTTAAGCCTCTCTTTAGCCGAGCACAAGCCAACACAATTCTAGTTAAGTTCTAACACTCGGTGACCAAGTCGGTTTTCGTGTGTCGAGATTTAGCTAAACTAATGTTTTCAAATCATTCATGCTGTTGCCAAGAGAAACAAATGGTTATTATGGACGAAATAAAACTCCGTCCCCAAGTGGTTATTTTGGACGAAAATAAAACTTCGTCCCCGCATGTATGCTTTATGACATTAATTTAGTTTAATCCCGTCACATGTAGGTATCACAAGCGTGGTGGAATCCGATGAGTATATGGGACCGCGACAAGGTCTATATACTAGTGTGACGATTCCACTATTTTTATAGACACCCCAAAAAGGACTACGTCCTTCCAAATTTTGTTAATAAAATAAAAAAGTCATTTTTCTCTATGGTTTGAGTCCTTTTCTGGTTTGTGGGTTAAATTATTTTATTCAAAAGGTGTTTGTGGGGCCATCCTAAGATCAACCGTGCTCATTCAATAGGTCCAGTGACTTCCAACGGCAACAACATCAAGGGTGAGAACATTTCCGTGTCCAACGAAGGGCTTTTCAACATAAGCCATGGGGGAACAAATGGATATACTTGTCGAGGATACCCGCCGCAAGGACGATTTATGGCAAGCCCGTTTTGATCTCGAGAGGAGAATTCATGAGGAAGAGGTTTCCGAACTTAAGTCCTGTCTGCAAGAGTTCACCGACAACAAGGCAAAGGTCAACGGTAAAACATGATCAAGTGGCCCGCCCCTCAAAAGTAAAAAAGGTGCCGCCAAAAACCGAGTTTTCACTCCTCTCCTAGGAATGACCCGAGCCAAAGCACTTGAAGTTTCGGTAGAAAGTGGAAAGGTCAAGCCTTTAGAAGGATACAATCCCAAGATGATACCAAAGAATTATGCACATAGTGAATGGTGCAACTACCACAAGCATAGCGGCCACACTACCGAGAAATGCTTCACTCTCCGAAACATCATCCAAGATTTGATCGACAACGGTGAATTTACTGTGGGTGAAGAGCAACCGTTAGAGAGTGACAACATGCAAGAACTCATAAAAGAAGAGGCTTGGTTTTGAAATGGGGCTTCAACAAGAGATCATGCCACAAGGAGAACTACAACGACAAGGATGACGACAACAATCTCCGTTTCTCTTTCTCTACCTAGAAATAGGATTTAAAAAAAAATGTCAAAGTCCTCTAATGTGTGCATTAAGTTTTCTTCCTTCCCATTAATGTCAAAGTTTGAGTCGGTCCTCAATAAATAAAAGTGGTTCTTATCCTCAATAAGTAAAAGTCGTTCTTGTCCTCATACACTCTTCCAAGTTGTTCAATTTAATTCTTGGCAAAATGATGAAAAGATGTCTAAACAAGTTTTAGAACGAAGGCTATCACTTGAATTCCTAGGGGCTAAACATCGTGACGAAGGCGACAACATCAACGACAAATCCAAGACATCAAGTGCCAAACCAAGGTGGAACTACAACTATGGAGAAAAATCAAGCAAATGTTTCAAAGAGGGATTAAAAAAAAAAAAAAAAAAAAAAACCTACTCGCTAGGTTGACTCTTCAAAACAACCTAGGCAAAAGTTAGAGCATAAAAAAAAAAAAAAAACCCTCAATCAAATAAGTACAAGATCAACATCATCATCCACAAACGAAGGACAAAGCAACCATCACGAAGAATGGAGTATTCACAAGAACTACGGTGACCTGAGCCTCTATACTGGAGGAACGTAAGCAACCTTCGGGTCCGGTCTCATGTAATAAAGAAGATATGTTTAGCCCTAGTGCGTTATGGTGATTAGCCTTCATCTCGAACTTGTCAAGACATCTTTGTACGAGTCATTTGCCAATAAAGTAATCACCTATAGATTGAACAACTTTCCTAGATTTGAAATCATTTCACGTTCCTTGTCGAGTCTAGGGGCTTCTTATCTTTCAGCGATACTCCCAGTTTCTTTCAATCAAATTGGGGCTTTGCTTCTCTTCTCTCATAATGACTTACTTGCCTTCGTAAGTCATTCAATAAATAAAAATACATGTCAATACTAGGGGCTACTTCCCTAGTCGAGTCAATGTCACTCATCATTAGTGACAAAAGGTCTCCACCGCAAAATCATATGTCTCTCATCCTCGGCTAGAGTCAATGCACACTTCCTCATTAATTGAGTAAAAAAATGAAGACCCAAAAGACATCCCCGCTAGATTGAAAACCCGAAAGGGCGGTCTAGGCAAAAAACAGGGTGCGTCCTAAAAAAATGAGAGAGTGAGAGAGAGAAGGGAAAGATAAATCTAGATCTCCAGCCTCTAAACAAGATGACCGCACAAGTTCTACATTGAATCTCCTCAGCAAGCCACTTCCCCACCGAGTCAACTTTGGAATCGCAAAAGGCTCGACAAGATACAGCACAATCAAAGGTCGTTTTGGGTTATTGGCATAAGAGAGGTTTTCTTGCAATATCCATTTTCGGGTTCATGTGAAAGAAGCCCCGTGGTAACCAAGATCCGTCCGAGAATGCGCCCATCATTGAGGGGTACAAGGTTGCACAAATAGTCCCCAGTGAGTCAATTGGTTTGGGAAACAAATGGCAACAACGTGTGACTCAGTTTTAAAGCTTCTACAAGTATGTGCCTCTTATGTATGTCGAAAGGCTTCCCGAGAATGGAGTAGCTCTGGCCATGTCCTCTCATGTTTGTTCCCCCACACGAGGACGAGTCTCTTTCTTTGCTCAACAAATGATGACGCCCTATGGGCTATGTAACTCAAGAACGAGAGCTTCTTTTGCTTCATTTGATAGTTAATGAGCCCTAGGGGCTACGCTCAAGAAAGATGTGTGAGACTATCCTCAAAGTCTCTCAAGAGGAATGTCGAAAAGCCTTTATGTCATGTGTGCTCGTGCATGTTCCTCCAATCAGGGATATGATTTTCTCATTCTACTTGCAATCAATGGTGGCACACTAGAGGCTACAATCAATTCTGAAAGGCTCCCTCAGCGAGAAGCAATTCACGTAATCTCCCAATAATGGCCCTAGCAAATTCAATATGCAACATTGGAAGCATCCTCAATAATTTTTGCACCAAAGGTCTCAAGGGACTTCGCAATATACTATCTTTCGGGCTACGGCATTACAGTAATCCGAGCAAAATGCAATATTGGGGCTTCGCAATTGACAACCTTTTTGGGGGATGATACCCGAGAAATTTAATGTGGGGAATAGTCCTCATGGAACCAAGCAATCTTCAAGGGTCTCTTGGTACTTCACGTCAACGGTCTTTTGGTTTGAAAGGAGGACTCCAAAGTTATGAATGAATTTGATGATTCTTGTTAGAACTTACAACGAGATTATGAAGGAACTCTTAGAGAAAAGGAAAAAGATTCAATATGCTAAACTCTAGGGTTATAGCGGGAAATGCCTTGGCCAATCCCAATGTTTCTGCAATTCAGCACCCCTTCTCCAAGATCAAAAGCAAAAAGTGTGGCTCTTGCGGCTCAAGCACTAGTTGCATCCGAAGATCTGTCTTTAGTTCAACTCAAGAAGACTCAAGCAAGCATACCCATTTGGGGACCTTATCACACCAAGACCTTATCATCCGCGACCTCGACGACACCAGAAGACACTACTGCATCTTTTGACATAAGCTTTCCGCCATTTGGGTACCGACCACAATGACGCTATTCATCTCCCTAGTAAGAGAAAGAGGGAGATCACTATCAAGAATTCTACCCGATGGTGCATCCGATCTCAATACCGAGCCGATCACAAGATAATTTGGGGCTTTACATCAAAAGGTCTTCACATTCTTGAAGCTCGCAAACAATAAGTACATGAAATTTGGGGCTTAGCAATCTCTCGAAGCTTGGTATCAATAATCTTCTCTTGGGGCTTGCTCACGTCAACAACAAAAGGCAATTTATTTGAATGGGCCAAGAGAAGATTTATCTTGGGGCTTCACGAGTCACTCAAAGTTTGGCACCAAAGGGGCTCTAGGGGCTTTACAATCAGCAACCCCTTATCTCGGCATCAAAAGTCTTTGAAGCCCCATAATCAACAAATCTCTTGGGGCTAGACATCAATCTTCGTTGGGCACAAAAGCGACAACAAAATTCAAGAGAGGCAACCCGTACTTCGACCGAACATGACTTGATCTTTGGTTGGCTTCACAAACACACAATGGTTAAAATGGTTCACCCACGAACTAAAAAAACAAACCGACAAAAAGATTTTTATTTTTATTTTTCTTTGTCTCTTTACTTGCGTAAAAGTATTTGCTCTAAGCTTCCTCCCTAGTGTTCTCCATCATCCTTGAACTACGCTGGTCTGATTCTCTTTAAGGGATATGTAGGCATCCTTTTGGCACGACTAACCCATCATCCAGAATGTCATCTCACCGACGCTCCATCAAAGTACAAGCGACTCATCATCATCATCAAGACGGAAACATTCTC
This sequence comes from Campanula takesimana, assembly GCA_026119855.1. Classification (NCBI taxonomy): domain Eukaryota; kingdom Viridiplantae; phylum Streptophyta; class Magnoliopsida; order Asterales; family Campanulaceae; genus Campanula; species Campanula takesimana. The sequence goes on from JAOWBW010000004.1 coordinate 2,068,241, forward strand.
CATCAAAACATCCTCCACAACATCAGAAATCCATCTCGAATCAAGTGGCAATGGTAAGTGAAGGTATGAATACATCCAAAAGATTCCCCAAAATCACACTGCGCACGAAAGCAATTTCTCAAATCTTGCAAAATCTCTCTCTCAAGCAATCTCTTCTTTCCAAATCACATCACACCACAATCACAAATTTCTCTCGCAATTTCTATTACACATCTCACACAAGCACATATATCTGCAAAGCATAAGCATAACAGGTATAAGCACAAAGCAAATGCAGTAGACGGATTCTTGGATCCCGCCAGTCCTCTATACGGACTTCAAATAAGCAGACAGATTCTTGGATCCCGCCAGGTCCTCTATACAGACTTTAAATCGGCAGACGGATTCTCGAATCCCGGCAGCGGCAGACGGATTCTCAGATTCCCGTGAGGTCCTCAATACAGACTTTAAATCGGCAGACGGATTCTCGGATCCCGCCAGCGGCAGACGGATTCTCAGATCCCGCCAGGTCCTCTATACAGACTTTAAATCGGCAGACGGATTCTCGGATCCCGTCAGTGGCAGACGGATTCTCAGATCCCACCAGGTCCTCTATACAGACTTTAAATCGGCAGACGGATTCTCGGATCCCGCCAGCGGCAGACGGATTCTCGGATCCCACTAGGTCCTCTATACAGACTTTAAATCGGCAGACGGATTCTCAGATCCCGCCAGCAGCAGACGGATTCTCAGATCCCGCCAGGTCCTCTATACGGATTTTAAGCAGGCAGACGGGTTCTCGGATCCAGCCAGTCCTCTATACAGACTTTAAGCAGGCAGACGGGTTCTCAGATCCAGCCAGTCCTTGTAGACACCCCACCTTGGACCTCTCATGTTCTGATTGCATACATAGTATTTTTATTTAACTTGTTTTTGTTAAATTCTCTTACTTCGGTTAAGTTCCTAACTGATTCCGTTAGTTTTGGACTAAACTGCATAACAGGGTTAACTTTTAGGGTCATTCTATAATCCTTCCTTTCTCACCCGTGGGCGCCTCCCGTAATGGTCATGGGGCGCGCGTGCGTTTGGTCAAATAGGCCGGACTCGCGCGCTTCCCACTTTGACTGTTACGGATTGCAGCCTTTTTCCCTCCATTTTCTTGATCACAAACACCTCTTTTCATCACATGTTTTATTCTAGCTTTAAACTATTTATATTTGTAACCCCCAAATCCCATATTCTAGCCTTTTTCCTTAAAACCAAATATTTGATCTTTATTTTATTTGATTTCTTCTTTATTATTTGATTTTCTTTATTTTCTTATTGGTTGAAAAACCATCTTTTCCTCTATTTTCTACCTATAAAAAGCCCTCATTTCTACCTTAGAAAAGGGGACTTCAACTTTCTCCACACCTAAACTCTACACAAAATACTCTCAACAATAAAACACTACACAAAAGTTTTGCACATCAATTTCTCTACAACAAATCCATTTTCAAGTAAAAGTTTGAAGTTGTTCTTTTCTAAAGGTACTTTATTCTTCTTCTTTTATTTTATTTGTCTAGTTAATGTATGCAATCCCCATAAAAGGGAACATGACCTAAAAGGCCACTTCACTATTGAAGTTTGGTCAAGGTTATCTTCCAACATTCCAACTCTACTTTAATTTCCCCATTTCATATTAATGTAATTGTTAGAATAGTTTGACATGTAATCTTTAGCATTAATATAATAAAACAATTTATCTTTTATTTCCCTTATCTTTCCCTTACAATTGTTAGCACATTTCTCGTATTATTTGAAGGACATTTAGCATTAGAACACCAATAGTAGCAAGACCTGCATAAGCGGGGCGGAGTCGGTGTTTAAGTACTTCCCACTCCGTCACCTAACCCCCAAACCCTTCTCTTCCCGAATCTCTGGTTTTGTATATAAAAAATAGGCTATTTCTTTAGGTTTTTCTTATGTTCCCTCAATAACATATGTGGCGACTCTACAATTAAAACAAGTTAGACATCCTAGGATCCTTCCACCGCTCTAGCCAAGTAGTGGGATCTCCCGGGGTATCTACTGTGGTGACTCCGCTGGGGATAATTTAGAGGGTTAAACTTGCGTTTTTATTTTTGGTGTTCTTCATTCTGTTTTCTGGGCATTCTGGTGGAAAAAGGTGGGACGCGTGCGCTTCTGGCCTTCTTGGCCTAAGGCGCGCACCTCCGACCTTCACCACCAGAATCGCCCGCCTCCCTTCTTGTCCTTCCATTTCATGTTTTTGTGCTAATAATGTCTGCAGGGGAAAAGTTCTATAATTTGAGGCCAGGGCAATCCCCTGAGTCCACTGTTTTGCAGGTACTGCCCAGAATCGGGCGCCTCCGCCTCTCTCTGTCTGGGCGCGCGCCTCTCATCCTTACAGCCCAAGGCGCACGCTTCTGGGTGATTTTACAGGAACATAAACAGAACAGTGAACATAATGGACAGTTTTGACAGTGTGTGGGCACCGGGCCTGCACATAACTTCTTTTATTTTCTGTTTGTTTTATCTGTCACACGGGTGATTCGAAAGTTGTAAATTATGTGCTTATTTGTTTTTTTTCTTCTGTTTAAAAAAAATGTTTTGTCACTTGGCTTGACCTCACACTACATGCACATATTCCTATGAATTGCTCACTATCGAGTTGCACAAGTCCATAACCCCAAACCCGTCGAGGCACGTCCTAGAGAGTTTCAAGCTCTACCCGACCTTGACTCTTTCGAAGCGATAAACCTCAGCCCGTGGCGTAGTTCATGACTACATGCCGGGGGTGACCTTTAAGCCTCTCATTAGCCGAGCACAAGCCAACACAATTTTAGTCTAGGTTCTAACACTCCGTGACTAAGTCGGTTTTCTTGTGTCGAGATTTCCCTAAACTAATGTCATCAAATCATACATGTCGTTTCCAAAAGAAATAAATGGTTATTAGGGACGAAATAAAACTCCGTCCCCAAGTGGTTGTTAGGGACGAAATAAAACTCCGTCCCCGCATGTATGCTTTATGACATTAATTTAGTTTAATCCCGTCACATGTAGGTATCACAAGCGTGGTGGAAGCCGATGAGTATATGGGACCGCGAGAAGGTCTATATACTAGTGTGACGATTCCACTATTTTTTCTAGAAATCCCAGAAAGGACTACGTCCTTCCGAATTTGTAAACAAATAAAAAAGAGTCATTTTTCCTTATGTGGTTGAGTCTTTTCCTTGTTTGTGGGTTAAATTATGTTACTCAAAAGGTGTTTGTGGGACCAACCTAAGATCAACCGTGTTCTTCTAATAGGTCAAATGGCTTCCAACGGCAACAACAACAAGGGTGAGTACATTTCCGTGTCCAACGAAGGGATTTTCAACATAATAAGAGCCATGTGGGGCGCAAATGGATAGACTTGTCGAGGATGCCCGCCACAAGGACAATTTATGGCAAGCCCGTTTTGATCTCGAGAGGATAATTCACGAGGAAGAGGTTTCTGAACTCAAAGCCCGTCTGCAAGAGTTCACCGACAACAAGGCAAAGGTCAACGATAAAGCATGCTCAAGTGGCCCGTCCCTCAAAAGTCAAAAAGGTGCCGCCAACAACTGACTTTTCACTCCTCTACTAGGAAATGACCAAGCCGAAGCATTTGAAACTTTGGTGGCAAGTGGAAAGATCAAGCCTTTAGAAGGGTACAAACCCAAGACGATGCGTCCCAACCATGCCCATCACAAACATTGTGGCTATCATCAACACAGTGGCCATCTTACCAAGGAATGCTTCCTTCTCCGAAACATCATCCAAGATTTGATCGACAATGGTGAATTTACTGTAGGTGAAGAGCAACTCATCAAAGAAGAGGCTTGGTTTTGAAATGGGGCTTCAACAAGAGATCTTGTTACAAGGAGGACTACAACAACAAGGACGACGACAGCAATCTCCGTTTCTTTTTCTCTACCTAGTAATAGGAATAAAAAAAAAGAGAGTCAAAAGTCCTCTTAAGTGTGCATTAAAGTTTTCTCTCGTCCCATTTTAAATTTTGAGTCAATTATCAAATAAAAAGTCGTTCTTGTCCTCATACACTCTTCCAAGTTGTTCAATTTAATTCTTGGCAAAATGATGAAAAGATGTCTAAGCATGTTTTGGAACGAAGGCCATCACTTGAACGCCTAGGGGCTAAACATCGTGACAAAGGTGACAACATCAACGACAAAGCCAAGAAGCAAAACAAGGTGGAGCAACCTCAAGAAAAGTTTTCAAAGGGGGATTAAAAAAAAAATCCCCCTCAATCAAAGAAGTACAAAATCAACATCATTCCATCAATGAAGGACGAAGCAACGATTCCTCACAACAAAAGGAGCATTCACAAGAACTACGGTGACCTGAGCCTCTACACTAGAGGAACGTAGGCAACCTGCGGGTTCGGTCTTATGCAAGAAAGAAGATATGTTTAGCCCTAGTGCATTATGGTGATTGTCCTTCATCTCGAACTTGTCAAGACATCTTTGTACGAGTCATTTGCCAATGAATTAATCACCTCGAGATTGAACAACTTTCTTAGAATTAGAATCGCTTTGCGTTCCTTGTCGAGTCTAGGGGCTTCTTATCTTTCAGCAATACTTCCAATTTCTTGCAATCAAATTGGGGCTTTCCTTCTCTTCTCTCTTAATGGCTTACTTGCCTTCATAAGTCATTCAATAAATAAAGATACATGTCAATACTAGGGACCACTTCCCTAGTCAAGTCAATGTCACTCATCATTAGTGACAAAAATGTCTCCACCGCAAAATCACATGTCTCTCATCCTCAGCTAGAGTCAATGCACGCTTCCTCATTAATCGAGTCAAAATGAAGACGCAAAAGAGATGCCCGCTAGATTGAAAACCCGAAAGGGCGGTCTAGGAAAAAAACAGGGTATGTCATAAAAAAAAAAGAGTGAGAGAGAGAAGGGAAAGAGAAATGGAGATCCCCAACCTCTAAAGAAGACAAGTTCTACATTGAATCTCCTTAGTAAGTTAGTTCCCCGCCGAGTCAACTTTGGGATTGCAAAAAGCTCGACAAGATACGGCACAATCAAAGGTCGTTTTGGGTTATTGGCATAAGAGAGGTTGTTCTTCAACAATGTGCATTATCGGGTTCATGTGAAAGAAGCCCCATGGTAACCAAGATCCATCCGAGAACGAGCCCATCATTAAGGGGTACGAGGTTGCACAAATGGTCCCCAGTGAGTCAATTGGTTTGGGCAGCAAATGGCAACAACGTGTGACCCAGTTTTCAAGCTTCTCCAAGCATGTGCCTCTACAGTATGTCAGAAAGGCTCCCGAGAAATGGAGTAGCTCTTGCCATGACCTCTTATGCTTGTTCCCCCACACGAGGATGAGTCTCTTGCTCTACAAATGATGACGCCCTAGGGGCTATGTGACTCAAGAACGAGAGCTTCTTTTGGCTTCGTTTGACAATTAAAGAGCCCTAGGGGCTACGCTCAAGAAAGATGTATGAGACTATCCTCAAAGTCTCTAAAGGAATGACGAAAAGCCTTCTTGTCATGTGTGCTCGTTCCTGTTCCCCGATCAAGGATAGGCCTTTCTTGCTCCACTTATAATCAATGGTGGCACTCTAGGGGCTACAATATATTTTGAAAGTCTCTCTCGGCAAGAAGCAATTCACTTCACCTCCTAACAATGGCCCTAGCAAAGCCATATGCAACGTTGGGGGCATCCTCAATTATTTTCGCACCAAAGGTCTCAAGGGGCTTCACAATCTACAATCCTTTGGGCTATGGCATTAAAATAATCCAAGCAAAGGGAAATATTGGGGCTTCTCAATTAACAAGCTTTAGGGCAATGATACCCTAGCAATGCAATTTGGGAGTAGTCTTATGGCCTCATGAAAGCGATCCAGCTTCAAGGGTCTCTTAGTACTTCACGTCAAAGTTCTTCTGGTTTGAAAGGAGGGCTCCGATGTTATGAATGAATTTGATGATTCTTATGTTGTGACTTACAACGAGATTATGAATAAAGTCTTAGAGAAAAGGAAAAAGAATCAATATGCTAAACTCTATCAAAACAGGGTTATAGCGGGAAATGCCATGGCCAATCCCAATGTTTCTGCAATTCAGCACCCCCCTTCTCTGAGATCAAAAGCACAAGTTGCCTCCGCACAAGTTGCCTCCACACGAGTTGCATCCGAAGATCCGTTATTAGTTCAACACAAGAAAGACTCAAGCAAGCATATCCATTTGGAACCTTATCACACCAAGACCTTACCGTCCGCGATCTCGACGGCACCACAAGGCATTACTGCATCTTTTGACATAAGCCCTCCGCCATTTGGGTACCGACCACAATGAGGCCATTCATCTCCTCAGTAAGACTAAGAAGGAGATCTCTATCATCCACTCTCAAGGCCGAGCCAATTCCAAGATAATTTGGGGCTTTACATCGAAAGGTCTTCACAACCCACCATCTCCAAGCCCTCAAGAAACAAGTCCATGACATTTGGGGCTTAGCAATCTCTCGAAGCTTGGGGATTTCTCACGTCAACAACAAAAGGCGATTCATTTTAGTGGACCAAGAGCCGATTTATCTTGGGGCTATGCAAGTCACTCCAAATATGGCATCAAAGGTGCTCTAGGGGCTTCACGATCAACAAGCCCTTTGTACCTCGACATCAAAAGCCTTTGAAGCCCCACAATCGACAAATCTCTTGGGGCTAGACATCAAATTTTGTTGGGAACAACGGCGACAACAACAGAATTCAAGGGAGGCAATCCGAACTTCGACCGAGCATGACTTGATCTTGGGTTGGCTTTACAAACACACAATGGTTAAAATGGTTCACCCACAAACTAAAAAAAAAAAAAAAAAAAAAAAAACGACGAAAAGATTATTTTTCTTTTTTCTTTCTTCTTTTTCTTGCTTGTGTAAAAAGTATGTGCTTTATTTTTCTCTTAGCTTCCTCCCCAGCATCCTTGAACTACGCTGGTATGATTCTCTTTAAGGGATACGTAGGCAGCCTTTTGGCACGACTAACCCGTCATCCAGAATGTCATCTCGCCGACACTCCATCAAAGTACAAGCGACTCATCACACCACAAGCATAATTTCTCTCACAATTTCTACTTCACATCAATCATACATTTCATCGCACAAGCACGTATACCTGCCAAGCACACACATAACAGGTACCAACATAAAGTCAACAGCATGGGAAATTCAGGCATTTCATCCCCAGCAGAAAGTGGTCCGCAGTCAACTGTGCCCGTACCCCACGAAAGTCAACTGCAACTCCAAGCAACATATAGCTTCAAAACAGCAATTTGGTCCGCGGTGAACCACCGAAATCACCACCTCTTTATCAGCAAACTCTATTCAACAAATTCACATTCATCTCAAGTCCCCTATACGGACTATAAATCAGCAGACGGATTCTCGGATCCCGTTAGTCCCCTAACGGACTTCAACTCGGCAGACGGGTCCCCTAACGGATTCAACCAAGTCCCCTAACGGACTTCAACTCGGCAGACGGGTCCCCTAACGTATTCAGCCAAGTCCCCTAATGGACTTTAACTCGGCAGACGGGTCCCTTAATGGATTCAGCCAAGTCCCCTAACGGACTTCAACTCGGCAGACGGGTCCCCTAACGGATTTAGCCAAGTCCCCTAACAGACTTCAACTCGGCAGACGGGTCCCTTAACGGATTCAGCCAACTCCCCTAACCGACTTTAACTCGGCAGACGGGTCCCCTAACGGATTCAACCAAGTCCCCTAACGGACTTCAACTCGGCAGATGGGTCCCCTAACGGATTCAACCAAGTCCCCTATACAGACTCTAAACATTGGCCACAGTGGGCCAATTTCTATCATCACACCCCTTCTTTTAGCAAAAGTCGCTCACAGAGGGAGCGCACCTCTATCTATTGTAATTTCAAAGTTCTTGTTTTCATCGAGTCTTTGCCTTTTTCTTGTCGATGTCCTCGGCGGATGTTTTGTTCTTTCGTCGACGCATTTTGCTTTGCAATCCATGTCGCCGAGGGGCTCTGTAGACACCCCGCCTTGGACCTCTCATATTCCGATTGCATACATAGTGTTTTTATTTAACTTGTTTTTGTTAAATTCTGTTACTTCGGTTAAGTTCCTAACTGATTCCGTTAGTTTTGGACTAAACTGTGTAACAGGGTTAACTTTTAGGGTCATTCTGTAATCCTGCCTTTCTCACCCGCGGGCGCCTCCCGTAATGGTCATGGGGCGCGCGCGCATTTGGTCAAATATGCCGGACTCGCGCGCTTCCCACTTTGACTGTTACGGATTGTAGCCTTTTTCCCTCCATTTTCTTGATCACAAACACCTCTTTTCATCACATGTTTTATTCTAGCTTTAAACTCATTTTATTTGTAACCCCCAAATCCCATATTCTAGCCTTTTTCCTTAAAACCAAATATTTGATCTTTATTTTATTTGATTTCTTCTTTATTATTTGTTTTTCTTTATTTTCTTATTGGTTGAAAAGCCATCTTTTCCTCTCTTTTCTACCTATAAAAACCCCTCATTTCTACCTTAGAAAAGGGGACTTCAACTTTCTCCACACCTAAACTCTACACAAAATTCTCTCAACAACAAAACACTACACAAAAGTGTTGCACAACAATTTCTCTACAGCAAATCCATCTTCAAGTAAAAGTTTGAAGTTCTTCTTTTCTAAAGGTACTTTATTCTTCTTCTTTTATTTTATTTGTCTAGTTAATGTATGCAATCCCCATAAAAAGGAACATGACCTAAAAGGCCACTTCACTATTGAAGTTTGGTCAAGGTTATCTTCCAACATTCCAACTCTACTTTAATTTCCGCATTTCATATTAATGTAATTGTTAGAATAGTTTGACATGTAATCTTTAGCATTAATATAATTAAACAATTTATCTTTTATTTCCCTTATCTTTCCCTTACAATTGTTACCACATTTCTCATATTATTTGAAGGACATTTAGCATTAGAACACCAATAGTAGCAAGACCTGCATAAGTGGGGCGGAGTTGGTGTTTAAGTACTTCCCACTCCATCACCTAACCCCCGAACCCTTCTCTTCCCGAATCTCTGGTTTTGTATATAAAAAATAGGCTATTTCTTTAGGTTTTTCTTATGTTCCCTCAATAACATAGGTGGCGACTCTACAATTAAAACAAGTTAGACATCCTAGGATCCTTCCACCGCTTTAGCCAAGTAGTGGGCTCTCCCGGGGTATCTACAGTCCTCTATACAGACTTTAAGCCTCGGCCACGGTAGGCCGTTTTCATACTACCGTACCCACTCTATCAGCAAAAGTCGCTCACACAGGGAGCGCATCTCTATCCCTTGCAATTTCAATAATTCCTGCTTTTCATCGAGTCTTTGCTTTCTTTTCTTTCTTTTCTTTGTCGATCTCCTCGGCGATTGTGTTTCTTTCTTCGACGCGTTTTGCTTTTCAATCCACGTCGCCAAGGGGCTCTGTAGACACCCCACCTTGGACCTCTCACCCCGATTGCATACATAGTATTTTTATTTAACTTATTTTTGTTAATTTCTGTTACTTCGGTTAAGTTCCTAACTGATTCCGTTAGTTTTGGACTAAACTGAATAACAGAGTTAACTTCAGAGTCATTTCTGTCATTCTGTCATTTTTACCTGCGGGCGCCTCCGGCACTGTCTACGGGATGCGCGCGCCTCTCGCAGCCAAAGCAGGAAGCGTGCGCTTCCCATTATGGTAGTTACGGATTGCAGCCTTTTCCCTCTATTTTTCTTGATCACAAAAACTCTTTTTAACCTCCAAGTTTATCCCCCTGTAAGTACCCCGATCCGGATTACTATCCTCAAATAATCAAATTTTGGAATTAAGGGGTAATTTGGGATTTAATTGGGTCATTTTGATGTTCAAAGGGTATTTTAGGCATTAATTAAAATATTCTGAAAGTTTAGGGGCTTTCTGGGAATTTTTGGAGCATATTGGAAAAGGGAAGGGCTTTCTGGGAATTAAAATGGACCGAGGACCTCAGTTTTATTCCCCACAACGGCCAAAAGGACCTTACGGGAATTTCAGGAATTTGCGCAAAGGAAAAGAACGGTCGCGCATTGGTTGTGCGCTTTCTCCAAACGCCAGCCGACACCGCCACGTGGCCGCCCAGGATTCGCCAGCGGCCATCTTGAACGCGCCTTGTCCCCCGGTGTGTTTCACTCGCCCGACAAGCCCCCCAGCTGCCTCGCTCTGATTGGTCCTTCACCGGGTGTTGTCCCCCCACCCGTGACAGCCATGCGTGCCACCCTCTGATTGGCCCTTCACCTTGTTTGTGTCACCACTCCCCCTTCTAGAAAATGCACCAGCAGCCATTGGATCTTCCCCAAAAATCCTCAGATTTAATCTGAACCATTGGATTCCTCTCAGCCTATTTACATCCGAAAATGCCCAAAAATGATCCAATTTCAACCCAATTTGTGACCATTTTATGAGTATAAATGACCCATTTTGTGATCCAATTTTAACCAATTTTTATGCTTAGCCCCTAAGCAAGTCATAAGGCCATAATTAAAGGACTAAAATGAAAATGTCCCCATTTGCTTGGTCCCCAAGTCCAAAGTTGAAGGGCTACCATGGAACATTAATTTCCAAACAACCCCCCAATTCCCCCTATAAATAGAGAGGCCATGCTCTCTCATTTGGGAGGGGGGGGGGGAATTCTAGAGAAAAGTTATTATGCCAAATTGGCCTCTCATCCAAGATTGAGTGATTAGTGTAGATGGTGAGCAAACCATGTTAGTGAAAATTAGAGCCCAAGGTCTCTAAGTGAAAAAGGGAAGGAAGCAAACTTGGGTCAATCAATTGATGATTTACCCCAAGCTTGCTTAAGGATTAATCTTTATTTTGTTAAAATCTTCTTCTTCATCTCATTCTATTTTCTTTTTTTGGGATATGATCTTTGATCATTTGGCTTAAAAATGTAATCTTTATATGATTGGGATCCAAATGCTCCCTTGATCCCAATGGTCTCATCTTACACTTTATGGTGTATTAAAATGATGAACCAAGTGGAGAGGAGCATTTGTTACATTAATGTCATTCAATATTGCAAGTCTTGTCCATAATCAAGCACTATATATATATATATATCTATTACAAGTCTTGTCCTCTCAAGCTATTATATTATTGCTATATATAATCATGATTTGTTAAATATCTTATTAATATTGTTCTTGTTTGGCCACAATCTTTGATCCTCCAAGTTGAGGATTTGTCCAAGTAAAGGTGTTATTGCTCCAATGATTGTCCAATTCATGGCCTTGGATCTCATCTTGGCATGAATTTGGTACATAGGATGATCAAGTTATCCCTCTTGACTTTATTAATCCTTACCATGATTAATTAAAGTCCGTCCCCAAAATGCCTTATTTTTACTTGGATGAACATCCTATTTTTGCCTCTTTAAAAATGTTAAAAGAACAAAGGGCATTAATATGCCTACATTTCATCCCCAAAATCATTTTCTAAAATAAGATTGGTTTTTCCCATTATTTAAACACACACACACACACACACTTGCACGTTTTGGTCAACAAACTTAGGGAGACTCGGTTTACCGAGGCACTTTGGGTGAACTTTGTCCAAGTTCTTCCCAAAGTGTAACGTGACCTCCGAACTCATTTTATCTAACCATTTTTCGTTAAGTTTGGGTTAAAAATTAAACTAACGTGGCGACTCCGTTGTTTGTGTGAAAACCACCCGTGTTTGGCATTTTGTCCTCGTGCGAACTTTGCTTGTTTCGCCCCGAGGACGGGATCCTTACAGTGGCGACTCTGCTGGGGAATTAAATGTTCTTAAACTTCTTTTTAGAAGCTTTGGGGACATTTATGTGTGGGTCAAACTCCCGTCCCCGTTTGTTGACTTTGTGCCTAATTTGTGTGTCTTGTGTTTCTGTTTTGACTCGAAGGAATGGAACTGTTTTGGAAATACAATAAACTGGGGCTGGATGACCTGAAGACGGAAAAATTGCAAAAAAAAAAATGGGACGGATGATCTAGCCGTACGGCTACTTTGGCCGGACCCACAGAATGTTCAAATCAACAAATTGGTGCAAGACAGAAACATTCTAAGTGGTCTCCTTGCTTCTTCATGTCCAGGTTCCAATTTCCATACTCTATCTAGTGCACTTTTGCCTTCTTTTTTTTTAGCAAAAAAATGAATTTCCAAAACTTGGTCATGCACATTTTTCTTTTGGACATTAAAATTGGGTTTTCAAAGCCTCATTGTGCATAACCCTTTTCAAAAAAAGATTGTTTTAAATTCTTCTTGTTTGTGCACAACTTTTTTTGGTACAAATGACTTTCAAAAGGTTGATCTTCTAAAAAAAATTGGTTTCAAAGAACCTTTGGTTGTGCATAAACCTTCCATGTACAAATTGTAATTCTTACTTGTTAAGTAGCCTTGCTTACTTGCTTGTTCTTGTTTGTCCATATTTGTCCATATTTGTTCATATTTGTTCATATTTGTTCATGATTGCTCATACTTGTCCATACATTTCTCAAGATATTAAAATGGATTGAAAATTTCTATTTTGACTCAAAAGGGAACATAGAAAGGCGTCACACTACGCGCACTTGACCTTGCACGTTCCAAATGCCCTTCAAACCCGGGATGGATGCCACGATGCAGCTCATTGGGCGCTCTTGTTCCCTTCAATGCGCGCACGGGTCCATCCCACCTTCCCTTCCGAGCCGAGTCAACCACACATGTCCGTGACACACAAATACCGTGACTATGGTTGGTTTTTGGTCTAGTCCACGTTACCACGTCCTTAATACGTGTCCAAGGTTAATTGTGGCCAAGTTAATGCCCGAGTTGTGACTCCTTTATGTAATGCAAGCATGGCCTAACCCGCCTTCAACTCGTGTGTTAATGACGACCACAATTAGCGAAGGTCATATGCTAAGGATAGGGTAACACCGTGTCGTTAAGCCCTAATGTGAAATTCATTTTAAATCATCCTTAAGCCCATGGTCAAGGATTGAGACGCTTCATATCAAAATGAGGTCATGTCGGAATATCGGTGCAGCCTTCGGTGTAGCCTTCGGAAAAAAGTCTCGATCCCGACTGGGGCTTAATCATGATTAGGATGACCCGCGTATTGGGAACCTTGCGACGCACTAGACCCTAGGTTCGTTTCTTTTGGTTGGTGGAAGCCGCGTGCCCTATAGGACCCTCACCCGGGATAGTCCGTCCATGGGAGCGTGCAATACAGGTGAAAAACGAGGGGTCTATAGGCGTAGTGATGGCCTCCATTTATCCAGGATTCAGAGTAGTTGTGAAAAAGAAGAGAAATCTTTTCCAACCATTTAGGAATAAAAATGATTTTTAAGTGAACTTGAATGGATAAATAGTTGCACATTGCATGAGTTTGCTCCGTTTTTGCTTCTTGCCTTTGACACATCGCAGTCTTGCGTTAACAAATGTCGCTTCGTTAAATCTTTGGAAGGATCCCTGTTATCCTCCAAGACAGCCATTAAGTCTCGTTAGTCTTTGGATGGATCCCCGTTATCCTCCAAGACCTCTGTTGAAGTTTTGTTAGTCTTCGGACGGATCACCGTTATCCTCCAAGACCTTAGCCAAGTTTTGTTAGTCTTTGGACGGATCCCCGTTATCCTCCAAGACCTTAGCCAAGTTTTGTTAGTCTTTGGATGGATCCCCATTATCCTCCAAGACCTCCGTCAAAGTTTGGAAGGATCCCCGTTATCCTCCAAGACTTCCGTCAAATTTTGGAAGGATCCCCGTTATCCTCCAAGACCGCTCCATTAAATTTTGTTAAGTCTTTGGACGGATCCCTGTTATCCTCCAAGACTTCCGATAAGTGATTTTGTTAAGTCTTTGGACAGATCCCCGTTATCTTCCGAGACTTTCGTTAAAGAGATTTCGTTAAGTCTTTGGATGAATCCCCGTTGTGATCCTCGTCGAGATTTCCGTTAAAACCCTAGGCATTATCCCCTAGGTACCCATTGAAAGTTCCGGTAAAACCCTAGGCCGTTGTCCCCCTAGGTCCCCATTGCGATTCCCGTAAAACCCTAGGCCGTTGTCCCCTAGGTCCCCATTGAGATTCCCATAAAACCCTAGGCCGTTGTCCCCTAGGTCCCCGTTGAGATTCCCGTAAAATCCTAGGCTATTGTCCCCTAGGTTCCACACTGTGATTCCCGTTAAAACCCTAGGCCGTTGCCTCCTAGGTCCCCATTGTTGAGATTCCTATTAAAACCCTAGGCCGTTGCCTCCTAGGTCCCCATTGTTGAGATTCCATTAAAACCCTAGGCCGTTGCCTCCTAGGTCCCCCATTGTTGAGATTCCCGTTAAAACCCTAGGCCGTTGCCTCCTAGGTCCCCATTGTTGAGATTCCTGTTAAAACCCTAGGCCGTTGCCTCCTAGGTCCCCATTGTTGAGATTTCTGTTAAAACCCTAGGCTGTTGTCTCCTAGGTCCCCGTTGCTGAAACCCTAGGCCGTTGCCACCTAGGTCCCCTCGTGAAGCCTTTGGAAGACCTCCGAGACACCCGTCGATCTTCGGATGGATCCCAGAATTCCCGTGAAGTCCCTAGGCATAGTTTCCTAGGAAGTCGGTTTTAGTCCTTGGATGGATGGATCCCCGTTATCCTCCGACAAGTCAGTCATGTTTGTTTTAGAATTCTAAATCCGTTCGGACTACGGTGACCTGAGCCTCTCATCACGTGGGACCCCCTCCCTCGTGGTAAGGGGAACGTAGGCAACTTCGGCCGGTCAATCCTAAAAAAAAACGAAAAAAAAATGTGTGTGTGAGTCTTCCACCCAAAACAAAAGTATGTTTTTCCAAGAAGAAAATGGAGATCCAATTTTCTTAAAATAAAAGATCAAGTTTTCCTAAAAGGCTAATCAGCTAATGAAGCGTCTCTCTCGAACCATGGTTATAATTTCACCTTGAGGTTTAAAATGCTAAAGTCCTTTGCGGTTTTTCCCGTCTGAAACATCGACCAAGGAGCCCACATCCGAATTGGCGCCCATGTGAACAAGGAGGCCAACACAAACTGGATCATCGTCCACGAGAGAGGGCCAAAGCTCCAAAACCCCAAAGGAGGCTACATCAAATGGAGATCCGTAACCTCGCTGAATGACATGCACGAGAACATGCACCTCGAAAGGAGGTCATAGACAGATCCGGCAATCACAACGCCGAGCCAAGTGGAGACCTCGCGACATCTTTCCTGATGACACGGAACCTGAGTTCCCCGTGGAAGACATGGAATATGCCGCCGACAACCCCTCCAACAGTCAAAGAAGGAAATGGACCACCGCACCTCATAGGAGCCCGTCCCTAAAAAAAAAATTAAAAAAAAAATTAAAAAAAATTGAGTCTTCCAGCCTCGTAGGGTCTAGACTTTCACCAAAAGTCCATCCCGGACTGTGTCTTTTTGTTTTTTACAAAGGTCCGTACCCGGACATGTTTGTACAAAGTTATCTATATAAAGAGTCATTTTCATTCTCTTCTCCCTAGACTTGAGACATTATTTGCAATATACATTTACCCTTGAAATTGCCTTGCTTGTTATTATCAATTGATTGCTACGTCCCCAAAATGATGAATTGACTTCTAAGCATATTAGTCAATGACGACTCATTAAGGACGAATGGACCTAAACACAAATGAAAAACGCTAAATGCAAACCATTAATCTT
Source organism: Campanula takesimana (assembly GCA_026119855.1). Lineage (NCBI taxonomy): Eukaryota > Viridiplantae > Streptophyta > Magnoliopsida > Asterales > Campanulaceae > Campanula > Campanula takesimana. Next base: position 2,083,928 of record JAOWBW010000004.1, read on the forward strand.
GATGTGAATAAATGATGTGATCAATTGACATGAAGAAACCATTAATGGCAAGTATTCCCTTATACACATTCCCGATGCACATTTACGATACACAACCGGATACACCTTCCGAGACAAATTCCTGATGCACATCAAAGGCATCCCAAGGCAATGAAAAGGCAAGGATGTTGTTGCTCAAATTCAACCGTGATCGCGTGTGCACGACAAAGGACTCCCCGGGTCTTCAAAGACAAAGCCGGAAGTGAGGACGTTCCACCAAGGGGCTACAAAAGAGCCAAAGCCCGAAACAGCAAGTTGGGGCTAATGTTTCCCCTCTCCCTCAAAAAAAAAAAAAAAAAGAGGAGAAGAGGGAAAGGAAATGAATGTATGAAAAGAAGGAAAGGAAATGACGGAAAGAAAGAGCCCGTCCACCACGAAGCAAAGAGATCTACGTCAAAGGAGCAACAACGTCCTCCAAGACAACGTCAAAAGAAAGGAAGCAACTTCAGCAAAAGACGGCCCATGGTCGAACTACGGCGACCTGAGCTCCTCAAACTGAGGGGAACGTAGGCACCATTCGGGTCCGGTCACAGCATGAGAAAGAACGGTCAAACCATGGCTTTCCCAAAGTAGCCAAGCCTCTCCCCCTCGGTCCCATCAATGACCGACTTCCCAAGACACACCTTTGGGCCAATTCCCCATAAACACCTTCTCCTCTCGATCTTGCCATTGATCGAACTTTAATCTTAATTGATCACAACGTTTATACATGTTAAGGCTAATTGCTTGCTATAATCTTGACTTAATGACAAACATGGTCCATTCGAGCAATCATTTGATGATATTAACTAAGGCAAATTTCAAATGTCTCAACAAGTCTTCTTCTCTACATCTTAGGAAAGAGCTTAACACTTGTATTCTGTCAAGCAAGGGCTTCCTTCCATTTCATGATAAATTGCTCAAAGAGCTCACCAACATAAAAGGACTCTCTCCCGAATAAACTGCCCTTGCATGTTTCCTCCAAAAGATACCTTAAGTCCCCGTTCTATCGAGTCGGCTGGATCACTTATAAAAAAAAAAGTGGAAAATAAAGGCACCAAAAAAGTGGCCCGCTAGGTTGAAAGACCTAGGCAAAAGACAGGGTGTGCCATAAAAGACGCAAAAAATAGCCCGCTAGGTTGAAAACCCGCAAGGGCGGCCTAGGCAAAAGAAAGGGTGCGTCATGAAAAAGGGATGGGTTCCTAACCTCACTTCAAAGGTCATGTTGGGTCTACGCCAACGCCAAAGGCCAAGAGATGACATTGGGGCTACCCCGACATCAGTAACGACAAGGACATGGGGCTACCCCGGCATTGACGATTGCAAGGACATGGGGCTACCCCAACATCAACGACGAAAGGGTCCTCTACTCCCGACCACTCCTAAAGAATGGATGAAACTCCCAAGGACTTTATGCATAGTAAACCTCGTGGTTAAATTAAAATAAAAAATTTGACTGACATGCTTCGTTAAAAGATTTGCTTTGAGGAATGAATATTTGAAAAAAAAAAATGTGTTTGTTGTCCCCTTCCAAATTGCATTGGGCATTTGAGGGTATATTTTGTGAAAATAATGTTTTTCCCCTTTCAAATTGCATTGGGCATTTGAGGGTGAGTTTTGTGAGCTTTTGCTCCGGCAGTCCTAGCGACGTAAGCCCAGCTTTGTGAAATAAATTATGGCCGTCCTAGACGTAAGCCCATGTTGACCCGGTTGACCAAGTAAGAAGTCAAGCCCCTTCTGAGAAAAGTTTAGGTCCCCGAGTGACCATTTTGAGAAAAGTTTAGGTCCCCCGAGTGACCATTTTGAGAAAAGTCTAGGTCCCCCTAGTGACCATTTTGAGAAAAGTCTAGGTCCCCCGAGTGACCCATTTTGAGAAAAGTTTAGGTCCCCCGAGTGACCATTTGGAGAAAAGTTTAGGTCCCCCGAGTGACCATTTTGAGAAAAGTCTAGGTCCCCCGAGTGACCATTTTGAGACAAGTCTAGGTCCCCCGAGTGACCCATTTTGAGAAAAGTTTAGGTCCCCCGAGTGACCATTTTGAGAAAAGTTTAGGTCCCCCGAGTGACCATTTTGAGAAAAGTTTAGGTCCCCCGAGTGACCATTTTGAGACAAGTCTAGGTCCCCCGAGTGACCCATTTTGAGAAAATTTTAGGTCCCACGAGTGACCATTTTGAGAAAAGTTTAGGTTCCCCGAGTGACCATTTTGAGACAAGTTTAGGTCCCCCGAGTGACCATCTTGAGAAAAGTTTAGGTCCCCCGAGTGACCATTTTGAGAAAAGTATAGGTCCCCCGAGCGACCCTTTTGAGATAAAATTTAGGTCCCCCGAGCGACCCTCTGAGACAAAAATCAGGTAGTCCTAGCGACGTAAGCCCAGCTTTGTGAAATTAAAAATTTGGCCGTCCTCGACGTAAGCCCAGTTAAGTGTCCAAAAATTGGCCGTCCCTGACGTAAGCCCAGTTAAATGTTTGAGAAAAATTGGCCGTCCCTGACGTAAGCCCAGTTAAGTGTCCAAAATTTGGCCGTCCTCGACGTAAGCCCAGTTAAAAATTTGTCGAAATTGGCCGTCCCTGACGTAAGCCCAGTTAAAAATTTGTCATGGCCGTCCCTGACGTAAGCCCAGTTAAAAGATTGTTGAGAAAATTGGCCGTCCCTGACGTAAGCCCAGTTAAAAATTTGTCATGGCCGTCCCTGACGTAAGCCCAGTTAAAAAGTTGTTGAAAAAATATGGCCGTCCTCGACGTAAACCCAGTTAAAATTTGTCGAAATTGGCCGTCCCTGAGGTAAGCCCAGTTAAAAATTTGTCATGGCCGTCCCTGACGTAAGCCCAGTTAAAAAGATTGTTGAGAAAATTGGCCGTCCTGACGTAAGCCCAGTTAAAAATTTGTCATGGCCGTCCCTGACGTAAGGTCCAGTTAAAAAGTTGTTGAAAAATATGGCCGTCCCCGACGTAAGCCCATTAGCTATGACTTGGAATAGTCATTATAGGCTAGAGCCTTTGTCCCGGCAGTCCTTAGAGGGATGTAAGACCAGTTTCCCGTCAATCTCCCCAAAGATGGAGTTGACCCCGGTCAAGCTTGGACTTAGAATAGTCACCATAGGCCGTCCCCGACGTAAGCCCAGTAAAAATCTGTCCCGTGTGAGTCAACCCTCTCCTATAGAGTCAAGTTGACCATATCCCCAGCAAGTCAACCCTCTCCCATAGAGCCAAGTTGACCATGCCTTAGCCTCTGACCCCTTGGTGTCATGCCCAAATGCCTTAGCCTCTGACCCCTTGGTGTCATGCCCGAAACTTGCCTCTGACCGAGCGAGTGTCACGCCTATCTAGCCTCTGACCGAGCAAGTGTCACGCCTATCTAGCCTCTGACCGAGCGAGTGTCACGCCTATCTAGCCTCTGACCGAGCGAGTGTCATGCCCATCTAGCCTCTGACCGAACGAGTGTCATGCCAATCTAGCCTCTGACCAACCAAGAGTCATGCCCATTCCTTTAAGTCAACCCTCTCCATAGGGCTAAGTTGACCAAATTCCTCATCCGACTTGTAATAGTCACCCTTAGGCTTGAGACGCTAAGTTCTCCACCTGACCTCGACGGTCGTCCATAGGTTTGAGTAGCCTTAAAATCTCTCACCCTTTTCCCAGAGCTACGACCGGCTTGATTCCCTCGGATAGGGATACGTAGGAATCCTTTACAGATAAGGGTCCAGCCACTTGACCACCTTGGTCACCATTTCTCCCATCTCGGTAGCTCACCGGATCGGGATTCCTCTTTTATCGACAACCCCGCTTCCTTCGAAAGCACCGTTGCCAAGGGGCTCTGTAAGTACCCCGATCCGGATTACTATCCTCAAATAATCAAATTTTGGAATTAAGGGGTAATTTGGGATTTAATTGGGTAATTTTGATGTTCAAAGGGTATTTTAGGCATTAATTAAAATATTCTGAAAGTTTAGGGGCTTTCTGGGAATTTCTGGAGCATATATGAAAAGGGAAGGGCTTTCTGGGAATTAAAATGGACCAAGGACCTCAGTTTTATTCCCCACAAAGGCCAAAAGGACCTTACGGGAATTTCAGGAATTTGCGCAAAGGAAAAGAACGGTCGCGCATTGGTTGTGCGCTTTCTCCAAACGCCAGCCGACACGCCACGTGGCCGCCCGGGATTCGCCAGCGGCCATCTTGAACGCGCCTTGTCCCCCGGTGTGTTTCACGCGCCCGACAAGCCCCCCAGCTGCCTCGGTCTGATTGGTCCTTCACCGGGTGTTGTCCCCCCACCCGTGACAGCCATGCGTGCCACCCTCTGATTGGCCCTTCACCTTGTTTGTGTCACCACTCCCCCTTCTAGAAATGCACCAGCAGCCATTGGATCTTCCCCAAAAATCCTCAGATTTAATCTGAACCATTGGATTCCTCTCAGCCTATTTACATCCGAAAATACTCAAAAATGATCCAATTTCAACCTAATTTGTGACCATTTTATGAGTATAAATGACCCATTTTGTGATCCAATTTTAACCCATTTTTATGCTTAGCCCCTAAGCAAGTCATAAGGCCATAATTAAAGGACTAAAATGAAAATGTCCCCATTTGCTTGGTCCCCAAGTCCAAAGTTGAAGGGCTAACATGGAACATTAATTTCCAAACAACCCCCCAATTCCCCCTATAAATAGAGAGGCCATGCTCTCTCATTTGGGGGGGGGGGGGGAATTCTAGAGCAAAGTTATTATGCCAAATTGGCCTCTCATCCAAGATTGAGTGATTAGTGTAGATGGTGAGCAAACCATGTAAGTGAAAATTAGAGCCCAAGGTCTCTAAGTGAAAAAGGGAAGGAAGCAAACTTGGGTCAATCAATTGATGATTTACCCCAAGCTTGCTTAAGGATTAATCTTTATTTTGTTAAAATCTTCTTCTTCATCTCGTTCTATTTTCTTTTTTTGGGATATGATATTTGATCATTTGGCTTAAAAATGTAATCTTTATATGATTGGGATCCAAATGCGCCCTTGATCCCAATGGTCTCATTTTACACTTTATGGTGTATTAAAATGATGAACCAAGTGGAGAGGAGCATTTGTTACATTAATGTCATTCAATATTGCAAGTCTTGTCCATAATCAAGCACTATATATATATATCTATTACAAGTCTTGTCCTCTCAAGCTATTATATTATTGCTATATATAATCATGATTTGTTAAATATCTTATTAATATTGTTCTTGTTTGGCCACAATCTTTGATCCTCCAAGTTGAGGATTTGTCCAAGTAAAGGTGTTATTGCTCCAATGATTGTCCAATTCATGGCCTTGGATCTCATCTTGGCATGAATTTGGTACATATGATGATCAAGTTGTCCCTCTTGACTTTATTAATCCTTACCATGATTAATTAAAGTCCGTCCCCAAAATGCCTTATTTTTACTTGGATGAACATCCTATTTTTGCCTCTTTAAAAATGTTAAAAGAACAAAGGGCATTAATATGCCTACATTTCATCCCCAAAATTATTTTCTAAAATAAGATTGGTTTCTCCCATTTTTTAAACACACACACACACACACACTTGCACGTTTTGGCTAACAAACTTAGGGAGACTCGGTTTACCGAGGCACTTTGGGTGAACTTTGTCCAAGTTCTTCCCAAAGTGTAACGTGACCTCCGAACTCATTTTCTCTAACCATTTTTCGTTAAGTTTGGGTTAAAAATTAAACTAACGTGGCGACTCCGTTGTTTGTGTGAAAACCACCCGTGTTTGGCATTTTGTCCTCGTGCGAACTTTGCTTGTTTCGCCCCGAGGACGGGATCCTTACACCCCCCCTAGGTTTCTAACTCCCAATCCCATATTCTTAGCCTTTTCATCAAAATAAAATATTTCTTTTATTTATTATTTGATTTTCTCTTTATTATTTTAATTTTCTTAATTTTCTTATTGGTTAGAAAAACTTCTTTCCTCTCTTTTCTACCTACAAAAACCCTCTCATTTTACCTTAGAAATGGACTTCAACTTTCTCTACACTTTTACTATACACAAATTCTCCCAATAAGAGTTTTAACAACAAAACTCTACACAAATTTCTACACAACAATTTCTCTACAACAACTCCATCTCCAAGTTAAAGTTTCAAGTTCTTCTTTTTCTAAAGGTACTTTATTCTTCTTCTTCTTCTTCTATTTTATTTGTCTTAGTAATGTATGCAATCTCCATCAATTGGGACATGACTAAATGACCACTTTACTACATTAAAGCTGGTTAAGGTTATCTCCCTACATTTTAAACTCTAGTTTAATTTACTTTTTTTTCTCATAATGTAATCTTTAGCATAAAATCAATAAAACACTTCTCTTTTATTCCCATTTTATTTACATTATAATTGTTAGAACTATTAATAAATTGAAAGAATTTTTAGCATTAGAACACCAATAGTAGAAAGACCGGCTTAAGCCGGGCGGAGTGGGTGTTTAAGTACTTCCCACTCCGTCACCTAACCCCCGAACCCTTCTCTTCCCGAATCTTTGGTTTCGTAACATAATTTAGGCTATTTCTTTAGGTTTTTCTTATGTTCCCTTAATAACATAGGTGGCAACTCTATAATCTAAAATCAGTTAGATATCCTAGGATCCTTCCACCGCTCTAGCCAAGTAGTGGGCTTTCCCAGGGTATCTACAATAATATCCGTGATTAGCCTCCAAAGCCGACCAGTTTAACTGCTGAACAACGGCAAACACTTCAAGCCTTTCGATCAAATCATCACACCAAGGAGCCTTGTAGAAGGTCTCGGGGGTGCTAGGTGTGCTAGTCGGTACAAGGAAATCCTAGCCATGTCGGCTCTCTACTTTGATAACATGATGGTTCCAACCAGATACCTTGATCACTGAGCTTGAAATCGGGGCAATGATTTTAGGCCGCCTCTGCCTATTTCTCAAAGTCAGCACCTATATTTTTTCATTAACACTACCCTCAAAGAAGTGGTAAAAAGCCCAAGGGCATGGCTCGAAGCACAGACTCCGGCATAAGACGATGAAGGAGGTCAAGTATCTGACAGTATTGGCACCTAGCATCGCTGGAACCGCCTGCCAATCTTCTAAAAACTCACAGATAAAGGGATACAAAGGTAAATGGAGGCCCAACTAGAATTGCTTGAAGAAAAAATCTACCTCAAAATGATTCCAATAAAAGGACGCTCTCTCATCATCAGTGGCAAGAGCGGGGGCCGGATGATATACCAAATCATAGTCAGCTCGGGAAATCCTACAGTGATCGTGCAGATAGTCTATCATCTCGTCTCCAGCCTTGGGTTGTTTTGACTGTTGGGTTTCGTGCAATCATGCGCAGCGGAAGACATCACATAAAAACCCAAAAGCCTAGATCCGTTATGTTCAATAATTCATAATATGAAGATGAAAGAAACTAACTCTTGTAGATCGAAAGATGAAGAATTGGATTTAGATGCTAAGAAAATCACCCTCTACTGGTGATCCACACTTCGAACGGATTCAAGAACACCTTCTTGAACTTGACTGCTAGGTCCTTCGGATTGAATAACTTTGTTGAAGAACGATTCCTCAATTGCTCCTAATGATTATTATGGTTTGATAATTGGGAATAATCAAATCTAATAACCCTAGTATATTATATGTTTAATCTCTCTCCAAGAAAGTGTTTGTGATTTCCAAAAATCAACATTAAGGGAACTATTCCCGGCTGCACACATTATATACAAGAGGTTTCCAAAACCCATTAGGACTTAGGTTTTATTATCCAACACGAGTTTACCTAAAATTGTTTTCTGCCGGGACAAACCATCCGTACGGATTGGTTTGGTGGCTCCCAAACCATCCGTACGGATCCACAAGCAGGATCCAGTTTTTCTTCATTTTTTGCTCCTTTTAATTATCCGTTCTGCGTGTGTGACCCAATAGGATTATACTAAGTTGGCAATGAGTCCGAACCATTCAAATCTCGTAAGTCATAAGCGGACTCTAGCAAGCCATTATGACTACCCAATTAGTATAACTTTGAAATCCAAAGTTTCCTAAAATAGAACATATCATAATCCCTTTGTCACGTGATATCATATTGGACATAAGTCATGGTCCACGTCAACTTATATTGTCCAATGCTTTCTCGATCCCAAGTAGATTGATATGAGCAAATGAAATTGATCACATCAATTCATTTGAGTATGGCCATACACTATCATTAATCTCACTCATCGAGTGGCCAAGCAGATATCACTCTTGAGAGAGGGACAAATCCCATCTTGACTTATCACTCTTCCCTACATGAATCTGATTATGCCAATCGTAGCCTTTATAACCACCCGGTTAAGGGTAGCGTTTGAGTACGTCAAACATAATGTTCATCATGTGGAAGACCATGATAATCTCAGGTCTAAGGATATCAAATGATATAACTATTATGAGATTTAATTATGACATTTGACCATGACATAAATCTCATAACGGATCTATCCAGTACCTTGTTCTCCAACAAGTACCCATAAGTTTAATCCGCATCCTATGCACCATAATCATCATATGATTATCCATTAAACTCATGCTAGCTCTTCATAAGTGTTAGGAATAATGATTGTTATAATAAACATGCAAAAGATATAATAATCGGGTTTGTTATCTCTATAACAATGAAGCTATGATATAACGCATAGGCCTTTCTCAAGGGCCTACGGCATAATATCCAACAATCTCCCACTTGCACTAGGCTCAATCAACGTGTATCCAATACCCATTGATCTTAGTTATGATCTCCATCATTATTATAAGCAAGCTTATGTAAGATGATTATCCTTGTTATAATCATAAGGTATTTTGCATATTTTGACATCTCCCATCTATGACGATTTCTCGAATAAGATAGAAACGTCCGAGTATATGTTTAGGTAAGACATTGGCCCCTTGGATTGTGCAATAACAATTATTGACACAATGAAGGTCCATTAAATTAGTGATACTAGAAACGATTTCTAGTTTACTAATTAGTATCTTAATCCAAACAATTTTCTAGTTGCATCCATGCCACTAGTGTAAGGATCCCGCCCCCGCGCGCGGAAAAAGCGATGTGTTTTGGGGGTGAAACGCCAAACACGGTTATCTCACAAAACATAACGGAGTCGCCACTTTTGTAATTATTTAACCCAACAAAAGAAAAGGTTAGAGATTCTATTAGTTCGGAGGTCAGGTTACGTCTTGGGAAGAGTTTCACGTCACCCAAGCCGCCTCGGACAAAGCCGAGTCTCCTTAATGTTATTTAACGAAAGTGCTTGTGTGTGTGTGTGTGTTTTCAAAATGGGAGAAACTGACTGTTTTGACAAAACCAGTTAATTTTTTAACAGAAAAAGTTTATTTTGCAAACTTTTTGGTCAAAAAGGAAGAAACTGGAAAATGTCCTCCCCGGCCAAAGTAGCCGTACGGATGGAGAGGGCTCTCCAGGGCATTTTTACAGTTTATCAGAAAAACAGTCCAGTTTCAGTCAAAACAGAGTATCTTTGCTGAAACTGGATTGGAATGTTGATTTCCAGTTTATGATTAATAACAAGACTTTGGAAGGTTCATTCCTATGCACTTTGATCGCCAAAGGAATCCCAAAAACAAAGATTTGGGTGTGATCAAAGGCAATCATTGGAGAAATTTATAAAAAGTTGATGAACATGGCATTTAGGCCAAAATGACCATTTTGGTGGATAAAGATTGAAACTTTACCACCAAAATAGACTTATTATGCAAGTTTAAACCTTTAGGGACACAAATATAACACAAAGATCAAATCTTTATGCCCCATACTTGGTGATTTATGGTTAGGTCATGGTTGGGATGATAAAGATTGAAACTTTATCCCCCAATCATGACTCTTATGGCCAAACAAGAACAACATCAACATGAAATGTAACAAATCATGATCATCCTAGGTTTTATCCCATAAATCACACACTAGGTGTGAAGGGCACCTTGAATCTGTTGGGTTTCCATGTAACATGCGCAGCGGAATATAGCAATTAAAATTTTAAGAAACCCAAAGCCATGGATCCGTTCATATGATTAAATCAAATACAACATGATGAATAAAGGAAAAACTAACCCTTGATGGCTATCAAATTTTCTCTTGGTCTTTGGTGGAGATTTGAAGACTTGATCACGATCACAAAGCTTGAACACGAACTTTGAAGATGATGATTTTCACCCTCTAGCGGTATCCACACTTCGAACGAATATCAAAGGAGCTTCTTTGATCTTGGTTGCTAGACCAATATTATGAAACACACTTTCACAATTTAATAAAGAACTATATGGAATTTATTTGTGAATTATTTTGTTCCTCAATCAATGATATCTTAGAACAAAATAAAATCTCTCTCAAACTCTTTGAGACTCACAAAAGCACTAGTTGATATGGTCTGGCCGAATTGGGGTTTTATACACAATTAAGACCTATTCCAAATAGGTAACTTGTGCCAAAAACCATTCCTAATCAAATTAGGAAATTTCCAATCGGCATACCGGGCGCCCGCCTGGTACCACCCAGGCGCCCGCTTGTTTGGACAGAAAGTCCAATTCTTTTCCGGCTTGTTCAGGCACCCGCCTGGTGCAACCCAAGCGCCCGCTTGGTTGACCAGGAGGCCCAGAACTTTCAGGAAATTCCTTGGAATTCCTCCAACCCTAAATTCCAATACAGTCCTTTTATTTAAGATTCGTTCTATTGTGTGTGACCCTCTAGGATTATACTAAGTTGGCAATGGGGTCAAACATGATCCCATAAGATATGATTAGGTTCTAGCAAACCGTCATACCTACCCAAATAGCATAACTAGATACAAGTTCGCATTCCTTTAGAATATGTCACAATCCCTTTGTCCACGATGTCATTGAACACAAGTCATGGTCAAACAGTCAACTTGTTTTGTTCAATACTTTCTCGATTCCGAATATGTTGATAATTCAAATGCTATTGATCCAATCAATCCATTTGAGTCCGGCCGAACATTTCATCAACATCATTCCTTCGAGGGCCCAAGCTTGACATCTTTCCGTGGAGGGACAAATCCATTTAGCTTATTATTCTTCCCAACGGGAATCCGATTATGCCAATCATACCCTTTATAACTACCGTGTTAAGGTAGCGTTTGAATATGTCAAACACAATGTTCATCAAGTGGAAGACTATAATAACTTCATGTCTAAGGATTCAAATGACATAACTAATATGAGATATATGTTCGACATAGACCATGACATAAATCTCATACAGCGGGTCATGTCCAATACCTTGTTCCAAACAAGTACTCATAAATCTAACATGATCATCCCATGATCATTTAGCCTTTATACTAGTGCTTAACAAGTACTAGGGATGGAGATTATTATAAGTAAACATGAACAACAATAATAATCAAAACATCTCTTTATTGATATGAAATAAATGATAACAATAACAACGTTTATTAAACGTGCCTAGGGCACCACTACCAGCAATCTCCCACTTGCCCTAGGCCCAATCTCCCATGTATCTAATACCCATGGACCTAACATGACCATCATGTTTAGCTTGTGGAAGTCCATTTGTTAGCGGGTCCGCAACATTGTCATCAGTAGGTACTCTGCATATATTTACGTCTCCCCTATCAACGATTTCTCGAATGATATGAAAACGCCTAAGTATGTGTTTGGATTTTGATGTGCTCTTGGTTCCTTTGCTTTAGCAATAGCACCATTATTATCTCAATAAAGGTCTATTGGATTAGCAATACTAGGAACCACTTCAAGTTCAGTTATGAACTTCTTAATCCAAACAGCTTCCTTTGCAGCATCCGATGCAGCAATATACTCAGCTTCTGTTGTAGAATCAGCGGTTGTACTTTGCTTGGAACTCTTCCAGCTTACAGCTCCACCATTTAACATAAACACAAAACCCGATTGCGATCGGCTATCATCTTTGTCGGTTTGGAAGCTTGCATCCGTGTAAGCATTTACAATGAGATCATCTTCCATTCCTCCATAGACCAAAAGGGAGTCTTTAGTTCTTCTCAAGTACTTAAAAATCGCTTTTACAGCTATCTAGTGATTTTCGCCAGGGTCGGATTGGTATCTACTTGTCATGCTCAAAGCATAAGATACATCCGGCCTAGTACAAATCATGGCATACATGATGGACCCAATTGCCGAAGCATATGGAACATCATTCATTTTCTCACGCTCATCGTTTGTCTTAGGACATTGAGTCTTGCTTAGAGAAACTCCATGTAAAACTGGCAAGGTGCCTCTCTTAGAATTTTCCATACGGAATCTTCTAATGACCTTGTCAATGTATGTACTTTGGCTTAAACCAAGTAGCCTCCTTGATCTATCTCTATAGATCTTAATGCCAAGTATATATGCGGCTTCACCCATATCTTTCATTGCGAAGCACTTTCCTAACCAAGTCTTCACAGACTGAAGTGTAGGAATGTCGTTTCCAATGAGCAATATGTCATCCACGTATAAAATAAGGAATATCACTATGCTCCCACTAATCTTCTTGTATACACAAGGCTCATCTTCGTTCTTGATGAAACCAAACTCTTTGACCGATTCATCAAAACGGAGATTCCAACTCCTAGAAGCTTGCTTCAATCCATAGATGGATCTCTGCAACTTGCATACCTTAGAATCTTGTTCAAAACCTTCTGGTTGTGTCATATACACATCCTCTTGAAGTTTTCCATTCAGGAAAGCGGTTTTGACGTCCATCTGCCATATTTCATAGTCATGATATGCGGCAATGGCAAGCAAAATTCTTATAGACTTGATCATTGCTACGGGTGAAAAGGTCTCATCATAGTCAATACCATGAACTTGCCTATAACCTTTCGCTACAAGCCTAGCTTTGTAAGTATGCACCTTCCCATCCATGTCAGTCTTCTTCTTGAAGACCCATTTGCATCCTATGGTTTTTACACCTTCAGGCGCATCAATCAAATTCCAAACTTGATTGTCTTGCATGGATTGCAATTCAGATTCCATGGCTTTTAGCCACTTGTCCGAATCAGGAGAAGACATCGCCTCTTGGTAGGTTGACGGTTCATCATTCTCAATGATTTCTACCTCATTACTATCCGTTACGAGAAATCCATATCTCTCGGGCTCGGATCGTAACCTACTAGATCTGCGAGTTGCTTGTGTACTTTGAACAGGTTCCACAACTCCTTGTGGTTCTTGTTCTTGTTCCACCATTGGTTCAATGTTATTTTCTGGGTCTCGAATTTCTTCAAGATTTATTTTACTCCGACTGATTTCTTTGGAGAGAAACTCTTTCTCTAGAAAGACACCAGTTCGGGCAACAAACACTTTGTTGTCCTCACGGTTGTAAAAGTAATATCCTCTAGTTTCCTTAGGATATCACACGAAAATACATTTATCAGATTTGTGTGCAAGTTTGTCTGAGATAAGTCTTTTGACAAAAGCTTCGCAACCCCAAATCTTCATGAAAGACAGACAAGGCTTCTTTCCGCTCCACATCTCATATGGAGTCTTTTGAACCGATTTAGTTGGAACACGATTTAGTGTGAAAGTAGCGGTTTCTAGGGCGTAACCCCAAAAGGATATTGGAAGATCAACTTGACTCATCATTGATCGAACCATGTCTAACAAAGTCCGATTCCTCCTCTCGGACACACCATTCCATTGTGGTGTTCCGGGTGGAGTCAATTGTGAAACTATTCCACAATTCTTTAGATGATCATCAAATTCTTGACTTAAGTATTCACCATCTCGATCTGATCGAAGTGCCTTTATACTTTTGCCAAGTTGTTTTTCTACTTCATTTTGAAATATTCTAAATATCTCAAATGCTTCACTTTTATGTTTCATTAGGTAAACATACCCAAATCTACTATAATCATCAGTGAAGGTTATGAAGTATTGAAATCCTCCCCTAGCATTGCTACTTAATGGTCCGCATACATCGGAATGTATCAACCCCAATAAGTTGCTTGCCCTTTCACCCAACTTGGTAAAAGGTGTCTTAGTCATTTTTCCAAGAAGACACGACTCGCAAGTATCATATGACTCGAGGTCACATGAACCTAAAAGTCCGTCCCCATGGAGTTTTGAGATACACTTCTCATTAATATGACCGAGACGGCAATGCCACAGATAAATGTGATTTACATCATTAGGTTTAGATTTCTTATTTACATGATAGACATTGTCATTATTTTCATTCTTGACATCCAAGATATAAAGGCCATTAAATGAATTAGCAATACCATAAAGCACATCATTTAAATAAATAGAAAATTTCTTATTCTCAATAAGAAACTTAAAACCATCATTATCCAAACAAGAAATTGAAATAATATTTCTGCTTAAATCCGGAACATAATAACAATTGTTCAAAACAAGAATTAATCCGGAAGGTAAAGTGACTTCATAAGTCCCTACGGCTAATGCAGCAACTCTTGCTCCATTTCCCACGCGTAGATCTACTTCACCTTCTTTAAGCAGTCTCCTATTCTTTAGTCCCTGCACATTTAGACAAATGTGAGAACCACATCCGGTATCCAATACCCAGGAATCAGTGGTAGAAAGGAGAATATCTATCATATAGATACCTGAAGTCGACGCAGCCTTGCTGCTCTTCTTCTTCTTTTGCTCTTCCAAGAAAGCCTTGCAATTACGTTTCCAATGACCAATTTCTTGACAATGGAAACAGATTGCATCCTTTTGTGAATCAGGTTTTGCCTCAGAAGCCTTGGCAACCTTTGCCTTGCTTATTTTGGGTTTGACAACATTCTTACCCTTTCCTTTGGCATTAGCCTTCTTCCCATCATGAACCAAGAGCACGGGAGAACCTTTCTCCACAATTTTCATCTCTGCAGTTTTGAGCATCCCATGCAACTCAGAGAGATTCTTATCCATTCCATGCATGTTATAATTCATTACAAACTGATTATAACTTTTAGGCAATGAATTAAGAATGAGATCCGTGGCTAGCTCCAATGGGATTGGATAGCCAAGTTTCCCAAGGTGCTCTACATAACCTTTCATTTTAAGAAAGTGAGGACTCACTTGTTGCCCTTCATTCATTTTACTAGTAGTGAATGCAACAATGGTCTTGTACCTCTCTTGCCTAGCTTGGTCTTGGAACATGGTTCTCAAATCCACGCCTATCTCATAGGCTTCCAAATGTTCCAAACTTTGTTGGAGTTTTGAACACATAGCAGCAAGCATGAGACAACTTACATCTCTAGAATCATTACGATGTTTCTTGTAATTGTCTCTTTCTACCCTAGGGGCAGTAGGCGGTGGTTCAGCAGGAAGAGGCCCATCGAGAATGTACAACTTATCTTCTTGCCTAAGAACGATTCTTATGCTACGGATCCAATCCATAAAGTTAGTACCATTCTCTTCGAGCTTATCCTTCTCAAGGATCGATCGCAACGACATTGATTGAGTGTTATTAGTCATTATCTACAAATATGTAAAATTTCCAAAATTTAATAAGTACCGATTTTCATTAAAGAGATAAATAATATATTTTAAACAAAATACTCCCACTAAATTATATAACCTTCATATACATCCAATGTATAATATAATTTAATTGGGCTAAGATCCAACTTTAATTTAACTCTTGAGTCCACGGAGGCGGATCGCTCAATAACTAAATTAATTAGGTAGACAATCATGTCAATCATATCCCATATGATTCTTAGATCCTTTTATGATATTTTTGAGAAATCCAATTTCAAAAACATGTTTAATCTCATCTTTTGCCTAGGCCCAAAACTGTTTTGACGCCTAATTAAGTCCAACCATTTTAAACGCATAGGAACCATTCAATTTAATGCACCTTGCGGAGGCAAGCCCACATTAAATTAATAAACCTCATCTTGCTCATACATGAATAAAATCAATGCACTTCGCGGAGGCGAACCCACATCAAAATCACCTATATATAAACAAGTGTTTTAATCATGGCATGGCAAAGAAGGACTTAAAACTTTATTTGAAGGTTCAATACATATAACATATAACACATTTATGAGCACATAATATAAATATGTTACACATCAAGTTTAGCCACTAAATTAATCCCATTAATTTAAGCATGATATTTATGTGTCATTAGTTTCTCTATAATTATGAGGATGAGACTATTTCAACTTCGGTTATTATCTCCAAATCAAGACAACAAGAAGTGCGGTCGAACTAAGCCATTAGGCAACCACAATCCCGCACTAATTCAAGAAACCAAGAAAGTAGTCCATGTGGCCGAAACTAAGCAATAGATGGTCTCGATGAACGTAGGCCAATTGCATTCACAATTCCACATGGATCTCCAATCATTGAATCAAGAACTTTGTTTCTCAATTTTAGCAATTATGAACTCTTCATAATTCTAACTTCGTTTTATCTTTGAAACTTTGATTGCGATCAATTTTGGGAAACACAATCTCGATGAACGCAGATTAGCCATCCAAAACTTGAACCAATCTAGGAATCACAAGACTAAAACAAATAGGAAAATCAAACCCCAAAATCCACACACAAACCAACTACCCAAAACCCATTCCAGATCAGCAAGTCTGGACTGGTTCTGTTACTGGTTTTTGTTGGATTTATCGAAAATTCCATATTCAGATTTTAACCAAAATCAGAACAAATTTTGGCCACCGAGCGCCCACCTGCAAAGTACCAGGCGCCCGCTTGAATGGCCAGAATAGTATAGAATTTTAAAGTTCGAAAATTTTGTCTTAAAATTATTTTTCCTCGATTATTAAAACGTTGATCCAATCAAAATCAATAATCGAAATAATTCAGAATCCACCATAATTTTTATTGCGATTGAATCGTGCGATTAAAGTTGGAAAAACAATAAACCACATAAAATCACAAAACACATAAACATCATATAATCCAATATTCATATCATGCTTGGCACATAAACAATTTATATACACACAACATGATCCAAGTATTGAATTAATCAACATGAACGGGGCTCTGATACTACTGTTGGGTTTCCATGTAACATGCGCAGCGGAATATAGCAATTAAAATTTTAAGAAACCCAAAGCCATGGATCCGTTCATATGATTAAATCAAATACAACATGATGAATAAAGGAAAAACTAACCCTTGATGGCTATCAAATTTTCTCTTGGTCTTTGGTGGAGATTTGAAGACTTGATCACGATCACAAAGCTTGAACATGAACTTTGAAGATGATGATTTTCACCCTCTAGCGGTATCCACACTTCGAACGAATATCAAAGGAGCTTCTTTGATCTTGGTTGCTAGACCAATATTATGAAACACACTTTCACAATTTAATAAAGAACTATATGGAATTTATTTGTGAATTATTTTGTTCCTCAATCAATGATATCTTAGAACAAAATAAAATCTCTCTCAAACTCTTTGAGACTCACAAAAGCACTAGTTGATATGGTCTGGCGAATTGGGGTTTTATACACAATTAAGACCTATTCCAAATAGGTAACTTGTGCCAAAAACCATTCCTAATCAAATTAGGAAATTTCCAATCGGCATACCGGGCGCCCGCCTGGTACCACCCAGGCGCCCGCTTGTTTGGACAGAAAGTCCAATTCTTTTCCGGCTTGTTCAGGCACCCGCCTGGTGCAACCCAAGCGCCCGCTTGGTTGACCAGGAGGCCCAGAACTTTCAGGAAATTCCTTGGAAGTCCTCCGACCCTAAATTCCAATACAGTCCTTTTATTTAAGATTCGTTCTATTGTGTGTGACCCTCTAGGATTATACTAAGTTGGCAATGGGGTCAAACATGATCCCATAAGATATGATTAGGTTCTAGCAAACCGTCATACCTACCCAAATAGCATAACTAGATACAAGTTCGCATTCCTTTAGAATATGTCACAATCCCTTTGTCCACGATGTCATTGAACACAAGTCATGGTCAAACAGTCAACTTGTTTTGTTCAATACTTTCTCGATTCCGAATATGTTGATAATTCAAATGCTATTGATCCAATCAATCCATTTGAGTCCGGCCGAACATTTCATCAACATCATTCCTTCGAGGGGCCCAATTTTGACATCTTTCCGTGGAGGGACAAATCCATTTAGCTTATTATTCTTCCCAACGGGAATCCGATTATGCCAATCATACCCTTTATAACTACCGTGTTAAGGTAGCGTTTGAATATGTCAAACACAATGTTCATCAAGTGGAAGACTATAATAACTTCATGTCTAAGGATTCAAATGACATAACTAATATGAGATATATGTTCGACATAGACCATGACATAAATCTCATACAGCGGGTCATGTCCAATACCTTGTTCCAAACAAGTACCCATAAATCTAACATGATCATCCCATTATCATTTAGCCTTTATACTAGTGCTTAACAAGTACTAGGGACGGAGATTATTATAAGTAAACATGAACAACAATAATAATCAAAACATCTCTTTATTGATATGAAATAAATGATAACAATTACAACGTTTATTAAACGTGCCTAGGGTACCACTACCAACAGAATCACCTCATGATTTGGATCATATACATATATAATCATAATATATATATCTTGGAAGGCCAAGACTTGTATAATATATAGATATAGTGCTTGAAATGGACAAGACTTGCAAGAAATGTAAAGTGCTTGAAATGGACATGACTTTGCAAGAACAAGAAGAAATAATACAAGATGACCAAGTAATATTAACAAAGATAAAAGAGAGTTTGAGATGAAGAAGAAGATGGGGAGAAGGAGGCTTTACCTATGATGGTTATGCCTATCTTCCTCTCTAATCACTCAAATATGTGTATAACTCACTTTCTGCTCTCAAACTGGTAGAGTAACAACTCTCAAAACGTTTTCTCCCCCCTGAAATGATTAGCATGGGGTTCAATTTATAGAGGCTGAGGGTGCCCAACATATCCGTACGGATAGGGACCTCATGTGCCCAAACCATCCGTACGACTCGACTTGGCAAGCTTCTGGATTTTTCTAAGTTTAATTCCAGTTCAGTCCTGGAATATCAGGTTTATCCTAGTGAGGTCCTGGCCCATTGGTTTATCCCTAAATGGTACCAAGAATTCCTCTAAGTAGGTCAATTTCAGATTGGGGTACTTACAGAACCCCTCAGCAACGTCGCTTTTGAAGAAAGCGGGGTTGTCGATAAAACAAGCATCCCAATCTGATGGGAGGACGGCTTGGCCGATTTGGGTGAGAGAATTTCAAGGCTACTCAAACCTATAAGCATCCCATTTTGATGGGAGGACGGCATAGCCTATTTGGGTAAGAGATTCTAAGGCTACTCAAACCTATAAGCATCCCATTTGATGGGAGGACGGCATAGCCGATTTGGGTGAGAGATTCTAAGTCTACTCAAACCTATAAACATCCCATTTTGATGGGAGGACGGCATAGCCGGTTTGTTCTATGGCTGGACCTAGAGGTATAGGATTCCTACGTATCCCTATTCGAGGGAATCAAGCCTAACGTAGTTCGGGTGAGAGATTTTAAGGCTACTAAAACCTATGGGCCTTAGGTGGATATCCATTTATCCTTTCTTAAACAGGCATGGCTCAAAGGACGGGCTTGGTCAACTTGGCCTTATTCGGAGGGGGTTGACCAAAGGGGGCTGGCATGGCTCAGAGGCTCAAATGATGGGCATGGCTCAGAGGCTAGACTCGATCGACTTGGCTCTATCGGAGAGGGTCGTCTCGAGGGTAACTGTCAACTTATCTCATGACGGAGGGTCGACTACACAAACTGATCAACTTATCTCATGACGGAGGGTCGACTACTCAAATTGGTCAACTTCTCTCATGGCGGAGGGTCGACTACTCAAATTGGTCAACTTGTCTCATGGCAGAGGGTCGACTACTCAAACTGGTCAACTTGTCTCATGGTGGAGGGTCGACTACTCAAACTGGTCAACTTGTCTCCTTGTTAGTACCCGACCTGAAAATGAGTTTATTAGGACTTTCCCAAAAATACAAGGACTTTATAGGAATTGGAAACCTTGCAAAGACTTGTCCCGGATTCCCAAAATATCTCATTTATGACAAAATCTATCAAAATAGGTAACAAATGGTTTCCTTAAAACCATGCAGAAACCCTAGCTTAAGAATCAAGTCAGCCGGCATCCTTGGCCACGCGGCCAACCTTGCTCCGCGTTGATCTTGGCCACGCGGCCACTATTATCACCGGCTTCAACCATGGCCAGGCGGCCAACCTTGCGCTGGATGATCCTGACCATCAGATCTTCCCATCAGCTTACTATATAAACCAATCCCATGCTATTGGTTTAGGGGATCCGATTTTGAGTGTTCTAAAGTACGAATTTTGGAGTTCTTAAACACTATTTTGCTCTCTAATTAGCATTCAAACACTCAAGAAGATCCAAGGTTTATTTCTTGCCAACATAGGTAAGTTTTCTAACTTTTTCTTCCTGTTCTTGCATTATTTTTAATGTAGATCTTTTATATTCATGTTCGTACATGTTTATTCATAGTTTCTTCATATTCTTTGCATGCTCATTCATACGTTCATAATATGTTCTTCGCATGTTCTTCGTGTTCATAGATTAAAACCTTATTTATGCTATATTTAGGGTTGCGATCTTCATAATTACATGTTATTTCATAGCCGATGATGATCGAGGGTTCATCAACCCGAGGATGATCTAGGAACTACTTCTAAACCCTAATCTTTAGGTAATTCCCCCCTCATTATGCATGATCCCGATTCTTCTGCCTATTCTAATTCTCTGCGAACTACGCTGACCTGAGCTTCTCACATTGAGAGGAACGTAGGCAATCTTCGGATCCGGTCTAAATCACTAACACACTACATACACCGCATCATGATAGAAAGACCGATCAATTCGGGCAATAGGAGTGATAACGTTCAATATTCTTCTCTTGTTGTAATTTGACCCCCGAACCCACTAAAAATGCTTTTTTCAATGTTTTGGCTTTAATTAAAACGGCGTGGCGACTCTCATAATTTTAATGTCGTTAAGAATATTCATTTTGTAAATAAAAATAATCACAAGATACTTCCCATGCGTCGCTTCATCGGAAAGGGGTATTCACAGTGGCGACTCTGCTGGGGACCTCTTTGAAACTTTTTCAAACTTAGTGGGTCTAACTTTCGTTCACATCATGATGTCTGCCATGTTCTCACATGCACCTTACACTTTGCCATGTTCTCACATGCACCTTACACTTTGCCATGTTCTGACATGCGCCTTACACTTTGCCATGTTCTCACATGCACCTCACACTTCGCCATGTTTACACATGCACACGCCTGCCATGTTTACACATGCACACACTTGCCATGTTTACACATGCACACACCTGCCATGTTTACACATGCTCACACTTTCCATGTTTAACACATGCACACACTTGCCATGTTTAACACATGCACACACCTGCCATGTTTACACATGCACCCGCGCACTCCGCCATGTTAATACTTGTACCTTGTACCTTGTACCATGTACCCTTGTTATCTTCGCTTTAGTATTAGGGTCAAACAAAACCCTGCTATGCTCCCTTGTACATTATTCTCTCTCTCTCTCTCTCTCTCTCTCTCTCTCTCATGCATTGCATTGCATCATCCTAAAATCAAAAAATTCTCTCTTTTCTCCTTAAAAAGAATTAGTTTCTTACCACACACTACCACTAGTCCGTGTCAGCAATGCACAGGTCCCCATTACCCGGAGTAGTCGATGTGCAGGAATTTGTGCGCTACTGTCGCACTCTTTTCGAGTCACTCGTCTATTCCACTCACCGTATACGGTGGGAACCTTTTACCTAACCCGTGTCAACCCATACTAGTATAGGTATCACACCTAGGTTTTGACCGGTTGGTTTGGCTAGCTTTTTCTTAATAGTCAATTAACGTGCTGTCTATGTCGAGTCATCCCCAAGTCAATGATGAATCGAGATCTTTGAGAGAAAGTGCACAAAAAAGTGATTTCCCTACAAGGGACGTGCCATGGTGAGATGAGTGTTTATTGTCAAGATCTCCGCTCATCATTAACTTGCGTAGGATGCAACATAGACATCACGTTAAATGCCTTTAAGGGAGGGTTAGTCGTAGGATCCGATGGTTGGTGGAAGCCGCTTGCCCTATAGGACCCTCGCCCAAATGGTCCGTTTGGGGGTGTGCAATGCAGGTGAAAAACGAGGGGTCTATAGACGTAGTGATGGCCTCCACTGATCGTAGTCTTCTAACTAGTTGCGAAAAAGGGGTACCCCTTCCAACCAATTAGGATGTAAATAATGTATGTTTTTGTAAATTAAAATATACTTTGCATGAGCCTTCCCCCTCTCCTAAAAGCTTCATTACCCTTCAACCTTTCAGCAAAGCAAGTTTGGATCCGCTCGGGTGGTCGACTACAACATGAAGCTTCTACTCCGTCCACGTTCTCAGTCTTGTCATCAGCAATGTTAACTCCCGCTTCAGCTTCAGCCTCTGCTCCTCCTGCTAGTCCCGCCGAGCTCAACACTGAGGCTACTCTCAATGGTATTCCCCCAAGCCTCCAGAACTTCCTCGCCGGTCTCGAAGCCAAGATCAAGAATCTCGAGGAAAGCAACAAGATGTTGGAAGACCAGAACCAACAGTTGAAGGGTCATATTCAACAAAAGGGGACTAAACTGGTCCCCGATGGGGAGAATTTCATTTATGTCGAGGATGAAGAGGTCAATACCAACTGTCACCCCAACACCAATGTTACTGCCTTCCCATTCCCAAGCTACCGCAATGTTCCACCTCCTTCTCTCTACACCCAACAAGGTTTCACTACCATGAGCAAGAACAAGGCTGTCTATGAACCTTCCCCTGAGTTGCTTGGTGGCTACCTCTCCGCTAGCAAACTACCCGCACCCTCGTTGCCTCTGAGTATTGGGATGGCCGCTGCTACTGCTTCCACTACTCCTCCAGTCATTCTGTCAGAAACTATCCCCGACATCTCCAATCACCCTGTGGTTATGGCCATGCAAGAGAAAATGCGAAAGTTAATCGAGACCGTGGATAAGCAAAGTGCACCGACTACCAAGACAATCAACCCTAGCCAAGTGGGGGCTCTCCCCAAGGATTTCAAGATGCCTAAGGTGGCAATGTTTCATGGTGACTCGTGTCCTAAGACTCATTTGGATAGTTATGTGTTGGCCATGAGGGCTCGTGACTGCACCAACGAACAAATGGCTCGCGTATTTCATATCACTTTGGATGGTATAGCTCTGCGTTGGTTCTTGGGGCTAGAACCAAGCGAGAGGCAAACGTGGGATCAAATCAGTGCCATTTTCTATGATAAGTATCAAGCTAACTTGGATTGGCATGTGAATCGAACCGACCTTGAGAACACTATGCAAAAGCCCGGCGAGGCTATTTATGATTTTTACAAGAGGTGGAATCATCGGTTGTGCGAGGTCCAATACCCACCAAAAGCGAAGGAACAGAAACAGATTTTCTACAAGTGCTTGCTACCGGAGATGAAAGCAGCTATAGGTAATGGTTACTTCCCTGATTTGCGGGAAATGGTTGACGCCAGAGTAAGGTACGAAGCAGGGTTCACTGGGATTGTGCCGCCAAAGGAAAGTCCAAAGACCAACAACAACAACTCCTTCCGCTACAAGGCTCCTACTACGCCTGCGCCTCCTAGGGGTGGAAAGGAGGCCGTCGGCCAAGTGAATATGGTCCAAAAAGAGGTCCCGCTAGATGTCCAAGCCGTAACAAGGAACGGGGCTCCGCCGCAAAGAGAGAGGGAACACTTTGACGATTTTGGAATGCCTATGGGGAAAGTCTTTGACGTGTTAGTCAAGAGAGGTCTTATCAAGCCTTTGGAGAATTACCAGCCCGCCTACCCAAGAACTGATTTGGATGCCTCCAAGTTCTGCAAGTATCACAAGCACATCGGGCACACAACGGATGGTTGTATTCAATTGAAGCGCGTAGTACAAGGGTTGATCAATGACAAGAAGATTGAGAAGCCGAAGGGTCCTAATGTGGTGAATAACCCTCTTCCTAACAATGGGGGTGGGGTGAATATGGTGCAAACATGCGAGATTAGTATCCTAGAGCTCATGGATGCCTTTGACAAGATAGGGCTCACGATGGTGGATATCTTCATGGAATTGGTGACGTTAGAAATGCTCGAACCATTAGAAGGACACCTTTCCCGCATTGGTTGCGATCTATCAAAGTTTTGCCACTACCACAAGTGCACCGGCCACACTACCGAAGAATGTTTTGAACTTAAGAAAGCCGTGCAAGAGCTCATCCACAAGGGAGTAGTCGAACACCCTAGAGATTATGTAGCTAGCAATGTAATCATGGTAGAACTTAGTGAGATCACTGATCCGGCCAAGCCTGTTGTGGCGGACTTTGATGAGATGGGTTATATTCCAACGACTAATAATAAATAATCTTCTTGCTACTTGTTGTCTTTAGAAGAACTAGTGAGTGAAGTCGAATCTCTAGAGGAAGAGAGCCCCAAGCCCTCTCAACCTCTTTCTTGGGCCGAAATCTTTGAGGAGGCCGAAAAGACCGAAGTTTCGTCCCCTTATCATGACTCGCCATTGTCTTTGGAGGAGCTACGTGCAGAAGTTTGTCTCCTTACAAGATCCGGTCAAGTGTACCAATCCGACCCGAAGGGTGCAAAGAAAGTCTTTGGGAAGGAACCCGAGCAAGCCGACCTAGACAAAGAAGACCCTATCCTCACTCAACTCAAACAAACCCAAGCCCATATTTCACTATGGTCCCTACTCACCTCCTCCCTAGCCCATCGCCTCATGCTCGAGCAAAACCTCGCCGCCACCATGGTACCATCCACTACTACCCCGGAGGACGTCACCCACATGATTGGTAATATCCACTATGGAAACATCATCACTTTCTCGGAGCTAGACAAGCCAGTGTTCGGAGTTGATCATAATGAGCCTTTATACATCACTGTCGAGGTAAATGGCAAGAAAATCCCCCGTGTATTCATTGATAATGGTTCTGCAATTAATATCCTGCCTTCAAGGATGATGGATGTGGTTGGTGTTCATGGTGTTGATTTACGCCCATCCAAGCAAACCATCAAAGCTTATGACTCTACATGCCGCGCCGTGATAGGCGAAGCCACCCTGCCCATTACCATCAGAACGAAGATCCTGCCGACCGACTTCCACGTCATAGACATCCCCGCAACCTTCTCACTCCTCCTTGGCCGGCTATGGTTACATCAGTCGGGTGCTGTCACATCTTCCCTGCACCAGTGTGTGAAGTTTCAATCTGGTAATGAAGTGACCATCATCTACAGCGATCTCGTAACTGCCCAAGGGACGGACACCAAGGGCGTTCCTGTCTTACAGATTCAGCATGGGGAAGAGAGCCGACTCTTCAACGGCTTCGAAATAGTCGCTCAAGCACAGATCTGCACCATCGACCTCACCAAAACAACGGATAAAGTGGCACCTGTTGTCAAGATACTGCGTAATATGGGCTTCATACCGGGGCTGGGGCTAGGTAAGAACTTGCAAGGCCCCACAAAATTGGTTAAAGAGGTTGATCATCGAGGGTTGTTCGGTCTAGGGTACACCCTTACTCTTGAAGACAAGATGGAGCAACAAAGGATGGATTTGCTTAAAAAGATGAAGCTTCCCTACAAAAAGCCTGAAATGCGGCCATACCGCCTGTCCCTGAATAGCTACTTCGTCAGGGAAGGCGAGGAGTTTTCGTGTTTTGAGTTCGCAGAGCCATGGATTGACCTCACCGGGAAATTGCAGAAAGGTTTCGAGATTTTCAGATATGTGGAATTCGATCGGTCCAACATGAAGCTGACTTACATGGAATATGACAAAGCCACGTGCAGAGTTAGAACCATCAGGCATGAGTGTTGGTCCCAAAGGGCAACAAGGGTATGAAAAATAGCTAGAGGGGGGGGGGGGTGAATAGCTGTTTTAAAATTCTTTTCGTACCCTTGAAAAACTCAATTGCGAATGCGCACTTTATCAAGTAAGCGTTATGAAATGCGCCTAAGTGAGTGAGTGAAATGCACAGCGGAATTTAGTAATGAAAGTAGGCGCAAAGTGATAAAGGGAGCGCAACACACACACTAAGTATTTTGGCTCAAAGTGAGTGAAATAAGGAACTAAGGCAAATGATAAAACAAACACAACACAATTCAGTTCAATCAATCTACAATGAGTAAACAAGCAAATAGTGAGTGAAAATAATAACTTGAAAGAAATGACAAGATAATAACACAAGCTATTTGGAGAGGTTCGATCAATGAAAGATCTACGTCCTCTACCAAGATGGTTAGTCTTGGATTTCTAATCGAGATCTTATATAATGAGTGAGTGTTACAAATTACAATGTTTGAGCTTATACACTAACTCAAGATCTATTACTATGAAAGAACAAATCCAAAACAATAACCGGTGTATCTCTAAAAGATGAATCTAAATGATTAATCTTAAAGAGGTGCGTGTGTGTTCTTAGAATCAAGGCTCTTTAGATCTTTGAGATGGAGAGCACAAGAAACTAAAGTGTTAAGGCTTTGAAGATCTGGGCTAAGGATGAAGGTATGAAGATGTTCTTGAGAAATCTGGAAAAACGAAGGCAATCTTCAAATCTTCAACAAATGCTTTGAGAGAGAAATTCTTGAAATTCTTAGCAAAACTCAGCAACTTCAAAATGTTGAAGTTATGGGGTATTTATAGTGAACTTCAAAAAACTAGCCGTTTGGAAATCCTTGTGGATAAGATGAGCTGTCGTTCGTTGATTGGAGCATGCATATTTTATGGCCATTTTGACACTCAACATAAATGTGACCGTTTATGGACACGTGTCAACAGATTAGGCGCATATGCATCTTTTATCCACCGTTGGATCATTGGCGTAATTTTGAATTCTTTTCAAGTCTTCGAGTCTTCAATAAATCACTGAGTGTTTGAATAAACACTTTGAGGCGCGTTTGAGCCAAGAGGCGCATTTAGCCAATAGGCGCACAGTAAGCGTGCGCTTAAAACAAGGGGCGCAGAGGCGCGTAAGCTTATGAAGAAATCCTTATGCGCGCGCTCTAAAGGGCGCAAGGCGCGAGTGAAGAGGCGCATGGCGCGTGGCGCAGGAGGCGCATAAGCGCGGCTCAAACTCACTGAGTGATTTTTCTTGAAACTTGATCTTCTTGCCCTATTTCTAAGCCTATTCTATAACAATGGACAACCTAAAAAATGAAGTATAAATACTTCTTACATGTGGGTCTAAAGTCCATGAAATAAAACTTAGGTGATGGATCAATCAAATCTAATAAATCCTAATACATTAAAACTGAGATATATGTGGGCATACCCAACAATCTCCCCTATTTGATTGATGCCATTACCTACTATATCAAGGACAAACATTATACTTGATAAAAACATGTCCAAATGAATGAAATTGGTAATTCATGTCTCAAGTTAATGTACACACTAGTCCAAAATATAGATTCCTAATCTATTCCAATAAGAATAAAGAGTTACATATGGAAAGATAGAAACAACAGTTTAACACATTCAAGATGATATATGATTTTTAGTTTTGAAATGTGTTTAAACCAAGTTTAAACTTAATGCATGAAAGTATGAAACAATTCAATATGATGCATTATGAATTTAAACAATATTCATTGTTCTACAAACAAGGAGTTTGAGTGAACAAGGTTTGATAATGAGTGATGCATTGTTCTCATTAAAACTTGGGGTGTAAGAGTTACAAGTTACAAGTTACAAGTTTTGAATAGAACAAAAACAAAAGATGCTAAAACAAGTAAGCACAAAATCACTATCACAAAAGAGATTGTTCTATTACAAAAGATTCTAAAAATTTACAAAAAAATAATAGAAGCTAAGGGTTGGGAGGCGCATCATCTTCCTTCAATCCTTCAACGATCTCTGAAACAGAACGCTGAATTTGCTTTGCGAGCTGATGACTACGGTTCGCTAACCCTTGAGTGTCCGTGACACTGGAGTGAGTAGCAGTAATACCGTCTCTAATATAACTCAAGTGATTCACATTGATGTTTTGGTATTCATCAATGGAACGCTGAGTGATCTGCTGCTGCTGTGAAATGTTTTCTTCCAAGATTTGAATGTGAGCTTCAATGGCATTTTGAGCCGTGATAATATCTGAAGAAATATGTTCAGCGCGTCTGTCAGAGCTTGAGTGAGCAGCAGTGAAATGAGTGACGACCAACTCTTTCAGGACATCCAACTTAGATACAAGCACATTCATATTTGATTGAGACGCAGCAGATTGAGGTATGAACGTAGGCGCAGAAGCGGTGGTTTGCGCCTGGTCAGTATGAGCTTGAACCTGAGTCTGCGCCGGAGGAGGAGAAGGAGCAGAAAGTTTGGCCTTGAGA
The DNA here is from genome assembly GCA_026119855.1 of Campanula takesimana. Lineage (NCBI taxonomy): Eukaryota > Viridiplantae > Streptophyta > Magnoliopsida > Asterales > Campanulaceae > Campanula > Campanula takesimana. Next base: position 2,112,340 of record JAOWBW010000004.1, read on the forward strand.
GAGTTCATCTCCCCCTTAATGGCAGCAATCTCTTCAGATTGATCAGTGAGTAAGGAATTAAGAAGCTCAAATTGAGACTTTATATGCGCCTGTCCTTGCTCTAAATTGGCTTGCCCCTGCTGTAAAGAATGAAGAATGGAAAGTACCTCGCTCAAATCAGGAGCAGACGGAGGAGGCGCAGGGGTAGAGAGTGGCGCATCATCTTGAAGGGGCGCAGAATCTTGAAGGGGCGCAGAAGGAGATGGAGGCGCAGGAGGAGGTGAATGAGTAGGAGACTCAAATTCATCTTCAGTTTCAATTTCAACAGTTTCAACAACAACTGTTTCAACATCAAAAGTGTCTATTGAGATCGGATCTGGTCCAGGTGGAGGCGCAACTGGAGAAGGAGTGCGCTGAGGGATGGTCTCTTGCTCCCCCTGAACGGGTTCCTCAATGTCTGAAATGTCATCGCCGAAGAAATCAGAGAGGAGTTGTGCCCTTGACATATTGGAAGGTTGAAATTTGAATGAGGACGCACGAGGAGTGGGGGCGCGTTGAGAAGGAGCGCGCTGGGAAGACGCGGAAACAGAAGGCCCTTTCTCAATATCTGCGCTTGATCCGGCGCCTTTCATGCGCTCTAACTTTTCTGACTCAGCAGCTTGTTTGGCTAGAAAGTCTTCATCTCTTTTTCGTTGAGCCTCAAGCCTGCTGGCTTCCTGCGCTAGCCTCAGATCTCGCTCATCATCAGTTTCAAATCTAGTGCGTTTGACAGGCGCAGGAGTAGGGTCATCAACTACCCGTTTGCCTTTGCTTTTATCTGCGCCTGGCACTGGATCTGCGCTTTGTCTAGCGCTTGCTTTTACTGCGCTCTTTAATAATGGTGCGCTTTAAGGACTGGCGCATCATCGGGCTCTGTGTCTTCATCTACTAAGCCTTCAACAGTCTTGATTTGGATCCTTTTGCGCGCTTTGTGGGCTTCTTCCTGCGCTTCTTGAGGTCCAAACTAGCTTTACCAAACATTGGAACATCGTTGATCTTGTACTCCGGATTCTCATTCAAAAACATAACTAACTCAGGGTAAGTTAGAAAAAGTTTTGTGAGAATAAGGCAGTGTGAGCGGAATCGGGTCTTTCCATCACTTTTGTTCTTCACAAATTTATCAATTTGCTCACGCAGAGTCTTGAACAGAATATGAGGCCAGTGAAGCTTCTCCTTGGCCATGATAGCAGCTGTGTATTCCCATTGTTCAACCGTGAATCGGTTTATGTTCCCAGTTTTGAACACTATTGAAGTTCCCACCAAGTGAGCGATGTGAGTCAAGAGTTCTCCACCATCTCGAATTTCGGTGTTTTTGATATTGTTTTGAAGCGTGGGAATATTTAGAAGTGAGGCAGCCATCTTGTTCTGATCATCAATTGAGTAAGTCATCGGGCGCCCAATAATGCGATCTTCACCGGTAGATGGAAAACCGAGCAAGTGTCGAATCACAGATGATGAAATATGGACGTCAACATTTTGAACGCGCGCCTCAATCCGGTAGTGAGTGCGCCATTTACGTCAATTTCCACTAGAACAGCAGTGGAGAAGAACTCATCCACGAGGAGCGCAGAGAAGAAATCTTGGTCCATGGTGAATAAAGGGAGCAGACCAGCGACGCGCAGAGTCTCTATTATTTCTCTTCCCATCACTTCACCAGATAACTCCAATAGATCAAGAGTTTCTTCAAGTTTGAAATTTGCAAGGTCCTGAAAAAATGATTGATGTTAGAAGTGATATAGGCGCATAGAAACATAAAATGATCAAAGTAACATTGGCGCATGAAATATATAGGCGCATAATTGAAACAGGCGCACAAAATTATAGAGAATCAAGGCGCATGATTGAATTAGGCGCATAAAATATTGAAGGCGCATAGAGTTACAAGGCGCATAATATGGTTCTATGTGAATACTAAGGAAAAATTAAAACAACGAAATTTGACTAAGTACGAAGTTAGGCGCATAAGGTTTTTAGGCGCAGAATGATTTAAGCGCATATACAAGTAGAGGCGCATAAATCATTCAGGCGCATAAAAAATAGGCGCATAAGAAGTACATAGGCGCATGACGTGAAAATTTTTACTTAGAAAGAAAAACAAACAACAAGCATTCAAATGAAAGAAATGAAAATCAAAAAGTTCAAATTTTCGAAAACAAGTTAGAAAATTTTTAGAGACCAAAACATGCATAAATGACGAAGAACACGAAGAACGACCCTTGAATGCTCGAAGAACACCAAGAACACGAAAATCATGAAACTTCACCAAACTAGACAAATAATATATCAAAATGACCGCATGACGACAAGGAATCTAAATATGCAAACAAAAATAAGAACAAATCAATAATGAAAGCACAATGATCAAAAGAATGCCCGAAAATTTTGAAAAATTTTGAAAACAAAAACTCAGATTTGTAACAAACAGAGCATTGATCGTTAAAATGTTGGTTTTAAAAGATTCGAAATCAAGAATAGAACACAACCCAACAAACGATATAGAAAACGGATCATCGAATCAAGAGAAATCAAAGAAAAATCAATGAATCCGGGTTTAAAAAAAAAAATATAAGGAGATTAAAGGTTGAGAATTCATACCATATCGTCTTGTGTAGATGTTGATGCTTTCTTAGGACCCATAAACTTATATATATGAATGTAAAATGAAGAAGAAAAATGAAGATGAAGAGAAGGAGGCGAGTCTGGGAGAGAGGGAGTGAGACGGGGAGAGAGAGAGAAATAGAGTAGGTGAGAAGAGAGGAAGGTGATGATGTGTTTTTATAGGTTTAGGTTAAAATTTGCACTGATAAAGCAAAAACACAGTCAAAAATTTAAAAAGATGAGAAGTTGAAGGGATGGCATTTATGAGGGATTTGAAATGGCGGCTCATCATGATAGGTGCATTAAATGCTGAATGACACAAAGTGTCATGATGTGACATTTAGGTTTTTGAAAAACTGCTCCACTTTCCCTTTAAGTGTATGAGCAATTTTGACTAATTTTTGCACAAACACCAAAAACATCTATTTTGGTGTAAGTTTGGGGTGCAAGAAATATATCCCAGAAAATAAAATTTTTCGAAAAGCGTAAAAACGAGGGAAAAATTTTAATTGCACAAGTACCCTTGAACAATTAAAGGAATGTCAAAAGACATAGATTCCTATAATAAATGAACAGAATGAACATACCTGGTACTTGTGTATTTATTACGTTCAATCATTGAAATTGAATTTTGAGAAATGATTGAGCCGCAATAGTTAATGCGCGCATGAAGAGGCGCATTACTTCAGCAAGGCGCATACTCATCTAGGCGCATTATTCATCAAGGCGCATTACACATCAAGGCGCGCAAAGATGGTTGAGCGCGCGCATGAATTGATAGGCGCGCAGATTTGTGCGCGCAGAAAACGAGAGATGGGCGCGCAGTTAGTAAGGCGCATAGATGGCGCATAATTTCCTTGAAACTTTTGAAAAATTGATTTAATCATTTGTACCTAATATACTCATAACTCAACACAACATAAAATCATTAGTATTGACAAAACTATATTGAATTTAGTTGAGTTCAAGCATACCCATTTCACCTCTCAAAAACATGAACCGTTTCGCGTCAAGTGCTTTAGTTAGAATGTCGGCGATTTGATAGTCGGTTCCCACGTGTTCCAAATGAATATTGCCTTTTTCCACGTGGTCTTTGAGGAAGTGATATTTGATGTCGATGTGCTTGGTCTTTGAGTGCATGACAGGATTTTCAGAAACCGCAATTGTTGATGTATTGTCGCAGTAGATGGGACAATTTTCTTCGATGATATCATAGTCCACCAATTGCTGCTTCATCCAGAGTATTTGACAACAACAACTTCCCGCAGCGATATATTCGGCTTCGGTTGTTGAGACAGATACTGAAGCTTGTTTCTTACTCGCCCATGACACAAGTCTATATCCGAGGAAATGACAAGTGCCACTTGTGCTTTTCCTATCAATTGTGCACGCTGCATAATCCGCATCTGAGTAACCTACAAGTTTAAAGTTCGAATCTTTGGTGTACCAAAGTCCAAGGTTAACAGTGCCAGAGAGATATCTTATAATACGTTTCACAGCAATTAAGTGTGCTTCTCTAGGGTCGGATTGATAACGAGCACAAACACAAACACTAAACATAATATCGGCCTGCTAGCAGTAAGATAAAGGAGTGAGCCAATCATACCTCGATAGAGCGTTTGATCAACACGTTTACCTTTTAGATCTTTGTCGAGTTTGTTGCCGGTGGCCATTGGAGTATCGTATGATTTAGCGTTCTCAAGTCCAAACTTCTTGATTAAGTCCTTTGTGTATTTGGATTGGTTGATAAAAATGCCTTCACTCATTTGCTTGATTTGAAGCCCGAGGAAGAATGTGAGTTCTCCCATCATGCTCATTTCAAACTTGCTCTTCATTAGTTTCTCAAAACGCTTGCACAACAATTCATTAGTAGAACCAAATATAATATCATCAACATAAATTTGAACAAGTAATTTATGACCATTATGTTTGGCAATGAAAAGAGTTGTATCGATTTTACCGCGAGTGAAGCCTTTTTCGATGAGAAACTTGGATAGTGTATCATACCATGCTCTTGGTGCTTGTTTGAGTCCATACAAAGCTTTCTGGAGTTTGTACACATGATTTGGAAATTGTGAATCTTCAAACCCAGGTGGTTGAGCAACATAGACTTGTTCTTGGAGTTCACCATTTAGAAACGCGCTCTTCACATCCATTTGATATAACTTGAAGTTCTTGTGAGCGGCGTAAGCTAGAAATAATCTGATAGCTTCAAGTCTTGCTACGGGCGCAAAAGTTTCATCGTAATCAATTCCTTCTTCTTGCCTATAGCCTTGTGCAACCAATCTTGCTTTGTTTCTCGTGATGGTTCCATTCTCATCCATCTTGTTCCTGAACACCCATTTCGTACCAATCACTCCTTGATCATTTGGTCTTGGAACAAGAGTCCAAACCTTACATCGTTCAAATTGATTGAGTTCTTCTTGCATTGCAATAACCCAATTAGGATCTTGGAGTGCTTCATCAGCCTTCTTCGGTTCAATTTGAGAGATAAAAGCAGTGTAAGCATCAAAGTTTGTAGCTCTCCTTGTACGAACACCAACTTGTAAATCACCGATGATATTAGCAATTGGGTGACCTCTACTTCACGAATTTCAGGAGGTAAGTTAGGTTGAGTCGTAGAAACTTGAAGATCTTCAATTGGTACCTCTTCACCAGATTCAAAGTCATTGAAATTTGGGGGTTGAACTGGCTCAGAATTGAAATTTGGGTTTACACCAGATGCAGCAGTAGAAATAGCGCGTAAGAGGAATCATGAGGCGCATCATTTGAGTGAGGCGCAATAGAGGATTCACCAGGCGCATAATATACATTGAATTAGGCGCATTTGATGTAGATGGATTTCCTTGTGTTGATAGATTCTGACCTTGAGTGGGCGCAACGTAAATAGGAGCACCTGTATCATTTAACTCAATAGAATCATCAGCAACATTTGGAGCCAAATGTGGCTCAAGGAGAGAATGTTCATCAAAAGTAACATGTACAGATTCAACTATCACTAATGTAGTTCTATTGAAAACACGAAAAGCTTTAGAGTGTTTGGCATACCCAACAAAAATACCTTCGTCGGCTTTGGCATCGAATTTACCTCTATGTTCGTTTCCGTTGTAGAGGATATAACATTTGCAACCAAAGATCTTGAAGAATGCAATGTTGGGAGTTCTACCACGCCAAAGTTCATACGGCGTCTTGTTGTGAAGTTTGTTGATGAGGGAACGATTTTGAGTAAAACATGCAGTGTTGATAGCTTCTTCCCAAAAGTACTTAGGCAATTTAGCTTCAGCTATCATCGTCTTTCCCGCTTCAATCAACGTTCTATTCTTTCGTTCAAACGACGCCATTTTGTTGAGGAACTCCGGCGGTTGAAAAGTTGTGATCTATCCCATGATCTTCACAATATCGAGCAACACCGTTATTTTTGAATTCTGTTCCATTGTCGGATCGAACACTAACGATGTCATCTTCTTTTTGGGTTTGGAGCAGTCGAAATAAGGTAGTGAGAATATCATAACAATCATCTTTTGTAATCATCATCTCTACCCATGTATATCTTGAATAATCATCCACCACAACTAGAGTATACTTGTTTCTACGAATGCTTGCGGTGGAAACTGGTCAAATAGATCAATGTGAAGCAGTTGCAAACATCTTGTAGTTGAAGGATTTGACTTGCTTGAAAATGACTGCTTCGGTTGTTTGCCAAGTTGACATGCGGCGCACTTTTTGTCATGATGATCAGCAACTTTGGGAAGTCCTTTGACAAGATTATTCCTGCTGAGTTTAGATAGATACTTGAAGTTCAAGTGACTTAAGCGCTTGTGCCACAGCCAACTATTTTCGTTCACACTTTTTGCTACAAAACAAAGATTAGTACTAGAGTTCATACTATGAAAATCAATAATATAAATATTTGTCTTACGATATCCCGTGAGTAAGATAGCTCCAGTTTTGCCATTCTTGATAAGACATTGCGTTGAAGTAAAATGGCATTCTAATCCTTTGTCGCAGAATTGAGATATGGATAATAAGTTGTGCTTGAGCCCTTCCACGAGTGAGACTCTTTCAATGCACACTTTGTCTTTCTTGAGCTTTCCATATGCTACAACTTGACCTTTGTTATTATCGCCAAATGTTACGGAGGGACCTCTTTCTTCATGGACATCTTCTAATAAGGATTCATCTCCAGTCATGTGTCTTGAACACCCACTATCGAGAATCCATTCATAATTTCTAGCTTTTGAAGATCCAGCCATGAAACAAAGAACCTGAAATATAGACATTTAAGCAGGTCCCCTTTATTCCTTTTGGGTCCTAGGGTTAGCAACTTTTGACAACCCACTCTTGCTTGACCTTAGGATTTTTACGTCCTTTGGCATTGGGAGTGAATCGCAAAAGGCATTCCACGGCCTTGTGTCCTGAACAATCACAAATGGAACAATGATGAAAGCCACCAATCACGTGAGTTTTCACAAACTCTTTACTTTTCTTGGGGATGGCATTCTTCTTTGGGTCGATGAACTAGACTTAACACAATCTTTCTTTGAAATTTTGGAGCGCTTTTTCTCGAAGGGCGCATAGGGCTAGGAGGCGCACGGCGATGAGGCGCGTGGCTCTTAGGCGCATAATGAGCACTCGGAAAGGAGCGCGCCTATTTTCATTTTCAGAATGATTTTGCTAGGAGATGGTTCATCTGTAGCTATATCTTTCCCATTAGCTTTCCCAATTGCTTCGTTGGGTAGACATAATGGAATGTTTGTCTCTTGACTTTTTCATGTCCTTTACCCATTGAATTAGAATGTTTTTCCTTGGGAATTTCAAGAGTTTGTTGGTTGGTAAATTCACTATCTCTTTCAGCACAGACATCACATTTAAAGTTGTCACTAGTTGATGAGAATCCCAAGCCACTTTTATCACCACTGACTTTTTTGGGACTCAAATATATTCTCCATAGTGACACGAGAATTGGACCACTCATTGTGTATCTTTTTAAGATCAGTGATTTGAGCAACCAATTCATCGTTTTGAACTTTAAGAAGTGAGTTCTGTTCTGTTAGAAAAGTGTTTTTTAACGTAAGAGGAGTCATGCTCTTTATCTGCTCCTTAAGGAGGGTGAGTTCAGATTTAAGTAGAGATTTCTCGGTCTTAAGCTGGGAAATTTCATCACATGATAGTGCTAAAGCTTCCTTCATACTATCAAATCTAGTAATTACCTTTTCAGCCTTTTTGAACAATTTTTCTTGTTCAGCAATCACTTCATCATTGATTTGGAGATTGGAGCAGTTGGTTCAACCTGTGGTCTAATGTATGCTCCTTTTCTCATTTGTTCCTTGCTCCAAGATCACATCGTGAGAATAACAATCCACCATCGTTTTGAGCCGGAGTGAGAAATCCTTGTTCAACGAGCTCGCTGATGGTTGGTCCTTTCTTCTTTTTCGCTTCTTGAAAACCTGCAGATTTCTTGATAGGTTTATTCAAGGCATTCATATCGGGAACATCCTTGGAGAAGTCATCATCAGAATCATAAGCATCAACTTCATCATCATTTGCCATCAAACAAACAAGTCCATCATCGGAATCTTCATCGCTCTCATCGGAGTCTGTTTCAATCCAAGTATTGTGCTCATTTGCTGGTGCTTCTTCTTCAGCAACCATTCCCTTGTGTCGAGTGAACTTGGGAGTGAATTTAGGAGTATGGCTGCTCTTCTTCTGCATATATTCAAATTTGGGGATCGGGCAGCTTGATGCAAAATGTCCGGGTTTCCTGCAATTAAAACAAACAAGATCTTCTTTTCTTTTTGAATCACTGCTCCTTGAAAACTTTTGAGGAGCTTTGCTGGTAGATCCTTGAAATTTGTTGGTTGAGCCGGGTCTTGAGAATTTTCTGAACTTTTGAAATTTCTTCACAAATAAAGCGAAGTCTTCATCATCCATGTCTAATAGCTCAGAAGTAGAAATTTTTGGGATCGGAGCTTTTCTCATCTTGTACAGGCGCAGGTGTAGGCGCAGGAGTAGGCGCGGCTTCTCTGTGCGCCATCATAGCCATAGATTTTGACTTTCCTTCAGTTTCATGATTCGTTGGAGTTTGAGTTCGTAAACTTTGAGATTTGCATATAGGTTCCTTAAAGTCCAAACATCTAAAGTTCCAGCGTCTTCAAGAGCGCTAGATTTATGAAGGTATCTTGATCCAAAAGCTTGTAGAAAATTTACATTCAAATCTTTGTTGGTAAACTTCATGCCAAGTGAAATACATAGATTGATAATTTCACAGTAGCGTTCATAAGTTTGCCTTAAGTTTTCACCGGGGAGTTGAGAGAAATTGTTGAATCTCTTTTGAACTTCGTATTTCTTGTTCTCCTTGCAAACGTGTCTCCTTCAATATGCTCTTCAATAGCATCCCATAGCTCATTTGCAGTAGCACAATGCATGACTTGTTGTTTCATCGCCGTGCTTAGAGTGCTTAGAAGAATGTTTCTTGCTTTGCCATCATTTGCGACTCTTCTAATTTCTTCCTCGGTCCATTCTTCCCTTGGTTTTAGGACAGTAGGTTGAGCAGCGTTGGTGCGTGGATTTGGATTCGCCTTCATCGGAATATAAGGTCCATAAACGACGGTGTCATGGAGCCTTTCATCGATTGAGTTGAGATGAGTCAATATGCTGAATTTCCATACGTCAAAATGATCTTCATCAAAGACCGGAACGTGAGTGTAGTTTGCAGTTGCCATAGGTTTTGAGTTTGCCATTTAGAATCGGCACCCAAGCTGTTAAGCTTGAAAAACGAAAAATGTTTTATAAAGGTGTTTGCTCTGATACCACTTGTTGGTCCCAAAGGGCAACAAGGTATGAAAATAGCTAGAGGGGGGGGGGTGAATAGCTGTTTTAAAAATTCTTTTCGTACCCTTGAAAAACTCAATTGCGAATGCGCACTTTATCAAGTAAGCGTTATGAAATGCGCCTAAGTGAGTGAGTGAAATGCACAGCGGAATTTAGTAATGAAAGTAGGCGCAAAGTGATAAAGGGAGCGCAACACACACACTAAGTATTTTGGCTCAAAGTGAGTGAAATAAGGAACTAAGGCAAATGATAAAACAAACACAACACAATTCAGTTCAATCAATCTACAATGAGTAAACAAGCAAATAGTGAGTGAAAATAATAACTTGAAAGAAATGACAAGATAATAACACAAGCTATTTGGAGAGGTTCGATCAATGAAAGATCTACGTCCTCTACCAAGATGGTTAGTCTTGGATTTCTAATCGAGATCTTATATAATGAGTGAGTGTTACAAATTACAATGTTTGAGCTTATACACTAACTCAAGATCTATTACTATGAAAGAACAAATCCAAAACAATAACCGGTGTATCTCTAAAAGATGAATCTAAATGATTAATCTTAAAGAGGTGCGTGTGTGTTCTTAGAATCAAGGCTCTTTAGATCTTTGAGATGGAGAGCACAAGAAACTAAAGTGTTAAGGCTTTGAAGATCTGGGCTAAGGATGAAGGTATGAAGATGTTCTTGAGAAATCTGGAAAAACGAAGGCAATCTTCAAATCTTCAACAAATGCTTTGAGAGAGAAATTCTTGAAATTCTTAGCAAAACTCAGCAACTTCAAAATGTTGAAGTTATGGGGTATTTATAGTGAACTTCAAAAAACTAGCCGTTGGAAATCCTTGTGGATAAGATGAGCTGTCGTTCGTTGATTGGAGCATGCATATTTTATGGCCATTTTGACACTCAACATAAATGTGACCGTTATGGACACGTGTCAACAGATTAGGCGCATATGCATCTTTATCCACCGTTGGATCATTGGCGTAATTTGAATTCTTTTCAAGTCTTCGAGTCTTCAATAAATCACTGAGTGTTTGAAAAACACTTTGAGGCGCGTTTGAGCCAAGAGGCGCATTGAGCCAATAGGCGCACAGTAAGCGTGCGCTTAAAACAAGGGGCCAGAGGCGCGTAAGCTTATGAAGAAATCCTTATGCGCGCGCTCTAAATGGCGCAGGCGCGAGTGAAGGCGCGTGGCGCGTGGCGCAGGAGGCGCATAAGCGCGGCTCAAACTCACTGAGTGATTTTTCTTGAAACTTGATCTTCTTGCCCTATTTCTAAGCCTATTCTATAACAATGGACAACCTAAAAAATGAAGTATAAATACTTCTTACATGTGGGTCTAAAGTCCATGAAATAAAACTTAGGTGATGGATCAATCAAATCTAATAAATCCTAATACATTAAAACTGAGATATATGTGGCATACCCAACAATGAGTACT